>ML793500.1:0-49945 GCA_009831015.1 Picea engelmannii | reverse complement strand
CTGGATCCTGTTGCACCATTATTTGAGACCTATTCCATTGGATTTTTCTCTTCTCCCTTATCACAGTCACACCTATCATTTTTCAGCAATTGTTTTGACCTTACCTGCCCATTTTTGGTTCCCTTGTCATCGCGGCCCATACCCGTAGCCAAGACTTGGAAGCTCGCTTCAATACCTTGCAATCTAATTTCACAGAGACCCAACAAGAAGTGATACAGCTTAGTGCCAATATTTCCACCACCAATATTTCCACTAAATAGTTCTGTCTATTGTTTAGCATTTAGATATGTAGTTATAAGCTAATGATTGCAAGATTTACATTTCTCCTAATTTATTTTCAGTAACTAGGTAATCTAAGAAGTCTTTAGTCACCAATTTAATCATTAATCCTTCATTGTTAACAAATATTTTCTCATTTAACAGGATCTTTAAATTGACAATGCATCTTGCATTTTTATGTAGATGGCTTCACTTTAACTAGAATCTTTACTTATGAAATTAACTTACATAACCCATTCACATAAGTAAATTGCGAAAAGTAAAGAGGAGATCAAAGAGAAAACAAATTACAGAAATACACCAAAACTTGATAACGGAGTTCACTAGACACCCTGGCTACGTCTCTGGCTTCGCTTCTCATGGAATGGTCTTTTCATTAAATCAACAAAATTGGTAAAATTAAATGAACATATCCAACTTCTAGAAATGACTCAATTCTGCTGCTCAGATCCAATTCAGGTCTGCACCATTGTGCACCTCAGAATTTTGATAAAAAAATGACTATACACACAACTATGTTATGTTTTGGGCTTCCCTCATTACCAACAAGCCTCTTGGGCATGAAATTTTCCTCTTCCCAATGGTAAAATCCCCCCCAAATGGGTCAATACTTCAAGTTTTCCTTCACCCACATTTAATGGGATTTGGTCTCATTTAATTGGGGAATAAAACATACCAAATATCAACTTGAATACATATATGGTCTGACCAAACCAATTAATTGGTTAACCTTAACAATATATCTCTACAACCATGTATGGTTTTTCCCCAATAATATATGGCCTATGCAAGGAAAACCATAAATAAGAATCATATGGTCTTTAAAAATCTCATATATAATATATGACCAACTAATTTTTGGTGAACCATATATACATGGTTAAAATCCATAACCATATGAGATAATCCATCCATATGATATGATTCCCCAGTTTTAATGGCTTTGACCATTTTTTTAAATGGGTATAAAATATATGTTTTAACAACCATATAATATATATGGTTTATAACCATATATCATATAACAAATCATCATATTTTAAAATAGCCAAATCCACTTTTAATGGATTTTGGATCCTCTTTTAATGGAGATTGGATCCACTTGTAATGGAATATGTTTTTTCATAAATAATTGTTATATGTTTAAAAATAATTTCAATTCGTTTGTTAAATAAATAAACCATAATGAATGAAATATTCCATCACCCATGCACCATGTGGCACCACGTGTCACTTTCTCACTGATACACCTGTCTTCCACGTGTCACTATCACATCATCAATGCCACATCATCACTGCCACATCATCATGCCATGTTAGCATGCCACATCAACATTTCCATATCATGACTACCACGTCATCATGACACATCATCACTACCACGTGTCTCTGTCACTTTGAATTTTTCCCTATTGGAATACAACTTTGTGTATCGGTCATAAATTTTGCATACATAGGTTATTTGAGCTTTCACTCACGCCATCGGAAAGATCTCATCGATCTCTTCAAAACGATGTCAGTATTGAGGTGATATGAGTACTTAAAAAAAAATTCCTTCTTGGATCATTCCTCCCCACTGAGAAGCTTTTGAACTACCAAAAGTTAATCATTTGTTAATCAAGCGAGGGCATTGTCTCCCCACTTCTCCATAATCCACCCATCATGACTGGATAGTGAAAACCTGGTGCATCAAAAAAAATTGTCCAACCATGGTAAAAACTACAATTATACTGTTGATATAAATATTCATTTCCTTACTTCCGCAATCTTTTGTATGCAATGTCATGTTTATCAACCAGATAGAAATGACTAGCAAAGTGAGAAATACATTACTGCGAAAGGAAATGAATCAACAAATTTCTTTATCTTTTGAACAATTTTACCAAATTAGTTTACCCACTCATAGAGATGACCTGAATCACAACCTGGAGACATATCTGCTACATCTGGACTAGCAAGTGATATACCTTTGATACCCATATTTGTAATCAATGTCTCATCACTTGAATTAGACCCCAAGTCTTGTTGCATTGTAGTAGCATTTTTTTCTCCTCCTTCTTATGGAACTTCTTTGGTAACAACTTAGGATGCAATTTCCAACATTGATCTTCATCATGCCCCTTCTTCTTGCAATGAGTGCATGTGAGCTTCTCTTTATTCGCTATAGTTGTTTTATTTCCATCATTCTTTGGTTGCTTCTCGAATTTAGGTGGTTCATTCTCCATACCATGCTTTCCTTTGCTAACTTCAAGATGAGTATATTGTACTGACACTTCGTCAATATTAGTAGGATTAAACATCAAAATAGTATGGTGAAGATAAGAATGTAAACCACCAATGTATTTAAGAAGAGTTTCACAAGTGTGTAATGGAATTTCCAATGCTAAAGTCTTCTTCTTGAATTCTTGTGTATAAGCTTGAACTTTTTTCCCTTTTAATTGTTTTAGATGTAAGCATTCAATCATAGATGTTTTAGTATATGCCAAAGGATAAAATTGTTTTCTTGTTGCATAAATAAATTCAACCCAAGAGGAAATGATCTTACCATGTTGTACCAAATCCACTTGAGCTCAACTCTCCCACTATATGCGAGTTGTACCGCTCATGTAGAGAGTAGCCAATTGAATATTTGTAGTGTCCTTTTTATCTTTTGCACCAGGCAATAAAATTATATCTGCTTTACCCAATTGTCTAGTTTCTTTGCATTCAATTCTCCATCATAAACAAGCAAGTCAAATTTAACATCTAGCTTTAGTAATGGCATATCATGAGAATGAAAAGGATTTTTAAAATTCTTAGTCTTGGAAGAATGTTCACCTGCACCATCAATAGATGATGATGATGAAGAAGAAGAATAAGAAGAAGGTTTCGGAGGTCCACCAACTTCGCCTCCTCCTTCTGCTTTCACCAAAGATTCACCTTCTCCAATTATTTGACTTCTTCTTTGCCCTCTTTCATTGTAAAGTTCTTGCACCATGGATTGCATCAACTTAAATTCCTCGAAGAAATCATCTTCATATTTTTAAGGACCTAAACTTCTTGGTGAATCCATCTCACATTTGTGAAGTCTCCTTTGGATTTATGGACTGTAAATTGAAAACTTGCCTTCACCTCGCTTGAGTCTAGCTCTTGTAAGCATCCACCTATCAACCATGCTCTAATACCACTTGATCTGAGAAGTCTTTTGTCACCAATTTAATCATTAATCCTTCATTGATAACAAATCTTTTCTTAGTTAACATGATCTTTAAATTGACAATGCATCTTGCATTGTTATGTAGATAGCTTCACTTTAACTAGAATCTTTACTTATGAAATTAACTTGCATAACCCATTCACATAACTAAATTGTGAAAAGTAAAGAGGAGATCAAAGATAACACAATTACATAAATACACCAAAACTTGATAACTGAGTTCACCAGACACCCTGGCTACATCTCCGGGTCTTCTTCTCATGAAGTGGCCTTGTCCTTAAATCAACAAAATTGAAAAAATTACATGAACATATCCAACTTCTAGTAATGACTCTCATTTTTGTTGCTCAGATCCAGTTTCGGTCTACACCACTTCGTCTGCCTCATAATTCTGATAAAAAAATGACTATACACACAACTATGTTATGTTCTAGGCTTCCCTCATTAGTAACAAGCCTCTTGGGCATGAAAATTGACTCCTCCCAATGGTAAACTCCCCTTTGGTTATATACCAAATGGGTCAATACTTCAATTCTTCCTTCACCCACATTTAATGGGATTTGGTCTCATTTAATTTGGGGAATAAAACATACAAAATATCAACTAAAATACATATATGGTCTGACCAAACCAATTAATTAGTTAACCATAACAATATATGTCAACAACCATATATGGTTTTTCCCCAATAATATATAGCCTATGCAACGGAAACCATAAATTATAATCATATGGTCTTTTAAAATTTCATATATAATATATGGTCAACTAATTTTTGTTGAACCACACACACACACACACACACACACACACATATATGGTTAAAATCCGTAATCATATGACATAATCCATCCATGTTATATGATTCTCCACTTTTAATGGATTTGAGCATTCTGTCTTTCAACACTTCCATGTGATGCATACTTAGTGTTGTAGACCCATTTACATTTGATAATTTTTCTTCCTTTCGGAAGAGGTACAAGATCCCAAGCATCGTTTGCCATTAAATAGAGATACTCTTCATTCATCGTTGTATCCTAGTATGGATGACTTGATGATTCTGCAAATGTCTCTAGATCATGAGTCTCTGAAACTTGAGCTAAAAGGGAAGAGGCTCACTGTAACTATAAATGTGTCTGACGTTCATCTGAAGGATCACCGACAAGATCACCGGTTGCTTCGCGTGTTGAACAAACACATCTAGGAAGCGATGGTGCTGGTGTAGGTTCAATTTCAATAGACTGATGTGGAGGAAGGTAAGCTAGAAGAGGTGTATTTTCATTCTCACTTTCATCATCATCTAAAAAAGAAACCATAATAGGAATAGAAGAAGGAACAAATGTCGAAGATGTATCACAGGTTGAAGAAGGAACAAATGCCAAGTTAGGCTTGCAAACTAAGAGATTTTCATCATATTTAACATCTCTTCTAATAATGATTTCATGACAATGTGGTTGAAGAATTCTGTAACCTTTGACATTTTCAGAATAACCCACATATATACACTTCTCACTTTTAGGTTGCAATTCTTTCCTATTCTCATCAAGAATGTGAGCCCATGTTACACTGTCAAATACACGGAAGTGACTTACATCTGGCTTAATTTTGTTCCATGCTTCTTCCGGTGTTATTTTTTTAAGATCCTTTGTGGGAGTGTGATTTACTATGTAATTTTCATAGTTAATGGCTTCTGCCAAATACTTTAAACTTAATCCCTTATATTGGATCATGCAATTAGACATTTATTTTAATTTGAGGTTATTTCTCTCAGCAACACCATTTTGTTGTGGTGTATACAGAACAATGTGTTGCATTTAGATGCCCTATTCAGTGAAATAACTTGTAAATTGATTGTTCACATACTCACCTCCATTATCTATTCTTAACCTTCGAAATTGTTGTCTAGATTTCTTTTATACAAGGGCCTTGTAGGCCAAGAAATTGTCAAAATTTTCGCTCTTAAGTTTTAAGAAGTAAACCCAAGTGCATTTGGAAAAGTCTTCAATGAAATTTAAGAAATACTTGCACCGAGAAAAAGAAGGAGAATAAAGTGGACCACACAAGTCACTGTGAACAAGTTGCAAAGGGGCCAAGGCACGCCAAGATGCATGTTTTTCAAAACTATCCCGATGATGTTTGCTAAGAACACAACTGGCACAAACACCATCTATGCAAGAAACAAGAGGAAGACCAGTCACCATATGTTGAATACATAGTTGATGCGATGAGCAATAGCTTAGATGACCAAACTACTCATGCCAAATGTTTCTCAAGTCATTTCTATGAGCAACAAAAACTGATGGAAAAGATGATGACCCAAATTTGTCAAAATTGTACAACTTGGTAGTATCATCAGAAATTCCATTTGCAAGAACATGATTAGGATCTTTTAGATCCTTGATTACAATTTGGTGAGGTAAAAACTCTATAGTTTTACTTTCACCTGAATGAGTGATTTGATATACTAATAGAATGTTGCAGGAAAGACTTGGAACACATAATACATCATTGAAATGACCATTATCTACCTGAACTATTCCAAACCCTACAACACTAAGAGATCTATCATCATCAAAAAATATTTTCTTGGTGTTACATTCGTTAAGAGAATTAAATATGGATTTATCCTTAACCATATGATAAGATTCTATAAATTCAATGAACCGCTCATCAAAAGAAGTAGAAGTTGCATTGAAGGAGAAACCAGAAGCAGAAAGTGCATGACCATGAGAAGAAGAAGAAGAAGAATCAATACCGATGTTGTGCTTCTTCATCATTGCTTCTAAAGCTTCCATCTTCTTAAAACATTTGGACTCATCCTGACCATATTTCCCACAAAATTTGCAAGGTTTGTCAGTCTTCTTATTTTCAGATTTTTCTCCTTTATCACCATTAGGAATGGAAGTTGGCTGAGAGGGTTTGGGGCCCTTGTTTTTCTTGTTGTTGTGGCAAGGATGTCGTTTCTTGGGATTCTTGGATTTATCTTTTTGTTGGATTGCTAAGGATTTGTTGGAGGTACCTATAGTTCTTATCAATCCAATTTGTAGAAGCTTATCTTGGTCTCGAATCAAAGCATCATAAAATGACTCAAGAGAGGGTTTTTTATAAGTAGTCCCTAGAGATTCTCTCATGGCATAAAAGGTATAGGTACAAAAATAGAATATGCACTACCAATATTATCAAGAATGACATACATGCATCAATCTTCTGGAGGATCTATTTTTCATTCTATACATAAAAGTCTAAGTGTTTTGAAATTAAATAAGTGATCTTCAATGCAAGGAAAATAATTTGGAATTAAGGTTAGTAACTGATTCTCCAATTATTGAACTTGAATAATACTTTGTTTACCAAACACAGTTCGAGATTTTCCCAAGTATCATCAGGATCATTAATTCCTTGAAGGTGAAATCTTAAATTATGAGAGATGGACATTATGATCAGTGCACATGCTTCAACATTATTATTGGCCAATTTGACATTATTGTCATCATCAATGGGTTCTAGTTCTTTCCCCATGGTAATCTGGTACAATCCTTTACTTCTTAATACATCCTCCATATGGGATTTACATGAGAAGTAGTTGGTACTAGTAAGAAAAATATCACTAGGCTATGCCATATTAACATATGTAGAAAAAAATGAAACTAATGGTCTGGATGGAAAGATCTCGAAAAAATAGTTTGTTTAAAAAAAAAAACATTGAAAACGAACTTCGAATGTGAAAGTTATGCCCTTTTGAAGAAACGAATAAATGGTAACCAAAGAGTCACGTGGCAAGTAAAAGTCAGTACACGTGGTGATATACCTCCTAATAACCCTAGTTTTACAAATCAGTTTCTTATGAAGTGACTCACTTTTATAGAATAAGTGGGGATCACTTTTACAATGAAGTTACTTTATAAAAGAAAGTTGCATGCAAAATAAATAACTTTAAAATAAAATATTAAAACTAATGATAGTGATTCACTTTTATAATTGAAGTGAAATACACTTTAAAATGGATGCATGAACTTTACAAAAAAAAAAGTAACAAAAAAGATAACATTAAAATAAAATATCAAAGCTACTTATAGTGATTCACTTTTATAATTGAAGTGAAATACAATTTACAATGGATGCATGAACTTAAAAAAAAAAAAAAAGACTTGAACTCAAGACCTCTTACTTAATAAAGCAACTCTTAACCAAGTGAGCTGGTGCAAAACATATTGTATTGTTTAGAAGGAGAATCGTTATTGTTGTTGTTGTTTTTGTTGGAGAACATGCTCATAAAAGACTCTTTTCACACAAGAAAATGGTTAGATCTCGGTTAGTTTCTTGACAACAATGAGGGTTAGATCTTGGTTAGCTTACCCGGAAGATGAAAATTTCTCTCTATTTATGATTTATCGAGATCACGCTGAACACTTAACAAAGATCATACATAGACAGGAAAACCCTTCCCGATTTGTTGAAATTGCACAGGGTACGGGGAAAAGAGAATACATAGATAAAAAAGAGTAGCAACCAGAAAATAAAAAAAACAAAAAACTGAAATATTAACTCTGCAAAAATTTAAAAAGGCATATTCGGGCTTTATACCTATGGATTTCACTGAAATGGTCGTATCTTGGGTAAACAAAAACCTTTTTGAGGAAACGAAAACCATTCTTGTCTGAAACAAGTGATCCAAATGCAATTGAATAGTCCTCTCAGCCTAGAAATGTATATAAATGGCATAATCCATAGATGAGGCAACACGACTTCACGATCTCGATCTACAATGAAAGTGGGTCTTCAAATGTGCTTTGATACCATATTAAAAAACATGGGTATTCCAACAAAGGAAGAACACATTCAATAACCACTCACAGAACCATATCAAATATCAACACACCGATGTTTTGACGTGGGTAAAACCGCAACAGGGAAACATCCACGACCCCATTCAACATGGCCATTTGGAGCAAATCATTAGTGCAAAATAAAAAATTACAGAGAGATTTACAAGAGAGTTTCTCACAATCGATCATAGGCAAATGACCCTCCATGCTCTTTAAATATAGATCATGATCCAATAAGGTGCTAAGCCAAAAATCAATGTAGCTATTACAATTGAGAAGAATATGAACTGTCGAATCACTCTATGTCGAGAACATATCGTGACCGTCGAATTACCTAACTACAAATGCATACTAAATCATATTAAAGAAACACACTTTTACATAATGACACATTAGACCAAGTTGATATTAACTAACTCCTAAGTGTCTAAATATCTTGATAGTTTATACATTTACTCAAGCAATGCATGCAATACTTGTCTTTGTAAGTGTTGAAATTTTACGTTTAAATTGATTTTTTTGTTGTCTATTTTTAACATTTTACTCTCGAATATGTATAAAGGAGTGAGTTAAAAAGTGGGAAAACTCAACTTTTTGGTGGTGTTTTTTTTTTTGATCTACTTTTTTTTTTCAAAATTTCRATKATTTGAGTCATGTTAAAATGGGCCAARTCCCTATCAACAAAATTCCTACTAGATTTGGAGAAAAGATTCAATGATAATAAATGTTGAGTTTGTCAATTAATGGAATTTTGTCTCTCCCTCTCTRTTTTTTCCCTATAAAAAAGTCATAACTTTTTTATTAGTAGAATAAAAAGGAGTACATTCTATATATATTGGAACAATATTCTTTTACATTCTGAATATTCAAGAAAATATAAGTTTCTATATTCTATATCTAGAGGAGAAAATATTCTTTCTAATTTATCCAAATCCTTACTATTGCTCATCATATAGTTTTGACAAAAAGAAAAAACCATACCTATAGGTGTTCACCTGTCCCCAAGAAAGAAACCCAATACATAACATTTGTTTTGGATTTCTCCTATTCAAAGTTACTTAACAATCCTCACAGTACATTTTACATCCACAAACTAAAAATACCAACAATTAAAAAGAAAAAATTAAATCCAAAACTATGAATCACACAATAATTTTCATAAAATGTTATTAAGCTTCAATTATGAACTAAGATTCAACCTATAATATGCCTCTCTTATACTAAATGAAATATCCAAAGTTGACTACCAACTACAAACGTACCTTTAAAATCTCATATCCATATGTATTAAGTTCTCTATAGATGCGAAGATAAGTTATGTTAGAGAACATAGGTTCCAAGATCTTGACATATTCCATAATAGGGTGCAAAATAAATTTTCCCATCCTACAATGTCCTTTTACCCAATTCAGGATCACCTCAAAATCCCCAAAGACCTGCATCTTAGTGATCCTTTGTCCACTGCCAATTTTAATAAAACTTCAAAGAAAGAAACTCATCATAATTGTGTGTGCACTTGTCCAATTTTGTTTTAAAAACAAATACATGATCATTAATGATATACTAAACAACCTCCATCACCACAAACATAACCTTTTTATTGACTTGCTCCATGAAAGAATCCCTAGCATGGACTTGTCAATTTGAGGTTGTTTTATAATTCTATCCTTTAATGGTTTTGAAAAAAAAATGAAGTTTCCAAAAATAACTCTAAAATTTGAGAAGCATAGTGGTATGATGGTATGTATCTATAAAAAAATATATCTTCATTCCTGGCTAAACATATACCCCCACACTACCACAGATGGAAGGGCTTTGTCAGATTTCAAATCTTTTTTTTAAACCAAATTTTTAGAGTCTCTTCCATAATAGGCCCATGCCAACCATCCTTGCTTCTAGTGTTGGAGTTACTTCACACACACCTAGGATTTATTTTTCCTAAGGTTTTTCCTTGTTTAATAGTCATTATTCAGTCTCCTATATTTTAGGAAGAATATTCCTTTAGGAAGAATATTCTCTTCAATTTTCACTTCAGTTTGATTAGTTGAGTGGAGTCTAGATGCTACATTGGTATTGTCACCATGAAACATTGGGATCATCACCATATAATGCACGTTTTCCTTGGGATCATCACTAGACTAGCACATTACCCATGATTCCCTGATCTCCTCCTCACTTCACTATGTTTCAGTTAGTTAACTGAAGACTGATAGACTAGTTAACTCATCTAGGTGGCAGTGCACTCCCGTAACTACTCAAGAGACTAGACTAAGTGGCAATTTACTCACGTAATTGTTGGTGTGTGTCTAGATCACTTTAGACCACCACTATGGCGCATTGTCTTCTCCTCCAGTGCACATTGGTTGAGTTATTCAGAGTATATCATGTGTAAATTCTTCATTATTCATTCGGTTAATGCGAATTCTTCCATTATTTATCTCTTGCTTCTTCTTTCTCAATTTCTCTCTACAAATGTGTGTGTTATTTTCTAGCTAGATATATTATTTGCAGGTTCAACACATTTTCATGGTATAAGAGCCGATGGTCTGCTAAGCAAAAGACACACTGAATTATTTTTGCAGGTACCAAAGATTGAAGACAACGGAAAAATGGAATTCCCAAAATAATTCATTCTCACACCTTACAATTACTTTGCATGGAAGGAGAGGATAATCATGAATCTTCAAAGCAGAGGGTTGTACAGGTTAACCATGAACATGGAAACAAAACTAACATCATCCATAAAAAAATACAAGTATCTAAATCGAATCGATGAAGCATTCAGAACAATATGCAGTCTCATTTCTCCCGATCTCCTTTTTCACATATCTCCCTGTAAAACCCCAATGAATCCTGGACCACCATGGAAGGGATCTTTGGAAAAAAGGATGAGATGAGGGGACACATGCTTGAGGTGGAATTTATCACATTGGATCCAAAAATATTCGACAGTCTCCAAGATTTCTTTACAAATTTTAAGGATTTACTGTCGCAACTCAAGGCTTGCGGGGTTGATAAATCTAAGGAGGAGAAATAGATGGTTCTTGCCATTCTCTCCAAACTTGGTCTTGAATTCTCAGTTTTCATATCCACATTCCATTAAGTCAAATTCACCTCTGGAGCCACCTTTAAGATTCCTTCTCTTGAGGAATTTATCGAATCCCTCACACAAGAGCAGACCAAGCTCATCAACATGGGAAAAATCAAAGGCCCAAAAGCACATGCACTTACTATGAAATATGGAAGATGTCATCAATATCATAAATCTAAGGATAAAGACAAAAGGAAAGCACATGCAAATCCGAAGAAGGGAGGGTACTCAAAACCCTTCATCGATGCCTCCGGATCCAAAGGTGGAAAGGGAAGAAAAGGGGAGAAATGAACATATTTCCATAAAGGATTCCATCCAGAATCTGCATGCATGCATAAACAAATAGATCTAATTACTCAAATACTTCATCAAAATAACCTTGGATATTGCATCCCCAAGGGTGCAAAGAAGAAGAAGCCAGAAGATCATAATCCCAAGAAAGGCAATTCTAGCCATGTCTTGATTGCCATCAACTCCTCTCTCAATGCTTGGATCGTATATTCAGGAGCATCATATCACATGGCTGCCACAAAAATAGTCTATTCTTCATTGGATGCATGTAAAGGTCCTCATATTATGATGGGGGACAACTCTCCAGTCGCGGTCATCGACAAAGGAAGGATTGAACTCACCAACTGAAGCTTCGAGAATGTGTTGCACATTCCCAAACATTTCGTCAATCTTCTCTTTGTGTATCATATGACAAATTTTGGCACCGGAAAGAAAGTCATATTCACACCTGATGTAGTGGACATCTATGACATGCAAACCAATTCCAGGATTGCTACTGGTGAGGTAAATCATCAATCTAGATTGTATACATTTTATGAATTTATTGAACCTGATGAAAGTGGTAGGATATGGCACAAAATATTCAAGCATTTAAATTTCAGATATATGCAACAAATTAGCAAGAAAGGATTGGTTGATGGTCTATCAGACATCCATTTCTTGAAAGGAATCTGTGAGGGTTGTGTTCTTGGAAAAAACCCTCAAGAGAAATTCGACAAAGGAAAGATTCATAGAGCTTCCTCTCCTTTATATCTGATCCATAGTGACCTCATGGACCCTTTTTTGCATCCATCAATCAAAAAATAAAGGTACGCGTTCATTTTTGTTGACGATTTCTCACGCTTCACATGGATTTTATTTCTTAGGCAAAAATCAGAAGTCTTTCAACACCTCAAAGAATTTAAAGCCCTAGTTGAGACACAGTCAGGAAAGAAAATAAAATTTCGCCGAACTGATAACGGGGGAGATTATGTCAACCATGAGATCCAGAATCTTTGTCATGAGGCAGGGATTCAATTGTAGCACACAGTTCCCTATACTCCACCAAAAAACAGAGTTCTTGAGTGGAAAAATAGATCCCTAAAAGAGATGGCATCTTGCATGCTACATGAAAAGTCACTGTTAGGGACCTAACCCCTCACGTAGGTAGAATAATATATTTTGATGTAATAAAGGTCAATATTAATAAGGCCTAGCAATAAGGAAGAATAAGTCGAATGTAAGAAGACCTAATAAAAGCTTCCGCTTCTAGAAGGATCTTCCTCTAGATGGTTCTTTTGATAGACATATTTAGTATAAATAGGAGTCGAGGGTCTGAGAAATTTTGTCTTGGATATTATTGTAATAAAGCTCTGCTCTGCTGGAGGTTTCCCCCTCGAAGAGGCAAGTGAACATTGCTCTCCGTAATCAAAGTTCTCTTTCTGGTGTTATTCTGGTATCAGTTTGCTATTATTGTGGTGTTGTTCTGGTTATATTGTTGTTCATCTACCATTTCTATCATTTTATTTATGTTCTGCATACTTTTTATATCTGGAATATTACAAGTGGTATCAGAGCACTTTTCTCGGCATAAAATTTTGGGTTAATTTTTTTTAGGGTAGAGACGTATTCCAACGTCTTTAAGGAACAAAGATCCGTCGTTACGTGCATAAACCCGTGGTCGGGGATTCATACATGTAGGAAATACAAGTGGTACTTAAGCGCACATCTGTTGGCCACCCTTGTAACCCCTGTTGGTACCCCTTTGAATGGTAGCGCATCAAAAAACACCTGTATACAGATCGACCTAGATTTCCTTAAGCCCTCTTTAGATAAATCGATCGGTCGCATGACTGCTATAGTGCCACCAAGAACAACACTCGGGAAGATACTCTCTAGGACCTGGGTAGTCGGGTAGTACGACTAAGGGCATAGTCTAGCCTCCTTAGTTGGTTCCCTGAGATATTGGGCCGAGTACTACTATTGGACCCCTCATGTATATCAGAAAGCTATAGCATAGGGAAAACCCTTGTCTATAGAACCCTTGAATACCTAACCTTTGGGGTCAGAAACATAAAACAAAATAGACAAGATCTATTGTCGCGCAACTGTGTCTCCTGCATTTGAGTTGTCAAATCACTACACATTTCTTCCTTATTAAGCATTTGGCATTTCATCACTGCAGTATTCTTCAGACCAGAGTATAACTCTACAGGTGTAAAAAATAAAAATAAATAAATAAATAAATCTGGATCCTGTTGCACCATTATTTGAGACCTATTCCATTGGATTTCTCTCTTCTCCCTTATCACAATCATACCTATCATTTTTCAGAAAATGTTTTGACCTTCCTGCACATTTTTGGTTCCCTCGTCATCGCAGTCCATACCCATAGCTAAGACTTGGAAGCTCGCTTCAATACCTTGCAATCTAATTTCACAGAGACCCAACAATAAGTGAGACAACTTAGTGCCAATATTGCCACCACCAATATTGCCACTAAATAGTTCTCTCTATTGTTTAGCATTTAGATATGTAGTTATAAGCTAATGATTGCAAGATTTACATTTCTCCTAATTTATTTTCAGTAACTAGGTGATCTGAGAAGTCTTTAGTCACCAATTTAATCATTAATCCTTCATTGTTAACAAATATTTTCTCATTTAACAAGATCTTTAAATGGACAATGCATCTTGCATTTTTATGTAGATGGCTTCACTTTAACTAGAATATTAACTTATGAAATTAACTTACATAACCCATTCACATAAGTAAATTGTGAAAAGTAAAGAGGAGATCAAAGAGAAAAAAAATTACAGAAATACACCAAAACTTGATAACAGAGTTCACTAGACACCCTGGCTATGTCTCCGGCTTCACTTCTCATGGAATGGTCTTTTCATTAAATCAACAAAATTGGTAAAATTAAATGAACATATCCAACTTCTAGAAATGACTCAATTCTGCTGCTCAGATCCAGTTCAGGTCTGCACCATTGTGTGCCTCAGAATTTTGATAAAAAAATCACTATACGCACAACTATGTTATGTTTTGGGCTTCCCTCATTACCAACAAGCCTCTTGGGCATGAAATTTTCCTCCTCCCAATGGTAAAATCCCCCCCAAATGGGTCAATACTTCAAGTTTTCCTTCACCCACATTTAATGGGATTTGGTCTCATTTAATTGGGGAATAAAACATACCAAATATAAACTTTAATACATATATGGTCCGACCAAACCAATTAATTGGTTAACCATAACAATATATCTCTACAACCATGTATGGTTTTTCCCCAATAATATATGGCCTATGCAAGGAAAACCATAAATAATAATCATATGGTCTTTAGAAATCTCATATATCATATATGACCAAATAATTTTTGGCGAACCATATATATATGGTTAAAATCCATAACCATATGAGATAATCCATCCATATGATATGATTCCCCAGTTTTAATGGCTTTGACCATTTTTTTAAATGGTTATGAAATATATGTTTTAACAACCATATAATATATATGGTTATAACCATATATCATATAACAAATCGACATATTTTAAAATAACCAAATCCACTTTTAATGGATTTTGGATCCTCTTTTAATGGAGATTGGATCCACTTGTAATGGAATATGTTTTTTAATAAATAATTGTTATATGTTTAAAAATAATTTCAATTTGTTTGTTAAATAAATAAACCATAATGAATGAAATATTCCATGACCACCCATGCACCATGTGGCACCACGTGTCACTTTCTCACTGGTACACCTGTCTTCCACATGTCACTATCACATCATCAATGCCACATCATCACTGCCACATCATCATGCCATGTTAGCATGCCACATCAACATTTTCATATCATGACTACCATGTCATCATGACACATCATCACTACCACGTGTCTCTGTCACTTTGACTTTTTCCCTATTGGACCACAACTTTGAGTATCGGTCATAACTTTTGCATACATAGGTTGTTTGAGCTCTCGCTCATGCCATCAGAAAGCTCTCGTCGATCTCTTCAAAATGATGTCAGTATTGAGGTGATATGAGTACTTAAAAAAAAAATCCATCCTGGATCATTCCTCCCCACTTTGAAGCTTTTGGACCACCAAAAGTTGATCATTTGTTAATCAAGCGAGGGCATGGTCTCCCCACTTCTCCAGAATCCACCCATCATGACTAGATAGTGAAAACCTGGTGCATCAAAAAAAAATGTCCAACCATGGTAAAAACTACAATTATACTGTTGATATAAATATTCATTTCCTTACTTCCGCAATCTTTTGTATGCAATGTCATGTCTATCAACCAGATAAAACTAACTAGCAATAGTGAGAAATACATTACTGCGAAAGGAAATGAATCAAAAAATTTCTTTATCTTCTGAACAATTTTACCAAATTAGTTTACCCACTCATGGAGATGACCTAAATCACAACCTGGAGACATATCTGCTACATCTAGACTAGCAAGTAATATACCTTTGATACCCATAGTTGTAATTATTGTCTCATCACCTGAATTAGACCCCAAGTCTTGTTTCATTGTAGTAGCATATTTTTATCCTCCTTCTTATGGAACTTCTTTGGTAACAACTTAGTATGCAATTTCCAACATTGATCTTCATCATGCCCCTTCTTCTAGCAATGAGTGCATGTGAGCTTCTCTTTATTCACTATAGTTGTTTTATTTCCATCTTTCTTTGGTTTCTTCTCGAATTTAGGTGGTTCATTATCCATACCATGATTTCCTTTGCTAACTTCAAGATGAGTAGCTTGTACTGACACTTTGTCAATATTAGTAGGATTAAACATCAAAATAGTATGGTGAAGATAAGAATGTAAACCACCAATGTATTTAAGAAGAGTTTCACAAGTGTGTAATGGAATTTCCAATGTTAAAGTCTTCTTCTTTAATTCTTGTGTATAAGCTTGAACATCTTTCCCTTTTAATTGTTTTAGATGTAAGCATTCAATCATATATGTTTTAGTATATGCCAAAGGATAAAATTGTTTTCTTGTTGCATAAATAAATTCAACCCAAGAGGAAATGATCTTACCATGTTGTACCAAATCCACTTGAGCTCAACTCTCCCACTATATGAGAGTTGTACCGCTCATGCGGAGAGTAGCCAATTGAATCTTTGTAGTGTCCTTTTTTATCTTTTGCACCATGCAATAAACTTATATCTGCTTTACCCAATTGTCTAATTTCTTTGCATTCAATTCTCCATCATAAACAAGCAAGTCAAATTTAACATCTAGCTTTAGTAATGGCATATCATGAGAATGAAAAGGCTTTTTAAAATGCTTAGTCTTGGAAGAATGTTCACTTGGACCATCAATAGATGATGATGAAGAAGAAGAAGAAGAAGAAGGTTTCGAAGGTCCACCAACTTCGTCTCCTCCTTTTGCTTTCACCGAAGATTCACCTTCTCCAATTATTTGACTTCTTCTTTGCCCTCTTTCATTGTAAAGTTCTTGCACCAAGGATTGCATCAAATTAAATTCCTTGAATAAATCATCTTCAGATTTGTAAGGACCTAAACCTCTTGGTGAATCCATCTCATGTTTATGAAGTCTCCTTTGGATTTATGGACTATAAATTGAAAACTTGCCTTCACCTCGCTTGAGTCTAGCTCTTGTAAGCATCCACCTGTCAACCATGCTCTAATACCACTTGATCTGAGAAGTCTTTAGTCACCAATTTAATCATTAATCCTTCATTGATAACAAATCTTTTCTTAGTTAACATGATCTTTAAATTGACAATGCATCTTGCATTGTTATGTAGATAGCTTCACCTTAACTAGAATCTTTACTTATGAAATTAACTTGCATAACCCATTCACATAACTAAATTGTGAAAAGTAAAGAGGAGATCAAAGATAACCAAATTACATAAATACACCAAAACTTGATAACGGAGTTCACCAAACACCCTGGCTACATCTCTGGGTGTTCTTCTCGTGAAGTGGCCTTGTCCTTAAATCAAAAAAATTGAAAAAATTACATGAACATATCCAACTTCTAGTAATGACTCTCATTTTTGTTGCTCAGATCCAGTTTCGGTCTACACCACTTCGTCCACCTCATAATTCTGATAAAAAAATGACTATACACATAGCTATGTTGTGTTCTGGGCTTCGCTCATTACTAACAAGCCTCTTGGGCATGAAAATTGACTCCTCCCAATGGTAAACTCCCAATTGGTTATATACCAAATGGGTCAATACTTCAAGTCTTCCTTCACCCACATTTAATGGGATTTGGTCTCATTTAATTTGGGGAATAAAACATAAAAAATATCAACTAAAATACATATATGGTCCGACCAAACCAATTAATTGGTTAACCATAACAATATATGTCAACAACCATATATGGTTTTTCCCCAATAATATATATCCTATTTAATAGAAACCATAAATAATAATCATACGGCCTTTTAAAATTTCATATATAATATATGGTGAACTAATTTTTGGTGAACCATATCTATATCTATATCTATCTATCTATCTATCTATCTATCTATCTATCTATCTATCTATCTATCTATCTATATATATATATATATATATATATATATATATATATATATATATATATATATATATATTTAAAATCTGTAACCATATGACATAATCCATCCATGTGATATGATCACTACCATATTATCACTGTCACATCATCACTACCACATCATCATGCCATGTTAGCATGCCACATCAACACTGCCATGTCATGACTTCCACGTCAGCATGACACATCATCACTACCACGTGTCTCTATCAGTTTGACTTTTTCCTTGTTGGACCAAAACTTTGATCGGTCATAACTTTTGCATACGAAGGCCACTTGAGCTCTCGTTCATTTCGTCGAAAATATCTCATCAAGATCTTTGAAATGGTGTCGTTCTTGAGATGATGTGAGGACTTTGAAATTTTGGTCATCTTGGAATCTCCTGGATCACTAGGAGAAACTACCATTTGTTTCAAGGAAGGTCGTGTATATACTGTGTACATTGGTGTTTTGGTGTTTTTGTAGCCTAATGCCTCCAATTGTATGTGAGCATCCCTTCCATCCCTATAATACCTAGAAGAACCGTCTTCTTCATCACACCCACTAGCCCCATGCATCCACTAGTTTCAGGCCATGTTGAGAACAATTTCATGGCCATCGCCACTATCATGATCCCCAAGGCAGAAGATGATGATGCTTCTATGTTGATTGTTTCAAATTTTTATTTTAGTGACTAACCCTTCATTCATTCTTCAAATTGTAAAATAATAGACTTTCCTTATGCTATATCTGAGCAAAGAACCCACAAGAAAGGTTGTCGACTTCCCTTTAGCCCTAGCCAAGTTGTACTAGTTTCTCTTGAGATTTTACAGCTAAGTTTTCAAAGGAAATGTATATAACATATGCTAGTTGTTGCATATCCATCCATTGTAGGAAACTCTCTTCCTTCTCCTACCAAATATTGGTGGTGGAACCCCTTCCTTGTAATAAATTAGGAAGGAAAAGAGGTCCTATCACCCGAGAAAGGCATCCACTCAAAGAGAGTGTCATTATTGTGTCCCTCCCTTCCATCTCCTCTAACGTGTTTACTAGTGCATAGTCCCCTTTCTTATGCTTCTATGATTCATAAAGAGTGGTATTGAAAATAATGTATGATGAATCTTGATCGAGATAGATGGAGAACAAGTTGCTTGGCCTGAAAGGTGGAATATTACCTTAGAGACAAGTGATCATTTTATTTGGATTGTTTACTTTTCTTACTACACTTTGTAGGTCCCATGCACCCAACATGATTTTTCAAGTTATCTTGGCATAAAGAAGCCAAATTCAAAACCCAAAACAAATTTGTTGGAAGGAGAAGCAAGACAAATAAAGTGGTGATAAGAAGTAACTTGGGAGGGGATAGACATAGGCACTAACTTTTAACAAGAATATGGCCATGAGAAAGAAGGAAGTTAGCATAGCATTGAGAAATGGAGAAAATTGCAGAGTAGGGGCCATGAAATTCTTAAGTTGCGTTATGCTAACCCTCTTGTGATCCCCTCGACCCACTCTCTGATTTCCCGGTGGTCAGGCCACAACACAGAGTTTTAGGCGAGGGATAATTCTGGTGGTAACAAACTATTCTACCTGCTTTCTCTCATGGCTCAGGGGTTCGAGAAAACATGGCCATCATCATGGACAGAGGCGACAGGCCAACAACATGATGCCTATATCTCTATTTTGTTAATATGAATTTGGTTCCGACAACTTACAAAAAACATTGTATAGTTTTTTTTTTGTTCGAATTGGGCGATGTCAAAAATAATATCTTTTAATCAATTTAGAACTCTAATTAAATTGTTGACAATATAATCATAATTAAACAAAACCCATAAGGGCATTGTTTCATAGTTAGAGGAAGATATTATGGAAAACTTATTATGAAGTTTTTCTTAATATCTCCTCCCACCCTCATATACCTCCCCTCACACACCCTCACCATCATACTAAGTTTTCTTTGATGTCTCCCCCTACCTCTATCTTCACCCTCGCCCTCACCTTTATATTAAGTTTTTTCTAATAACTCCCTCTACCACTATTATCATCCTCACTCTTATATTTACACTAAGTTTTTCTTAAGTCATAGGCTAAACGTTATACGAAACGACAATTTTTTCCGGGGACATTTTCCTGAAATCTGGTGAGAAATTGTTAGATTCGTAGATTTGAGTGATTATTTCTGTGTATTCCGAGTGCCCTAGGGGTTTTTCAGCATGTTGAATCCATTTCTACATTCAAAAATGGATTTTGAACAAGAAAAAATAGTGAGTCGTATAAATTTATATCCTCGGATTCTAGCGAAAGAAACCATTTCACAGAACAACTAAACAACTCGTTTCCTTAATATCTCCCCTCATTCCACACTCATCGTAGTAAAAATTTTCCCATATCTTAAAAAGGACTTTATAAGATTACTCCATTTAGGATAAAAATGGTTAATTGTATTAGAGTGATTTGACATAAAATGAGAGGAGATTCACATGATACTTGACATGGTGATCCATCACTGAAGTTTGACAGAGGTAGACTCACATTGGGTCGCCATTGTCGGCAGGGGAGGTCCAATAATCTGGTAACTATGTCGTTATCCCCACGATTTGGCAACTATGTCATTATCCCCACAAAGCCCTAATACCAAAACCTAAGGTGGGCCATTAGTGCTTCCTTCATGAACATCTTGTCTTCAACTACCACAATCCTTAGTCCCTACGATATTCAACGCGCAATGCCACATTCTCTACAGTGCCCTACCGCAAGTTGGATCGACGTATGGGTCTCACTATAAGGCGCGTACTTGCTAAAGTAGTACAAGGCACGTACTTCCTATATTTGAGCAAAGAACCCACAAAAAAGGTTGTCGAATTCCCTTTAGCCCTAGCGAAGTTGTACTAGTTTCTCTTGAGATTTTATAGCCAAGTTTCCAAAGGAAATGTATATAACATATGCCAGTTGTTGCATATCCATCCATTGTAGGAAACTCTCTTCCTTCTCCTACCAAAGATTGGTGGTGGAACACCTTCCTTGTAAGAAATTAGGAAGGAAAAGAGGTCCTATCACTCGAGAAAGACATCCACTCAAAGAGAGTGTCATTATTGTGTCCCTCCCTTCCATCTCCTCAAACGTGTTTACTAGTGCATAGTCCCCTTTCTTATGGTTCTATGGTTCTATGATTCATAAAGAGTGGTATTGAAAATAATGTATGATGAATATTGATCGAGATAGATGGAGAACAAGTTTCTTGGCAAGGTGGAATATTACCTTAGAGACAAATGATCATTTTATTTGTATTGTTTACTTCGCTTACTACACTTTGTAGGTACCATGCACCCAACATGATATTTCAAGTTATCTTGGCATAAAAAAGCCAAATTCAAAACCAAAAACAAATTTGTTGGAAAGAGAAGCAACACAAATAAAGTGGCGATAAGAAGTAACTTGGGAGGAGATAGACATAGGCACTAACTTTTAACAAGAATATGGTCATGAGAAAGAAGGAAGTTAGCGTAGCATTGAGAAATGGAGAAAATTGCAGAGTAGGGGCCACGACATTCTTAAGTTGCATTATGCTAACCCTCTCGTGATCCCCTTGACCCACTCTCTGATTTCCTGGTGGTCAGGCCACAACACAGAGTTTTAGGCGAGGGATAATTCTGGTGGTAAAAAACTATTCTACCTTTTTTCTCTCATGGCTTGGGGATTCAAGAAAACGTGGCCATCATCATGGATAGAGGCAACAGGCCAACAAAATTATGGCTATATCTCTTTTTTGTTAATATGAATTTGGTTCCGACAACTTACAAAAAACATTGTATAGTTTTTTTTGTTGAAATTGGGCGATGTCAAAAGTAATATTTTTTAATCAATTTAGAACTCTAATTAAATTGTTGACAATATAATCAAAATTAAGCAAAACCCATAAGGGCATTTTCATAGTTAGGGGAAGATATTATGGAAAAATTATTATGAAGTTTTCATTAACATCTCCTCCCACCCTCATATACCTCCCCTCACACACCCTCACCATCATACTAAGTTTTCTTTGATGTTTCCCCCTACCTCTATCTTCGCCCTCGCCTTTATATTGAGTTTTTCCTAATATCTTGCCTCACCTACATTTCGATATTAAGTTTTTCCTAATAACTCCCTCTACCCCTATTATCATCCTCGCTCTTATCTTTACACTAAGTTTTTCTTAAGTCGTAGGCTAAATGTTATACGAAACGACGATTTTTTCCGAGGACATTTTCTTGAAATCTGGCGAGAAATTTTTAGATTCGTAGATTTGAGTGATTATTTCTGTATAATCCGAGTTCCCTAGGAGTTTTTCATCATGTTGAATCCATTTCTACATTCAAAAATGGATTTTGAACAACAAAAAATAGTGATTCGTATAAATTTATATCCTCGGATTCCAGCGAAAAAAACCATTTCATAGAACAACTAAACAACTCGTTTCCTTAATATCTCCCCTCATTCCACACTCATCATAGTAAAACTTTTCCCATATCTTAAAAAGGACTTTATAATCTTACTCCATTTAGGATAAAAATGGTTAATTGTATTAGAGTGCTTTGACATAAAATGAGAGGAGATTCACGTTATACTTGACGTGGTGATCCATCACTAAAGTTTGACAGAGGTAGACTCACATTGGGTCGCCATTGTAGGCAGGGGAGGTCCAATAATCCTATAACTATGTCGTTATCCCCATGAACTAGGAACTATGTCGTTATCCCCATGAAGCCCTAATACCAAAACCTAAGGTGGGCCATCAGTGCTTCCTTCATGAACATCTTGTCTTCAACTACCACAATATTTAGTCCCTACGATATTCAACGCGTAATGCCACGTTCTCTACAGTGCCCTAACGCAAGTCAGGGAACTGTAGAGAATGAACAGTAGGGGACAATTGTAATCTTTATTTCTTCATGGAGAAATGGTTTACAAGTCTCAAGAAACGCCTCATGGGCTTCTTCATTTAAACATGAGATTATCAAGGATTTCTAGTGATATGGAAAGCCAAACTCTTAAGAAACCTTCACCCAAACAAATATCATTGCAAGGTGTGTTGTCACAACCCAACAATCTCCACCTTGAAAACAATTTCCTGATACCTTTCCCAACGAATCAAACATCACCTTCCTGCAAGCCAAGAGAAGCCAAACACCACTGGAGATTTTCTAACAATATTGGTTGCGTGAACATGTCTACATAGTTTTCTCCAATATGGACCGCTCCACTTCCACTTAATTAACATAACCACAAACTAATTCACTGCAACCATTTTAGGTGATACTCATGCTTCTCAGATACCGAAGCACCCATTTCCATGCTCTTTACCTGTTTTTGCCATGTGTTCACTGACAACACCAACTGCATGTGAAATACTTGAACATTCCATCACAATCATCAACCTTCCTACTGCATTTGCATAAGGTACAGGAGCTATATAATCCTTTCTTTCTTACTACTAGGACATAAACTTGAAGAAAGCATACAATGGAAAGCTAAGGGGATATTTACCAATTTCACAAAGTTCAAGCAGAGCCTCATCAATGACAACCACAACATACCATTTCTCCCATCTCTATATACTTCTATGCCAAATATTTGTTTTAATACTCCTAGATCCTTCATCAAAAGTCATATCCAATTGAGCCTTTAACCTGTTGATCTCAACCATGCTTTGCTTGCAACAAGCATATAATCAACATAACACCAAGATAATAAATATGCCATAAAACAATGATCATACTCACTTATTAAGAAACTTTGGCTCACCATGAAGAAATCAAACGTCTTGTACCATTTCCTGGTTACCTTAGAGCATACAATGATTCCCTAAGTTTGCAAACAAATCTCATTTTGCGATCCTAAGCAATTTCTCATAGTACATATCTCTGCTACTGATGATTTGTGGACAGTAAGATCCCACAATCTTCATCCCTTAGCTCCATCAACATAACCATAAACTTTGTTCCATTGACCAAATTTGGGCAAGCCAACCAAGTGAGCCATCACCTATGATCCAGGTGGATATCGGTGGCCACCCACCTATTCCAACTGGCTCCTCTTGTTAGTTTTTAGTTCAACGCGTTCTTTTGTACTTCTTTGTAATTGTGGGCTCTACACTTCTAGGGTTGTATGAATCCCTACACATCTTCCAGGTGGATACTAGTGGCCTCTCACCTGATCCAAATGACCTATTTTGTATGTTTTCATGTCAACACACCTTGTTGTACTTCCAGAGCCGTTTTGGAGCCCTAAACAATGTTTTTTTGGCTCGCCACAGTCAAATGGTAGGAAGAGTCAAAGTTTGATAGCATAATGTGTATCTCTCTAAAATACCTTTCAAACAAGCTATCACGCACCTAAAACAAAGATCGTATGTAAAACTTATGACCCCAGGAAGTTGAGGTACCAACTTACCCATAGGGGCCCACATGAATTTTGGCGTTTCACCTCCTAGGGTTAGGATTTTGGATGTCTAGGGTTTTGAAATTCATGAGTAATATGAAAAATTCCTCTGGAGCCTTATTGTAATTATTTTTCTCAGATAGATAAGTGTAGAAGCCACATCTCTTCTCAAAGATAGCTACCACCATTCGAGCAAGTGTTTCAGTTCTGCAATTTTACAATTTTAGCCTATTTCATTTAGTCAATAGAATATATTGTTCATTGAATATCTATATTTTTCTTCATATATCTGTGTTTATTGTATTCATTATGTTAATTAGTTCGTTCCACTCCTAAATCCGGATTAGTGGTATCAGAGTGGTCTTCTCTTCATTTATTTTTCTTCGTGCATGTCCCCAACAAGATCTGGGTACAAGAAGTTGGGAATTTAACCAATCGAGCCATTGCAAGATCGGTCATGCCAAGCCCGACAACAACCCATGGGAGACAAAAATAAATATGATGGAGCAAAAGATCCTTTTAAAATGTTGCTCGAGGAAGCCCTTGGCACAAAACTGAAGAATGTCGCTCTAGGAAGTCATTCATGGCCGAGCTGAAGGATTTCGAGTTAGAGGCCGATTCTAATTCCAAATAAAATCCACAAGGAGGGAAGCATATTATCGATGTTGAACCCAGTAACACTGTCACTACCACCAAAGTTTAGCCAAGAAAACCAGAAGAACCAGAGGAAGAGGAACACCTCTTTCACTCACAAATGTGGGTAAAGGTGGCTCCACTTCATTTCATTGTTGATAGCGGCAGTCAGAAGAACTTGATCTCAACAAAGGTCATCAAGTGGTTGGACCTGACGACGACAGTGCACCCTCAACCCTACACCATCGTTTGACTTTTCCAATGAAGATGTAACGTTCCCGACCATCAACCCCATGGTCGGGCCAACATTACTATGTGGAAAAACACTACTGTAACATATTATGCATTCTTATGAAATACAATTGCTTAATTACAGTTAAACACAACGTAATCACATTAATACCATTAGCATACATTATCCACGACATTAACAATAATTCCAGAATACAACGGAATACATGTAAACATTGCTAGAATCACAAACATGCATATTTAATTGAAATTATACACATGTATATACTTATCTTTTAGACTAGATGTAATTCACCAACTGCATGTAGACTTCCCATGAACCTCCCAGCCTTAGACTGCACTGCTCATTACTCTCAGCAGTAGGTCACCCCTGAGCTAGGACTAAGCTCCAGGGGGTAGGGATTCCTAGGCTAGGCAGGGAATACAGGAAGACACAGTCACATGAGAAGGATTCTCTCCCAGGAGCCACTTATGCCCACTACCCATAGACTCTCATTCTCCACATCTCTGTCCCACCCCAGGAGTATACACCTTCACTATCACCAAGACAGTCCATCGACTGCTAACCTCCCTTCCCTTGGGCTTCAACAACAGACCAAACCGGAAGTCTCCGAGCTCTGTGGCAGCTACAAGACTCCTTCCAGGAGTTCTCACTTCCTCCGCGCACTCTCTCACCTGGAGAGAGTCGCTCACAAACTGGGTAACCTGCCTCTTCAAAAAAAATCACCTCCCTCACACTGGCCAGCAAGCCACACACGATTTAGCACTGCGTGGCCATAACAGTCAATTGGGAAAATGGGTATTGACACCCGAAATGGAAACGATCATCGCTAAATCATAGCATGACTCTCTCTGGTTTCAGAGATGCGTAAGGTGTACAGAGGTTCAATCACAGAGGCCAAACGCATATAGATGGAGAATGGAGGAATTGGAAGGTCGAACCCCAGATTCAGGTGATGGTTGGAGGAATGCCCCCCCCAACTCCTACACAACAGTCGACAGAATTGAAAGAGAACCCCCAACACGACTCATTTCCTGGGTTAAATCGCATGCGCCTGGGTTGACACATGTCGCCCATGAAGCTACATGCATCCCTCCCCAAGAACTTAGGACAAAACATAGATTTCACATGGCTTTTGGGATAATATTAAAATATTATTCCCAAGGATTTAAGCCCCTAGCCTTAGTCCCTAGACTCCACACTTAGCCTCTCTTTCAAACCTTCCAGCCCCCAATCCCTTACCCAGGTTTTGTGGAAGCTTAGTTCCCCATCACTCATTCATCGTGGTCGGTCCACATGCAGAGATGTTTTGTATTAGTACTGTGCATAATTACATGTACAAAAATCAGGCTCCTGGCCTTCAACACTTAGGCTCCCTGGCCTAATAACACATAAGCCCACTAGCTTATATAACTTGGCTCACCAGCCTTATAAACTTGAATTACAGTTCATAAACAAGCTTTATACTTCATAGACATGATTTACAACAGGGCTCGGCCTTGGGGACATTACAGAAGAGGTCTTTGTGTCAGCCAACAGTGTCTTCTGCCCTACGAAATCAAGCCCTTCAAAGATGAGGTATTGTGTGATATTGCTCCCCTTGAAATTTGTGATGTTCTTTTAGGACAACCATATCTGTGGAAGCGTCATGCTGTGTATGAGTCTAGACCCCGCATTGTTATTATTACTTTGGGTAGACAATTGTATAGGATACCAAAGGTAGCATCGCCTACTGTTATTTCTTGAATCTCTGCTAAGCAATGCAGTAAGGTCATTTCATAGACCGGGAAGTTCGTCTTCTTTGTGATCCAGGATCATAGTAAGAAGAAGGTCGCTGCCACATCTATGACCTCTACACAGAGCCTCTCTTTGCAGTAGAAGCAAGTGGATGGGATCATGGAAGAGTACAGAGACATCTTCTCCTCACCCACTGGGGTACCCACTAACTGCCAATTGAAGCATCCAATTTATCTAACCCCCAGTGCACCTTTGCCTAATGGACCAGTCTATCATCGCTCACTAATGAAAAATGAGGAAATCAAGTGTCAGATCCAAGAGCTTATTCAAAAGGGGCACATCAGACCCAACTCCTCCCCTTGCGGAAGCCCGATTGTACTAGTGCAGAAGAAGGATGGGACCTAGCGACTCTGCATTGATTACATAGAATTAAACAAAATCACAGTCAGAAACCGATACCTAATTCCCAGGATTGATGAACTTCTTGACCAAATCAAGGGGGAAAAGTTCTTCAACAAGATTGACCTAAAGTTTGGTTACCACCAGGTTCCCATCGAACCAACTGATGTCTATAAGACAACTTTCAAATCTAAAGAAGGTCTCCTCATATGGTTGGTGATTCCCTTTGGCTCAACAAATGCACCAACCACTTTCATGAGGTTGATGGATGATGTCTTGAGACCCTTCACCAACTCTTTTGTGGTGGTATATTTGGATGACATCCTCATCTTCAATAGAAATTGGGAGGAGCACATGCGGCATATTCAACAGGTTTTGAGCACTCTCCAACAACACAAGATATATGCCAACTTGGAAAAATGTTCCTTTGGCATGAACAGGGGCCAATAATTGGGCTACATCGTTGATGAACATGGGAAACATGTCGATCCCGCAAAGATCCAAGTCATCCACTATTTTCCAGCTCCAACCCCACTAACCGAGCTTCAAAGCTTCAAAGCTCACTAAATGCACAAAAAGCTCTGCCCACTTTGCTACGGGCCTTACACCATCACCAAGGCTGTGGGTAACAATTCTTTTGATCTCAACACTCCACCATTACTTGGATTGCACCCAATTTTCAATGTGGACCTCCTTCGGCCATATTTTCAACCATTATTGGACACCTCAGAGATTGCAGAACAATTGGCACCAACATAGCTCAACCTTGACTGCATGGAACAAGCATTCACTGATCAGATAGTGGACACACAGATCAAGGGCACTCACCAACAACGGATCCAACTTTATTGGGTTGTCAAGGCAAGGAAACTCCTACACCAAGGCAAGTGGATCACACGGGGCCAAATCCAACAGAAGTTTCCTCACCTAATGGGGGAACTCAACGCAATGGAGACCATTGATTCTTAAGGGGGGAGGATTGATCCAGGTGGATATTGGTGGCACCAACCTAGTCTAGCTGGCTCATCTTGTCAGTTTTAGTTCAACACGTTCTTTTGTACTTCTTTGTAATTGTGAGTTCTACACTTCTGGGGATGTCTGAAGCCCTACACATCTTCTAGGTGGATATCGGTGGCCTCTCACCTAATCCAACTGGATTATTTTGTATGTTTTCATGTTAGCACATCTTTTTTTACTTCTAGGGTTGTTTTGTAGCCTTAAACAATGTTTTTTTGGCTCACCATAGTCAAACTGTAGATGGAGTTAGAGTTTTATGGTGTAATGTGTAGTTCTCTAAAATATATTTCCAATGGGCTATCATGTGCCTAAAACGGAGGTCGTATGCAAAAGTTACGAACCTGGGAAGTTGAGGTACCAAATTACCCATAGGGTCCCACATGAATTTTGATGTTTCACCTCCTAGGGTTAGGTTTTTGGATGTCTAGGTTTTGGGAATTCATGAGTAATGTCAAAAATGCCTCTGGAGCCTCATTGTAATTATACTGCTCAGACGGATGCGCGTAGCAGCCACATCTCTTCTCAGAGATAGCTACCACCATTCAAGCAAGTGTTTCAGTTCCCAGTTTTACAGTTTCATCCTATTTCATTTATTCAATAAAAGATATTGTTTATTGAGTATCTATGTTGTTCTTCATATCTTTGTGTTTATTTTATTTAGTCTGTTAATTATTTTGTTCCGCTCCTAAATCCGGATCAACCTCTCACCTCCAAACTAATTTGAATGGAGTATCCAATACATGGACTATAAAAACACGAGATACCAAAAACATGTTCCCGAAGAACTACGACTCTTGAACTAACTTTATCCCCATGACCAAAATTGGCCAAACTTCCCTCAAAGACAGGGTATCCAGGAATACTGCATGCTCCCCCTATGACCTAGGTCTAAGTCTAGACTTTAGTCATGATATTTCAAAACTAGGGTACGCATGCCTAACCCGGTCTTACATTTGTATTCCCATTTATATAACTCCACCTCAAAATTTTCATTCAAGACTTTCACAATTGCTTCAAATATGAGTAATCCCATCAACACTTCACTTCCATGCTTGACTTGCCCCCATCATTTTCATATATAACTCTGCCTCCTCCGATAATTGATCATAATGTTCCATGATCATCTCATTGAGGCATTCCTTCAAACACTTCATGTGAATCCTTCAAGTTTTATAACTTAGCATACATAAGAAATATACCCAAGAGGAAACCTTGCTCTAACCGTTTCTATGGCTTCCAACTTTTCTGCTCTAGTTTTATCTGTTATTTTTAGATTCCCTGAGTCCTAGTCATGCCCCTAGGAAACTTTTCCATGTCAACGAAAATGTTTGAAGCAAAATCCCGACCCCCGATCCACCAACTAGACTAGCGAAATGATGGGACGTTTGTGGCATAAGATATGATCAGATTTGGACATTTAATAGAACAATTAATGCTCGATCCCACATTAGTTTCTACCCCGTGTGCCAACAAAATTTTGAAATCACTGATAGACCAAATTACCACCCGTGCCTGCACCATCAACCCACGTTGAATTTAAGTTTAAACATCTCTGAAGACCTAGTGGAAAATTTGATGAAATTTCACTCATAACCCGAATTGAATCGAGGATGTGACAAGGTAAGTTCATCCCTGTTTAAATCTCTAGAACGGTTTTGAAAAAAATTATTCTGTGCATAATTTGAATTCCAGAGCGTTCGAAGGAGAAAAGTGAGCATCTTGAGACAATACTGACCCTTTTGATTATCAAAACCAGGTTTAACAAGATTCAGAGGTATGTATCCAAGTATGTCAATTCATTCGTTATAATTTATACATCCGCACCCAATTTTATTTTCACGGCCCCTAAACTATGTTTTAGCTACAGTTAATATGCCACCGAGGAAGCCAACCACCAAACGCTCTCCGAGAGAACCAAATATTAAGGAAGCTGAGGTAGGTGAAGGTTCTTTTACGGGGACTGCGAGGTAGTTGGAGTACGCTCCTAGGGAAGAGCCTATCATAAAAACAACTACAAAGAAGGCTTTTGTCCAGCTGTCGTCCTTTTGTGATACAGAGGAAAGCATCGTATCCAAGGTAATGATCGTGTAGTGGGGGGATCTCTTTAACAAAATCAACCGAGAAGATTACCTAGAGTATATCCCACACAATGACCAGGACGTGAGGGCACTCGTTGACTAGGTGTTCCTGAAAATCTTGTTAGAATATAATGGATGTGCTCATTTAATCATAGACAATATCACTATTGTCACCCAAACATAGGCCGAAGCCACCCTCGAGCACCTTAACCTTGATAGAGAATCATTCCTGAAGAAAACCCTAGGCTAGAGAGCCAAACAAAGGTTGTCGCATCTTTCTCCAAGAATAACACACCAAGAAAGAGTAACAAGAGGTGATCAGAGAGTCCAAACCATAACCAAGAGAGAGTCCAAGGCAAAACCTAATTTTTCTAGATGCAACAGCTGCAACGACAACTCTCGTCCAAACTTGTGCACAAACTGGCCAACTGCAGTGCGCACAAGTGTTGCTTCTGTAGTTCTGAGAATATTGGCCAGAATGAAGACTGGCCTCCTATATTTATACTAATTTTGGCAAACTGCCTGGGCCGACTTCTCATTCTGGGTACTAATTCTTTAGTATATAATACTTCCTTTAGCCGACTTCTTCTCTTGGAGGCTAATAACCTAATACAAGTCATTCTCTTGAGCCAAATTGTCTTATAGGGTTATTAGCCAACTAATTAGGGTTTCTTCTTGCTTCCTGAAATATTCTATTCTCGCCAGGTTTACACATGGAGGTAAATACCTCCCGCAGCTACCACAATATCAACACTCCCTCCTAGCTAGGGAGGTATTTAAGGTAATGGTCTTGAGCACAAGCATACCATTCACCCAGTAGCATCAACATAGTCGTATAGACTAACTCATAATTAGATCATGAGCACCATCATCACTATCGTTGTCAACAACTACATCATCTCTTGAAACCATACTCCATCTGAGTAATCAGACATGATGCTGGATAAGTCACTTACTCCTCAGAGTGGCACAAGAGCCATTCTTCTAATATGAACATATGTCCTAGAAGAATAAATGTACTAAACCATTTTCCTTCTAGGAAATATCTGTACATTGATCATCTATCTAGCTCATAATTATTTCCAACACTACTGATAGTCTTCAAGGCAATCAGAGCAATGTCATTCAATAGAACACAACTGTGTCTATCCATAGTAGTACACAACTACAATCCAGTGGTACACTACCACACCAAGTAGCACATAGATACTTGATCAGTGACATATAGTCACAATCAGTGGAACACATCCACCATAGTAGTATACATCTATTGTCTGGAGAAATACAGTCTCCATAAAAATCATATCATCAACCTGCATAGAAAACATTGTTATGATATAAACTGAATCATCTGGGCCATTCTTCTACTCACATATGTGAGATCTAGAAGAGATATGCCCTCAGAAGGTAAAAAATCAATGATGAGCTATCTACACTATTCTTTTCAAGAAAGGAAGAATAATTGTCCCGATTTATGAGCCTAGAACATTCACCTATCTAGGCCATTCCTCCGACACTAAACAAAGTGAAATATGGAGAGAATGAATCTACCCTAGGGAATGTCTGTCCTTGATTGTTGAACCTGGACCATTCACCTATCTGGGACATTCCTACGACACTAAACAAAGTGCAACCTGGAGAGAATGCATATTCCCTAGGGAATGATTGTCCATACCATTTCCTAAGGAAATGACTGTCCTGCACCAACCTCCAAAACAAACCATTCTTTGAAACTTCTCACAACTATGAGCTTCGAAAGAATGACTTCTCGACGAGGCAGAACCGTCTTCTTGACCACTTATGAGAGTTATTTTCAAGAAGAGATATTGTCCTAGACCATTCCCTATGTTAACCATAAGGGGAATCACTGTCCATGGTACATTAGAAATCCATTAAACCATTTTCATTACAAAAATGACCGTTCGATCTGGACCATTTTCTAAACTGGAAAATGCATGTCCATCAGAAATCTCAAAACCACTTTCCGAACTGGAAAGGAACTGCTCATCTTGGACCATTTTTCGAACTGAAAAATGACTGTCCATAAATCAATAACACATCACTACTGCCTCCCATCCTAGGAGTCATCTCTTCCCTTTTTAATAAGGAAGTCATCTCCACGAGCTCTAGTTGTTTTATGAGTACACAAACTCTTTCATTTTGGACAAGGGCTTTACCAAAGTATCTGCTTATCTGCTCATCTGTGGAGATATATATTGGAGAACCAATTCTCTTTTCTAGATTTCATCATGGAGAATGTAATGCTTGATCTCAAATGTATTTCGGTCTTTCTGGAACACTGGTTTTCTCTGAAATCTTCATATAGCTCTGATCAATATAGTATATCATTATTGGATTCATCTTTTATTTCCTGCTAGCTCATAACATCGTGGAAAGGGTCAAAATGGAACATATCCAAGTGGCACTTCTTCTGCCATCATGAGAGTTTTTCATGGATTAGAAATCCATCATCCTAAGATTTTGAGTAACCATTCTGATACAATATCTCTGTTATAGAAATTTTTTCACCATGCTTCTGCTGTGCATTGGAGGTTCTTTACCAATTTGTCTTCTTTCATCTCCATACACGATTTTCTTTCTGGTATACCTTAAATCCTTGAGATTTCTCTTCATACGCTCTTTGTTCAATTATTCTGGAGAATAGTCTTGGCATTCATCTGATGTAAACTCCAACCCATGGATATTGCAGATGATATAATGGCTCATGTAGAGGTAAGTCTAGTTTACTGGAACAAGCAATCATCATAGTCTTCTCCCTCCATCTGGGAGAACCTCTAGTTCTAGATCTCAAAATACTTACATTCATAAGTCTTCCATACACTATTCTTCATCACATTTTTCATTTCCTCTGCTTGATTTCTTTTAGTGAGTTCAAATCAGGCTGGTAGTCTTGTGATTCTTGATGCAATGACTGGTTGTTCTGGCTTTTCTTTCTCTCTTGGAATCTTCATGTTCTTCCTCATGTTTCTATTTAGCTCTTGGGTCCATGGAGTTTTCTATAGATTCCATGCCTTAAATATTCCAACTTCTTTCTTTCATCATGGGATCATGGATGTGGATGGACAACCATGGATACTTTAAGGCTTCATTTCGAAGAAGACTTCTTCTAAAGTCAAACTGAACACGTATTTCTTTTCATGGATGCTACCATGGATATATACTTCATCATATTTAATGGATCATATAATTTAGAATTAGCTCCCTCCTAATCCTTGCTTCATGTAGGAATGCATGCTCTTCTTTTGATAATATAATCGTCTCCCTCCATCTAGGAGATTCCACGCTTCTGTCTGCATCCTTATTGCCTTCTACAAAGTGTCACAAATCTTTTTCCAATTCCCTCTTGATTGCTAACTTCTTTTCATCTTCACTTCTTCTAGGTTTCTTCAATATTGATTCCGATTTCATCTTATCTTGTAGCTGTTACTTATGTAATAGCTTCCACATGAGTTGTTACTAGGGGTTGTTGATGCACTTCATCCTTTCATGTGTATTCCCTGACTTGTAGTCATTGTGATAGCAAGTCCTTATTTTGTTGATCTTCCATAGGTGTAGTTTCTCTTTGAACATATTATCTTCTTAAGAAATAAATATGCAATATATGTATGGAAATGGTATGTACACGAACTATGAAGAGTATTGTTACCTTGTCTTAGAAGAAGAAGTTTGTTTTTTCCTGCTTGGCTTTCTTTGAGGGTTCCCTTTCTTCGGAAAATGATGCTTCATGTGTTTCCTCCCCTTTCTTTAACTCGGGACAATATTCTTGTAGTGATCATACTTTCAACAATTGAAGCATTGTATTCTTGACATATCTTTCTCTTGATTTGGTTTCTTCCTAGAGACAAACTTCCTTTTATTCTTGACATTATTGAACTTTGCTATGAAGGCTTGATCATCGTATTTCTTTTGGGGTTTCTCTTTTGCATTGATCCTTGATTCTTCTTGTGCACAACAAGTCCAAAGTTATTCAAATGTAAGATACTCCTCTCTTGTGTTCATTCTTGTGGAAAATGCATCCCATGTCTTGGGAAGACCATTGAGTACTATATTTACCAGTTCCTTCTCTGAGATGATTTCTTCAATAACTTGTAGTTGATCTCTTAACCGAGAGATCCTCACAAAGTATGATTTTATGCTGTCATCATCATTCATCTTCATGTCATAGAGCTCATTCTTTAGACTCATTACTTGTCCAATGTTTCTGACTGAGAAGAGGTTTGGTAGGGCATCGTACATCTTCTTAGACGAATCAAGATGGGAGATGTAGGGTATCAAGTGGTATTTTATAGAATCCACTATGATACTCATGGCACTGATGTCATTGTCTTTGAACTTCTCCATAACTACAACGTTCTGCGGTTCCTTCTATTTTCTTTCTTCAAACTCTGGTTCCACAATCTTTCCTTTCACGATATCGAAAACTTTGTTCTTAGCAAGGATGAGATCAATCCTTGTCTTCCATGCTCTGAAGTTAGAAGCCCCTTCTAACTTGTTTTCTGACTTCATAGAGTAAGTCATGGCTTCTTTGACTTGGTCAACCCTAGATTTGACCAAAAACTCAAACTTGACGTCTTATCTTGTTGAGAGTACGAGGAGATGCGCTAGGCTAGGGTGCACTAGTCTATCTAGAAACTAGGTCAATCCCTTCACTTAAGGTGCCTCAACGAGAGGGTTAGGGTTTCGTTGTTGCAACAAAAATTGGCTGCAACTGCAACTGCAACTAAGAAAATCCTCCCAATCTATCTTCCATTGGTTAGACTATCCAAAGATAGTGTGGGCTCATAACCTGTTAGAATATAATGGATGTGCTCGTTTAACCATAGACAATATCACTATTTTCACCCAACCATAGGCCGAAGCCACCCTCGAGCACATTAACCTTGATAGAGAATCATTCCGGAAGAAAACCCTAGGCTAGAGATCCAAACAAAGGTTGGCACATATTTCTCTAAGAATAACACACCAAGAAAGAGTAACAAGAGCTGATCAAAGAGTCCAAACCATAACCAATAGAGAGTCCAAGCCAAAACCAAAATCTGTTAGCTGCAGCAGCAACAACAACTCTCCTCCAAACTTGTGCACAAACTGGCCAACTACAGTGCGCACAAGTGTTTCTTTTGCAGTTATGAGAATACTGGCCAGAATGAAGACTAGCCTCCTATATTTATACTAATTTTGGCAAACTGTCTGGGCTGACTTCTCATTCTGGGTACTAGTTCTTTAGTATATAATATTTCCTTTAGCCGACTTCTTATCTTGGAGGCTAATAACCTAATACAAGCCATTCTCTTGAGCCGACTTGTCTTCTAAGGTTATTAGCCAACTAATTAGGGTTTCTTCTTGCTTCCTGAAATATTCTATTCTCGTCAGGTTTACATGTGGAGGTAAATACCTCCCGCAGATACCACAATATCAACACATCCGACGGTCCTATTTACAAATGGTGGCGAGTAGAACTCTTATTTTTCCTTGCATAGAGGTTATGAAATGGCTCATCGACCATATAGAAGGGAAAAAATGATTTATCAATGATGCGAATGGTGGATGTGTCGAAGTTTCCCTCCCGACATAAGTCCAAAAATACAACAAGATTAGGGACCCAGAGGAGCGACTCAACACGGACTTCGTAGTGAATTTCTATGAATTCCATGACATGAGTTAGTTGATGGCCTCATGGTGGAGGGAGGAAAAGAAGTTCACTAACCAGAGTAATGGCTGGTATGGAACAATCAACCTGAGGGAGCCATACATCTTTTTGATGGCTCTCATCTATCAGTTATATGGAGAAAATGATTTCTCCAAGTTTTCTGAAGCATGGATGTCATTGGCATACACAGTGGCGATCATCGGGAGCAGCTTCAACTGGGGAACGATAATCTCAAAACAATTAGGCATCTGTGCATAGCACGCTAGTACACCGAAGGAAGGGGAGGCATCCACTTTCTACATGGCCTCATACCTTCTCGATGTCATGTGCACAAGAAATGTATTCTTCGACATGAATCTAAGTTGGCATGTTACGGAGCTCCCAATTCATGTCTACTTCAACATATTATGGGAAACATGTACAAAAAATCTTATGCACTCATTTGCAATGAATTCATCACCCGCATTCATTTTATTATTTTTAAGAAGGAATGCCCAAGACTATCTGCAGTAGCCAAGAAAGTGATAGAAAAGCTAGGCCATTGGTATTTAGACGAACACTCAACCTACATCAGGGTGTTTGGGGCCACTGGAGCACCACATATCCTACCTTCTCATGTCCCAGAGCAACTCGTTATGAGAGAAATTTGTTATCGAAACATCCTACAGGGCTATAACGCCACATTTGTCAAAGACAAGAAATGAGCTTTCATACCCTACGGTTTTCATATAGGGTTTTATCTGGTGAAAGATTCTTCTCAAGCCAAACTATAAGGGCTGAGCCAAATTGAATTCAGGTTCCCGATTGATCGATACCGCAAGCACGATCCTAAAGGCCTGGTCCTCCAACATGCTTCACAAGTATCATCTTGCTGGCCATATGCTCATGATAAGTTTGAGGAGGATATTTTCACAGAGTACACCCAGGACTGGGACGAGGTGGTGAAGAGGATGGCCAACCCAAACATGACTAGGTTCAAGGCCATGAGCGTGGATGAACAGGTGGAAACGATAGAGCAATCAGTTCAATAGGCGCTCAGGGCCAGGAAAGAAATAAGAGCGGTAGAGACAATAGAGGCATAGAGAATGGGACTACTCTTGATACAAGGGGTACATAGGATCATTGATCAGTTTCAAAATGACCCCGATCTGATATAAATGATGAGGATCCCAACCGATAACCCAATCGAAAGCCAAGGGGAACTAAGTGGCTTAGAGCCGATATGACTTGAAGAAACCACTAGGTTATAAAACCCCGAGGTTCCACCACCACCGACCAAATCACCAGGGGAAATTTTGACCCAGCCTGAAATAGCAAGGACATCATGGAGAAAAAGTGTACCAAATCCATTGTTCAATTTGATAACCATCTATGATGATGAGGATATTTCATAGGTGTCCCTGGTCACTCCAGTGCAAATCATAGAGGAGAAAGAACCCGAGAGAGCATCCACCTCGAGTCTTGATGCTCGAAGTCAGAGTTGTCCGCAGAGTGAGCATGAGGTAGAAAGTTACTTGGACATTGCACCAAATGACATACCAAGAATCCCAATGGAAAAATCGAGGGATGGGCTAGGATCAAGCGAAAAACAAGAAGAAATCCCACAACAAGAAATCGACATCTCAATAGATGATTACAAAGTAAGTATCGAACCTGTCCTTGATTCCTTGGTTTTGGCCAGTACCGTACCACCCGATGAGAAACAACCAGAGGTCGATCCATAAGGACATGCAAAAGAGGTTCATGAACCCAGCCTTGAACATATATACACCGTCGAGAGCTTAGGAAACAATCTTACTTGGGGAGAACAACAAATCCATGAACCTGTTGATGAGGTCATTGATATACAAGCAATCACCTACAACCGAAAGAGGAAAGACATCATGAAGAGAAACACTAAGAAAATAAGGATTACTTTGGACAGTTCGATCCTCATAACCACAGAGGAGAAATTGATCAACATGGAGCATGCCAAGACATTCGAGCTTATCGACACAGGGATGGCGATCACAGATGCCAACATTAATAGAGAAAGGAAATATGAAGAGGAGTTGACAGTTGTACTAAAGGACTTGGAGCATCTGTGCCATTTGGCGAAATACTATCAGGACTCCACACAAGCCACAATATTTTTGAGAAGCGAATTCCAAGATGCCTACAACAAATTCACAAATGAACGACACTCTTATGGCACTAGCAACCTGCAAATATGTGGAAAGATGGTATGAGAAGGCCCACCAAGAAGTGGAGATAATTGATTACATCAACGCGGTTCAAAAGGGCTGAGACGTCGAAGAGTATGACATTCGGGTGCTGAAGGACAACAACATAGATCAGATAAGGAAAGTGACCGAATACTGGGTGAAAATGGCCCAAGAGCCTCATCGAGAGATTCAATAGAAATGGGTCGATTGTGAAAGAAGTTGGGTCAAGATCAATTGGGAGATGAGAGACATCAGTCTCCTAGAATTCATCTCACCCGAGGATTTTGTCGACTTTCATGACATAGTCAAACAACATGCAGAACAACGCTCATCGTGGAATGAAAAGACAACAAAGGTGGCGAACATGGTGCCAGGACAAGTGAAATAGTTCATGGAGCACCTGATCAAGGCTCGAACAATATTACAACAGTTAAGTGTAAAAATATTCAAGTATTGGGCATGGGCAGTAGAAATAAAGGAGTTCCTTTTGGCCCCGATGGACCAACATAGATTCTCGTATGCCAACACATGTGAAGAACTCTTCATGAAATGGTCAAAGTATGAGAAGAGTCATCCACTTAATTAAAACCATTTGATGATTCCTAGAAGACAGAGAGATGGAAGCACCATGTGGCGATGTTTTTTTTTACTTAGCTTGCACTTTGATAGTTATTTTTAGTTAATAATTTGTTATAAATAAGAGGATCAACCTTTTAGAATGGGTTGACAGTTTTGGCAAAGACCCTCATTTTTGGAATTGTAAAGAACTATTTCGGAACTACCTTAATTGAGAAATCATGTTTAGGACCAAAGACAAACTTCCATTTTTCATCAAAGGCATGTGTGATTGGATATAAGGAGGAACTACTTATGAATTTGTTTCATGAATGGATGTTGTAACGAGTAAAATTTTCTGAATCTATTGATAAGTTAGCTGATTCAATATTTTTATAGTTCTTGTCTCTAATGGTGCAAAGAAAATCGTTGTGTTAACCTGTGATTAGTGATTAGAGCTAAGGAAACTAATTTTCTTGCCATCATTTTATTGCATGTATGTTTTCTTTCGATAATTGTATCTCAGTCAATAATTAAAATACCAACAAGTTGATGTATTAGTACTAGTCTTGTTACAGGTGTGAAAATCTTTGTCTACATGCTTGAGCACGAGGGTTATCCCAAGCTCATCCTTCTCCAGTAATTAAGATTCCCTCATTCCAACTGGTTTATACCTGCACACATCCTTTTTACCATCCCCACCTAGTAAAATAAAATGCAAAAAGAGAATGTTTAAACAGAAGAAGGAACTTCCATAAGAAGACATCCTGTCAATCACTACTTAAATCCCATCGATTATTTGGCCGTATCGACAGATCTGGAGAACCATTCTAATACCAAACGTTGCAGAGTCTAATTGGTCCTTGGTGGAAGGTTTGGTTCCTACTGTTGAGTTAAATGGATTTAGGACCTCTCAACAAAATTGGCGCTAGAAGGAGGGCCTGATGAATGAATGGCTAACAAAATTTCTGATATAATATTTCACATAGCCTGTAGATTCAAAAAAAACCACTTGCATGGCTAGTCATTCTCAAGAAAACCCACACACAATGAGTACTCCTGAAACAAGTAGCTCACCCTAGCAAGAGGAAGAACATTTATTACCTTAAATACCTTACGCTCTTCCCCATGAGGAGTTGAACCAGTTCAGAAGAATCACAAGATATTACACTCGACAAATTGGAGAAGTACCCTTAGCTCCGTTACTTCCTCATGGAAAATAGGTAAGAAAAATAGTGGTGGACACCCCCGACTAGGTTTTTGTTCACACAGTATAATACCTGGTATATTTTTCCCTCACTGAGATCGAAAATCCCCTCAATCGAATCCCCGAAACACCAGCCGGTAACTGCTCTAAGCTCGATGATTTTGAATCCGATGAGGAAGGGTTTAAGTCAGAATGCTCAGCTTCAGATTCAGATGACATGGAGGATAACAATGATCATAATGAAGAAATGGGAAACCCCCCTCAGAATAATCAACCTTGGTTGGCCAGAGATGCTATGGCATTCCATGGATGAGTACATAATATTCCTAGACATCTAGAAAAGTTACTCCCTAAATTTGACCCTGAAAACTCAGGATTGCCTGAAGATCATATCAAGAAGTTCATACTAGCTATTCGACTGATGAATGTTCAAGATGAAGATGTAGTATGTAGGATTTTCCCTTATACCTTTAAAAATTCAGCCTCTACATGGTATTTTAACCTTCTGGTAGGGTCCATAACTAGTTGGACGAAGTTTCAAAAGGGTTTTTTAGACAAATTTGCAGAAGAAACCACTACAAGAGCTTTGATGTCTGAGTTGTTCACCGCCACCATGAGTTCAAAGGAGAAGTTTAAAGACTTAAATCAATGATTCACCACTATCCTAAACAAATTCCAAACCTAATATAAACCCACTCAGGAGCTGCAAATTGAAGTATACGCTAATGCTCTCCCTACTTCCATTTCCATGTTTGTAAAAAGGGCTACCAAAACAACCATAGCTGAGAATTTCGAGGAAGCCAAAACAATTGAATTCCAAATGAAGGGATGTAAAGAAGGCTATATCTCATTAGTTAAGAAGGAAGCTCAACCTCCACCGAGGAGAGGACTTTTTTTGACTAGACCCTCAAGAAAACAAACATAACAAGGTCCCAAAAAAGGACGTGGAGACATAGAATACCTACAACGAATGATAAAGAAGTTGTCAAACAAAATCATAGACATGAAAAGAAGTGCAGGGGAAGGAAACCAAGGTCAAAGGACCTATAAACCATTTTTTAAAAGAAATCACCGTTCAAAGAAATTGAACATCCCCCAACCAACTTAAACATCGACCTGGGAAATGTGGCATTCGAATTTTTCTGTACCTATCACCAAGAGAAACATTATGAAAGGGACTTTCCACAATGGGTGCATGCCATGAATTTGATGGCCAACTAGTTTCTAGATTAGGTTTCCCTTACCTAACAATCAAGCGACTCAACTATGAATATTGTTGATCAGGAAGAAGTTGACCCGCCAGAAGAAACAACCATGCTTCTTTGGGACCCTGACCTACCGATGCCTTCCAATGATCTATTTTAGGTTCAAGAGCCACCCACAAAGGTCTTAGCTATGAAAATGTGCAGTAGGGGTCAGACGTTCTCAAAGGACCTTACCATTTCCCACACTTAGAGAGGAAAACAAATGTCTGATCACCTGAAAGAATCTTTTGTCTCCCCAAGAAATCCTATAAATATCCATACACAAGAATTGCCCAAGCTAGACTACAACATAGTAGAATATTTGAAATTTTTTAAGGCAAATAGATCGGTCATGGACATGTGTAGAATTCCCCAACAAAAGGACTTTTTCTTACAAGCTTTAAAGTCAGTGGAAACTCCCATAACAATCACTAACCAAGGAGAAAATCAATCCCTCACATATCTAAGAAATAAGCCAACTGTAAACACTTGCTCTGAAGATAAGAAAGGAAATCCTTTTGTCCCACCGTTCCGCTTGACATTTGAAGTCTTCAATGGAAACCTCCATAATTGTTTGGTTGAGTCAGGGGCATCCTCTAATCTTATGCCATTATCTATCTGCAAGAAATTAAACGTAGTCCCTCTCAAAAGTGATAAACATGTGATACAATTGGATAGAACCCAGGTGAAAGTTATGGGAGAAATTAAAGATGTCATGATCAAAATGGAAACACATCCAAAATTTGTTTGAGTGATTGATATCATTGTAGTATATATATTAGAAGCTTATGGACTTTTACTTAGTCGAGATTGGTCTGAGAAGTTGAACAGATACTTTAGCATAGGATGGGCTCACCTTTGGTTTCCATTAAAGGGACACACAAACATGATTAGGATTGATAGGGAAAGGTATCTAAAACATACTTTTACTGAACTAGAATCCCTCAAGGAACCCTCTTCGACAGATTTCCCCGTGCTAGGAAACTATTCCTACGACTTCGATTTCTATAATTTCTCACCTCTCTCATCTGATGTCCCTCTTACCCAAAACTCCGAAATGAATTTTCAAGAAAACATACCGACAATGGTGGAAGAAACCCTCTTCTGTCAAGAACCTTTGTTGAAAACCACAAAATGAATAGGTGGAGAGGAGGAAATTGGTAGGCAAGTAAAATCTGATGGTTTTCGCTCACAAGTTTGGACCTTATACTTTGATGGGTCTAAGTCACAAGAAGGATTAGGAGTGGGGTGTATCCTCATTGATCCGAAAGGAAAACACAATTTCCTATCTTGCAGACTAGAATTTGAATGCACTAATAACACCGCGAAGTATGAAGATTTAGTGAAAGGGATAAATAAATCCATAGACTTAAACGTTAAAGAGATAAAGGTTTTTGGAGACTCTGAAATCATTGTTAGGAAAGTAAAAAACACTATACACTGCAACTCTCCTCACCTGAGGAATTATCAACAGGAAGTGCACACACTGATAGAACATTTTGAGGCCTTCAACATTACAACGATCCCCAGAATAAATAACACTCTTGTTGATTACCTAGCCATTGCTGCCTTGAGGATATCCCCTTTAGAAGACCAGGAAGCCTCTCAGTTCACTGATGGAGCTACTCTACAAGACATCAGTGCCCAACAATATTTATAATTGGAAGGTATTTGAAGGAGATGAACAAATCATAAACTTTTTAACCAACCAGGAAAATTTTAAAGATCTAGCTATTGACGATGAAATATTTCAGGAGCAACTAGTGGAAACCGATCCCCATGTACAAAGATATGAAACCAACCAATCGATTGGAAAACCAAGGTTTCACATGATACCGAAAGGGGTATCCAATTTAGAGAACCTCTTTGACTCAAGGGAAATATTTAAAGGGTCAACGAACACAAAGACATGGAGTTCCTGTCCCATGTACGAGATTATAAATATAGGAACCCCAGAGAACCCTAAGAATATAAATATCAGCAAGACAATATCTAAAGAAGAAAGGAAGGTCAATCTCAAAATTTTTAGAGAATATTAAGATGTTTTCACATGGTCCTACTGAGATATGAAGACTTATGATACTCATATCATTCAACACACAATCATGTTAAAACCCAGAGAAAATCCTTCCAACAGAAGATCCAGATGTACTGCCCATCTCTGGAACCCCTCATGTGTCAGGAGTTAAAGAAATTACTAGATGCTAAAATTATCTTTCAGGTTAGACACTCTGTCTGGGTAGAAAATTTGGTTCCGGTCAGGAAAAATTCTGGGGAGATCCACCTGTGTGTGGATTTTAGAAACCTCAACAGAGCATCCGAAAAGGACAATTACCCAGTCCCACTGATGGAGCAACTCTTGCAAACCATGTCTGGTTCTGAGGTATTTTCTCTGTTGGACAGTTTTTCAGGTTATAACCAAGTTCTAGTTTTATAGGAAGACCGATTGAAGACTACCTTATGAACCAAGTGGGGAACCTTTGCTTATAAACGCATGCCCTTTGGGTTAATCAATGCAGGGGAAACCTTCCAAAGGGCCATGGATGTAGCGTTTTGGGGACTAATCAACAAATGTGTAGTATTTTATTTGGACGACGTGACTGTGTATTCAAAGAATAGAGAAGACCACATCCAACACCTAACCCATATTTTCGAAAGGTGTAGGAAGTATGGTATATCTTTAAACGCTAAGAAAAATATCTTTGGTGTTGAGGAAGGGAAACTACTGGGTCATATTATATCTCAAGTGGGAATTCGCATAGACCCAAAACGAATCAGGGCAATAGCTCAACTTCCCTTACCCCACAACAAAAAATATATGTAATCCTTCTTTGGGAAAATCAATTTTGTCAGGAAATTCACCCTCGATTTTGTGGAAACTATCAAACCCTTACAAAAAATGATCCACAAGGATGTTGAATTTAAGTCGGATGACGAACGAAAAGTGTTTTCAGCAATATTAAGACTGCAATATCTCAATCTCTAGTGTTTCAAAGTCCCGACTTTAGAAAATATTTCTCTCTATACTTTTTCCTTCGACCAATCATCAGCTGCAGTATTGACTCATAAGGATGATGACAACAATGAGGTTCTGGTCTCATTTATGAGCACTAATATCCAAGGGGGCGAACTAAATTAACTTGTTATAGACAAGTAGGCTTATGCGGTGTACAAGGCAGTAAGATTTTTTAGATCCTACATCCTAAAAAACCACACCAAATTCATTGTGCCTCATCCTGCAGTCCGATCCCTATTCACTCAATAGGAGATGGGGGAAAGAAGAAAAAACTGGATGTCAGTCGTCCAAGAATTTGATCTAGATATAAAACCTGTGAAACTGGTTAAGGGACAATGATTATGTAAACTGGCATCTGAAGCTGAGGACCAAGTAAATGAAGACCCCGGGTGGGAGAATGAATTAGCATTATGGTGTAGTGAAGCTTCATACATATCCCCAGGGAAGGAGTCTTGGTATGGGAAACTAACTTATCTCCTGCATTATGGGACTTTCCCATAAAACCTAAACCCTAGGGAAAGAAGATCTCTCAGATTAAAATCGACACAATATCGCCTCATAAATTCGGTGCTCTTTCGTGTTAATTATGATGGGGTACTTTTAATATGTATTGAACGAGATGACATGGAAAAGGTTCAGAAGGAGCTCCATGATGGTCCTCCAGGTGGACACTTCACAGGGAATACCACTGCTCACAAAATATTGAGAGCTGACTATTATTGGCCTACTCTGTTCAGAGACGCTCACACATACACTAGAAACTATAAAACTTGTCAAATGAGCGCAGGTAGGGAAAAGAGAGCAGCTGTCCCACTCCAACCTATGGCCATATATATACCATTCGAACAATGGGGGTTATATGTCATAGGATAAATTACATCTAGTTCTTTGAAACATCATAAATACATACTGACTTCCACATACTATTTCATAAAATGGGCAGAGGTCGTCCCTCTGAATCATGTAAACGAAAAGGTAGTGATCCAATTCATAGAAAAACAATTGATCACAAGGTTCGACATGCCTTTTTTTTTTTTTTTATAATTTCGCTTACTTTTCTTCCACCCTATTAACATATTTTTCTCTAGACAAAGGAATCAGAATCAGATACTCTGCAAACTACTATCCACAGGGGAATGGAGTGGAAAAATCAACCAATAAGAACCTAGTGAGGATATTAAAGAAAATGGTTGCAGACAACCAGAAGAATTGACATAGTTCACTTCATAACACCTTATGGTATGATAGAGTAACACCCAAGGAATATATAGGTAATTCCCCATACTTTCTGGTATACGAACAAGAAGCCATTCTCCCGAAACAGGCTATATCTTCCATCTCTTCAGCTTGCTCAAGAATCTAGAGGAAAACCCTCATCGGTTATTCAACAAAGAATTGATACCCTTCTCATGATGGAAGAAGAAAGGGAGAAAGAAAAATCAAATTTCATTTCTCATCAATAGATAGTTAAAAGGTGGTTTGACAAGCATAAGGCCAAAGAGAAGAATTTTGAAGTAGGAGACTTAGTCCTGAAATGGGACAGAGTGAATGAGCTGAAGGGAAAAAATTCGAAGTTTTAGAATCTATGGCTTGGACCTTTTCTGGTAGCCGAGAAACTTGGGGCAGGCATGTGTTGACTACAAAATCTAAGGGGAGAACTTGATGCCCTCCTGGTGAATGGCCAAGCCGTAAAACAATATTTTTGTTAAAAAAAAATGTGTCTGTTTTCATGATATTTTGTTTTTAGGTAGGCTGATCGCAGAGTCCTTCATTTTATTTTTTTGTTATAGTATTGTTTTGCGCTTTGAAGAGTGTGTTCCACAAATCATTGGTTGACCTTAGTTCATGCAGTATAATGAATTATGTTCCTGACTCATGCTTACATACAATACAAGAAGCTCTAGGAGAATTGCAGTTGTTTTGAAGGAGTTCTGTATCTAACATTTGCAAATAAAACAAACTTGGCAAGTGATGAAGTTTCCACCTAGTGGTCTGGTAAAACCTAAAGGGAAAGATGGTAAGACAGAAAGGATCACATGTGCCTCAATACAAAACTAGCAAAATTTAATTTTAACCATCTCATTGTGCAAATAACATACGCCCTCCTATCCCACTCACTCAGGGAATTCTACCGAAATAAAATCAATTATATCAAATGAGTGAAAAGTAGGAGAGGGAATGCAGATAACTCCACTGGGGCTATGGGCACTCGTTGGCAATGGATCAAGGTCTGTGATGTCAGGGTGACTCCACCGGGGCTATGGACGCTCGCTGGCAGCGAAGCAACACCATAGAAAGTGAATTATGATAACTAAAAGGCCTGGTGCCAGTGAATTCTTTAATCTACTCTTGTCAAAAGAGGGCATGGTTCATGGTTAAAGGAAAGAAAGGTGGAATAAGTGTTGAAACCCCACAGGCAGGCCCAAGTTCACCAACCAAGGAATTTCAAACGCAAGGATAGAAGAGGCCTCGATAAAAAAATAGTAATTTCTTAACCAACTTCTTCATCAACTGAGGCCGGGGAAGGAACATAGATTCTGATTTATCCTATTAAGTCACCATTTTTTGAGCACTCAACACACCCTAAAAATATTATTAAATTTTGTCACTTTTTGGGTACCACTTGTTTTCTTCACTATCTGACTTGATTTCATTTTGGGAGATGATTTATCTTTGTTTGTTTCCATGTCTCTTATCACCTAGTCAGGTTTGTTTGAACTTGTGAAACCTCATGTCTAAAATACCTTAACACCCAAATTAAGAATCAACAGCTGAATACTACACCCAACATGCTTAGGATCGACATCGAAAATAATTCAAGTAAAGGAACCATACAGAAACAAAAGTCACCGAGCACTAGTCCTCATCGACATTGGTTGAAGGTGGTTCTGGTTTGCATAATTTATTTACATAAAGGTTCGATAGATAGCCGTTCCCCTTCGACATCAACAAAATATGAGGAAGACAGACGTTAACAAAGGACGCAAAGAAACCGTCGATAGCCGATGCCCAATGTGCTTTATCGGGATCGAGGAAATCCAGAAAGGTTACATCAATCATTTTTTACCATGATAAAATTATCACCGATTGTCGATCCCCGACGCGTTTTTGGCATCGAGACTTGTTTTGAGAGAAATTATCCGAGAGCACTTGGGTAAGTTTATCACCGATCACCGATCCTTGACACTTTTTGGCATCGACAAGATAGGATTGGGTTGTAGAACGTATGGCTTAGAGAAGGCCCCGACTCTGATTAACATGAGAAAATGATGTCACTGGTCTCGAATGGCATGTGTCTTTACCATGTAGGGGGGGTGTATGACCTAGTTTTATCCCAAGTTATTTTTAGATTCCTTGAGTCCTAGTCACTCCCCTAGGAAGATTTTCTACGTCAAATATGTATGGCGAGATGGATCGTTGTCAGATATTTTGTGAGAATATATGAATGAAAACATTTGAAGCACAATCTTGACCCCTGATCCACCAACTAGACTAACAAAACGATGGGACGTTTGCGGCATAAGATATGATCAGATTTGGACATTTAATAAAACAGTTAATGCCTGATTCCACATTCATTGCTACCCTGTGTGCCAACAACATTTTGAAATCGTCGATAGACCACATTACCACCCGCGCCCACACCATTAACCCACATTGAATATAAGTTTAAGAATCTCTAAAGATCTGGTGGTAGATTTGATGAAATTTCACTCATAACCTGAATTGAATGGATGATGTGACAAGGTAAGTTCATACCTGTATAAATCTCTAGAACGGCTTTGAACAAATTCATTCTACGGGTAAGTTGAATTCCAGAGAATCCAAAGGAGCAAAGTGAGCGTCTTGAGATTGTACTGACCCTTTTGATTATCAAAACTAGGTTTAACAAGATTCAGAGGTATGTATCCAAGTCTGTCAATTTGTTGGTTATAATTTATATATGCGCACCCGATTTTATTTGCACAACCCCTACACTATGTTTTATCTACAGGTAAGATTCCTCCGAGGAAGCCAACCACCAGAGGCTCACCGAGAGCACAAAAGATGAAGGAAGATGATATAGGTGAAGGTTCTTCTCTGGGGACTGCAAGGTAGTTGGAGTATGCTCCTAGAGCAGAGCATGTCATCAAAACAACAACAAAGAAGGATTTTTTCCAGCCGTCGGCCTTTGGGGATATAGAGGCAAGCATCAGATCTAAGGTAATGCTCCTGCAGTGGGGGAATATATTTAACATAATCAGTCGAGACAAATACCCATAGTATATCCCACAGAGCGACCTGAATGTGAGGGAAATCGATGACCAGGTGTTCCTGAACATCCAATGGTCGTATTTACACATGGTGGAAAGCAGAACCCCCATTTTTCCTTGCATAGAGGTTCTGAAATGGCTCATCGACCATACGAATGGGAAAAAATTCTTGATAAACGATGCAAATGGCAGATGTGTCGTATTTTTCCTCTCAACATAAGTCCATAAATACTAAAATCTCAGGGACCCAGAGGAATGGCTCAACACAAACTTCGTAGTGAATTTCTATGAATTCCATGACACCAGCCGGTTGATGGCCTCATGGTGGAGGGAGGACAAGAAGTTCAATAACCAGAGTAATGGTTGGTATGGAACAATCAACCTGAGGAAGTCATACATCTATTTGATGGCTCTCATCTACTATTTCTATGTAGAATAAGATTTCTCCAAGTTTTCGAAAGCATGGATGTCATTGGAGTACACATTGGCGATCGCCAAGAGCTGTTTCAATTGGGGAGTGATAATCTCAAAACAATTAAGCATCTGTGTACAACAGGATCGGACGCCGAAGGAAGGGGAGGCATCCACTTTCTACATGGCCTCATACCTTCTCGATGTCATGTGTGAAAGGAATGTCTTCGCCGACATGAATCTAAGATGGCATGTTGCAGAGCTCCCAGTTCATGTCTACTTTGGCATATTATGGGAAAAAAGGTACACAAAATCTTACGCACTCATCTGTGATGAATATATCGCCTGAATTAATTTTATTATTTTTAAGAAGGAATGCCCAAGACTATCTGTGGTATCCAAGAAAGTGATAGAAAAGGTAGGCCATTGGTATTTTGATGAACACTCAACCTACATCAGGGTGTTTGGGGAAACCGAAGCACCACATCTCCTACCTGCTCATGTCCTATACCGACTCATTATGGGAGAAATATGTTATCAAACCATCCTATAGGGGTATAATACCACATTGGTCAAATACAAGAAATGTGCTTTCATACCCTACGGTTTT
>ML793499.1:176698-256106 GCA_009831015.1 Picea engelmannii | reverse complement strand
CCATTACCAGCCCTTACTCTTCCCCTATGGTCATGGTACCTAAGAAATAAGGTACTTGGTGCATGTGTCCTGAATTTCATGCCCTCAATAAACTCACTATCAAGGACATGTTTCCCATTCCTATCATTGGTGATCTCTTGGATGAGCTAAGTGGTGCTCAGTACTTCACTAAACTTGATCTGCATTTTGTCTACCACCAGATATGTATGCAAGAAGCTGACATACACAAGATTTCCTTTCACACTCATGAGGGTCACTATGGGTTTTTGGTCATGCCCTTTGGCCTGTGTAATGCCCCCTCCACCTTCCAAAGCCTCATGAATAATGTCTTTCGTCCTTTTCTCCATCATTTTGTCTTAGTTTTCTTTGATGATATTCTCATCTATAGAAAAACTTGGCAATCCCATCTTTCCCATGTGGATTAAATTCTCCATCTACTCTCTCAGCACCAACTTTTCCTCAAACGATCTAAATGTGCCTTTGGTGCCTCAAAAGTAGATTACTTGGGTCATATTTTTGGCAAGGATGTTGTCTGGGTGGATCCTAAAAATATTGAAGCAATGCAGGATTGGCCTTGCCCCAAGACTATCAAAAGCTTGTTTGGTTTTTTGGGTTTAACAGGCTATTATTCCAAGTTTGTTCGGAATTATGGGAAGATCACAACCCCTCTCATTTCTCTCCTTAAAAAGAATTCTTTCACTTGGACTCTCGCAGTGGATTATGATTTTCAAGCTTTGAATGTAGCTATGTGTACTACTCCGGTCTTGGCTCTTCCTGATTTCACAAAGACCTTTGTCTTGGAATGTTATGCATCAGGAAGAGGAATTGGAGCAATCCTTATGCAAGAAGGAATACCTTTGGCCTTTACCAACAAACAATTGTTAGAATGCCATTTGGGCCAATCAATCTATGAAAAGGAAATGTTGGCTATTCGGCATGCAGTAGATTTATGGTACCCTTATAACTTGGGGCAATGCTTCCAAATTAATACAGATCATCAAAGCCTCAAGTATTTTTTGGAGCAGTGACCTTCCTCAGGAGAGAAAAAAAAATGGGTAACTAAGATCTTTGGTTATGATTATGAGATCATTTACAAGAAAGACAAAGAAAATGTGGTTACTGACACTCTTTCTTGGAAATATGAAGATGAAGGATCCCTTTTCTCCCTCTCCTTCATTGTACAATATTGGCTCCAAGTTGTGCGCCAAGAATGGATATATGATCCTAAAATATCGAATATGATCCAACAATTGCAAGCCAACTCTCCATTTTCCCCAGGGTACTCTTGGCACAATGATGAGCTTGGCTACAAAGGATATTTTTATTTAAGTAAACAATAAAAACTTAAATCCATGGTGATTTTTGAGCTTCATGCTACTCCCACAACTGGGCATTCAGGGTTTACCAAAACCTATGTTCAGGTCAAACGTTCTTTTTTCTAGGATGGTATAATAAAGGATGTTCACACTTTTGTAGAAAAATGTGATGTTTGTCAATGCAACAAAGATGAAACCATAAAACCTCCTGACACACTTCAACCTCTTTTGATCCCACCCGCTAGTATTTGGAGGGACATATTTATGGAATTTATTGTGGGATTATCTAAATCAAGAAATAATTCAATCATCATGGTGGTCGTGGATCGTCTTTCCAAGTATGCTCATGTACGTGCTCTTCAACACCCATTTACCACATCCATTGTGGCTCAACATTTCATGGATCATATCTTCAAGCTTCATGGCATGTCTCATTCTATTGTTTCTGATCGAGATCCCACTTTCACCAACAATTTTTGGCAAGAATTTTTCTGACTACAAGGCACCCAATTGCATTTCAGCACCACCTATCATCCCCAGAATGATGGTCAAACTGAAGTCATCAACAATATTTTGGAGACTTATTTGAGGTGTTTTTCCTTTGAAAGGAAAAATCAATGGGATCAATGGTTACCATTAGTTGAATGGTGGTACAACACTTCTTACCATATAACTACTCGCATGACTCCTTTTGAAGAAGTCTATGGCCAAAAGCCACCTTCCGTTCTCACCTACATGCTAGGTGTATCGAAGGTCCCAGTGGTTGACCAAAAAACTGTAGTTCGCGAGACAATTCTCCAAACCCTCAAAGAGAATTTGGTCATGGCTCAGAATCACATGAATCAACACACCTATCAAGGTCACTCAAAACTTCAATTTGGTGAAGGAGACCATCTATTTCTTCGACTGCAACCTTATAAGAAAACTTCACTCAAGGCCGAACATTGTCAGAAACTGACACTCAAATTTTATGGTCTTTATACAATTCTTAAGGGCGTTGGAGAGGTGGCCTATCAGTTATCTTTTCCCAGTCATTCTAAGCTCCATCCTATTTTTCATGTCTCATGCTTAAATAAGATGATTGGAACTAAGTTCCAAACTCAAACCAACCTTCCCGAGTTGGATGAAGAAGGATCCATCTGGTTGTAGCCACAAGTAGTTTTGGACCAACAAGAGCTTCGTCTTTGTCAGTGTACCATCAAGGAAGTGTTAGTCCAGTGGAAATATACAACTTCAATAGATGCCACCTGGGAGCCCGCTAACATTCTACAACAATTTCCTCATTATTGTAGGAAAATCTCCCTGTGGACAGGTAGATCGCCTCAAAGAGCTAGACACTAAACTCTAAGACAAAAAGTGCTTAACGTGGACACTGACTTCCTTTCAAATCTATACAAACTAATGCATGAGAAGGAAGGAGAACAGAAGTACCTCTTTATCGACGTTTGTCCCTGCATGCTCCGAGTCAAGCTCCAAACTCTCGTTCCTCGATGAGTCCTGTAGACAAACAAAGTACGACCACTTCCTACTCTATTGATATTAGCTTGAAAATAGATCTATCTATCAACGATAAGTTCATGTAAGATCAGACACAAACTAGAAAGAAATAGGCCAAGCATGTCATATTAATGAGAATAACGACAACAATACTTACAATCGTAGATGCGAATGCGACAGCTTCGTCAAGTCCCCTTCGTCTAACCCTTGCTCAAAAGATCCATGACCTAGATGATAACAACTTCATTGATCACTCTCCTTTAGCTGACTGTGTGTTTCCTATGATATCATAGGTTTCATGCTAGAAATTCTTCCCCCTTCTCACCATCATGGAGCCTGCTTATATAGGTTAAGAGAGGTTTAACCTCTTGAGGTATCTTTAGGGTAGGTTGAGGAATTTCCTCCTTAGATCAAGGATCTTCTAATTGAACCAAGAATTCGAATGCAACTGCCTTCCAAACTTGAAAGATCCTTCCCTTATTCTCCTCAATGGGCCAACCAATGCCCAGATTAGACATCGCTCCCTCAAATGGGGCATCAGGGCGCTATAGCGCTCCCTAGGAAGCTTGAGGGGAGCGCTAGCGCTCCAAGGATGGATAGTGCTCCTTCAGAGGGGAAGTTGGGCGTTATAACGCTCCCTAAGACCTTATAGGGGAGCGCCAACGCTCCTAAGGCTGATGCAGAGGAGCGCTCACCTTCAAAACCCTTGTTTAAGAGCTCCTTTCAGGTGGTAAGAGTTCCTTTACTTCAGTTAATCATTCTCCCTCCTCCAAATCAAGTGTCTGAGTTATTATAGATGTCTCTTTAGTGTCTTCATCATGGAAGTATGCTTTGTTTGACATTTATGACACTTGTGAATGACATGCGACACTTGCGATAGTTGAGAGGAACATGCGACACTTACAACACTTACCGAAGTGAGCAATATTGAGGTGTATTAGATTGCCCCCCAAAGTATGAAGTTAGAAGATGTGAACTGATAACTAAAATGGTTTGTAGACTTTCAAGCAAGGGTATAGACTCAGAGAACCTGACGGAAGCTGCACACAAACATCCAACAAATATCATGACATATTTCAAAACCCAAGGCAGGCATACCTATGCTTGGGTGATCAAGACTTGCAAGATATGGCCGCCATAAAATACACTGCGGATCCATAATTGTATTGATGAAAATATATAGCCACCGAGAATACAATGTGGATATATACTCTGATGACCTAGACTGATCATAGCCATGAAGAATACATAGTGGATCTACGAGGTGACAAGACATAGCCACGACCAATACAAAGTGGATCTATGTAATAGTGTATGCATCATTTGTCTAAGAGAAACTCCTTCACGACCTGGGTAAAGTATATATCAAAGTGATCACTCAACCTAGGGTCTTCTTACCGATCCCAATGTGGTATGATTATAACCATGTGAATAGATGTCTTGATGTCACACATAGTAGAAACCACTTGATTACCGGTCAATGGTGTGAATCGTTAACAAGTGCGAGGGAGATCACCATTAATGTCAATGATTCCCAAGGTACCCTAGTACATTCCAACGAATGTGAATGGGTGAGATGGAGTTGAACATCCGTGGAATCATCCGATTAGAGTTCAATGATGTAAACCTACTATCGAATGTGAGGAGGCCTTCCATTGAGGCATGCAGGTCTCAAAGTACTAACTGGTTTCTAAGCCTAATTCCTGGATAATGTGCTGAGGTCGACAGGAATAAGCTCATCGAAGGAGGGCCTTGATGTATCCCCCATCAACGACATGAAATGGACATAGAGATGTAATTGGTGGATCAAAAGGACGTGGACTGACACAGGTTTTGAGGCAAGATATTTGGGATGGCTGACTCTAGAGGCAGATACTTCCCTTGAACACTAAGGCACAACAACAAAAACATGACATGGACTAAAACTTGATGATGCAGTGGATGCTGTGACTTACGTCAGGTGACCCAAAGGAGTGAAAGAAACTCAAAGGATTGGCTTAGTGCAGAGGTTCATTGGGTTATAATGCGTGCAAAAGAAAAAGTGCCGTGTTAAAGGGCGACTCTAAGAATTACTTGATAATGTTCTCAAGAGACTGCTTGGCTTGCTTCTTTCAATTTTTTCCCCATCCAGATAGACGAGTACCTATTTTTGATTTAATGAGCTCGAGGAGGGTAACACATGCTCGATATAAATCACCTTCGGTAAGTTCCTTTTCCTTTGTTTAATGAAATGGAAGAAGTAAGGGTTCGATCCCGTATGCGCCTATCGATGTGTTCTTTAGCGAGTCCAAAGACAGAAAACTCAAAGGTTTTTCAGGATTATAGAGTTTGGAAAAACACTTAAAAGAGAACTCTCTCAATTCCTTTTTCGTACAGTAGTCTAACGAGACCAAAGAAGAGATAAACTATCGCTCGAAAGACGCCCTTTCGAACCTTTTAACGAGTGTGAAAGGAAGCAAGGTCACTCGACAATCTTTTCATATTTAGAGAGTCTGAAAAGGGTTTAAAGATGACTCCAGGGGGGTTCCTTTTTCGTCTATCCATGTGGGTCTGAAAAATAGATAAAAGTTCACCTGGCACATTCTCATGTTTTCGAGCTTGAGAACGAACCAAGACTATGCTCATGAGTGCGACAAGGTAAATAACCCATCAGAACTGCCAGGAAACCTGCGATGTCAAAACTACAAACCAGGGGTTTAGTGGAGCCATTATATTGTTAGAGAAACCCATAAATGACTATACCTTATAAAAAATGGAAATTTATAAATAGCAACACAATGAAAATTCCATTTACCATTTCATTTTGCACAAGGATTTTGGAGTAGTGGAGATTCTCATTTTGGAGGTGGATCTTGTTTCACTTGATACCGGAGCTATGGTTGACTGTTTCTCTCGCCGTTTGGACCAGTTAGATTTTTATCTCTCCTTATTTCAATTACATGGTTTAATATTCATTTTCATAGAAGCATTTAATTTAAAAAATGAAGCCCTAAGTTGCCCCAAAAAGATCAAATCGACCTCTTTTACTAGTGATGGGAAAAGGGCATTCTTTTTGCAAAAACTTTTTAGAAGGGGATAGCCATGATGCCAACGCATTAATATCTAAGTGGATGGGTCATTTTTGTCAAAGAACCCATGAAAAATTCTCACATATGCCCACGCAACCATAAAGAAATCGTTTTCATTTTAAAACATTTTTGTTATTGTGTGATGGACATTGAATGGCTAAGAGAGGGTGTGATGATTGTAAAAGAGGGTGTGGTCTTTTTAAATAATGTGGGAATTAGATTTCATGTTTTTTAGATTGCTTTTGAAAATTGCCGAAATTGCCAAAATGTTGAAATAATGAAATTCTTTATTCTTTTTGTTTTGTAGGTGATTTCGGTGACCATGATCGAGTGGAAATAACGAGAGCATGAGATTGATGACTTGGCTTCCTTGCGGATTCCTCGCACATGGGCCGCATTGTGAGCTTGTGGCTTACTAAAATTCTTCAAATTTCAAAAAATGAAGAAGGAGATTTTATTGCTTGAGCACATGATCGGCTTATGGGATGTTGCGGAGCAAGGATTCCGGATTGGCACATAGCTTCTAACCATCGAGTTAGAAGACGTGTATTTCTTGACTGGACTCTTGAAAAGAGGGGTTCCCATATCTTTTTCCGGGCAGAGGGCGCTACCTAAACAAGTGGGCATGTATCTGGCACGTCACTGCATTCCAAGAGCAAGACTCGTAGGGGGTAGAATCCCTATCAAGGATATCCGAGAGCTACCCCTCCGGTCCATTTCATTTTCCATCACGAGCATGACGAGATGTACTAGTGCGCATTTGGCATCAAGATCGCAGGTGGATTGTGGTGTATAGTGTTTGGAACCAACACTGTTCAACTGGAGTGCAGGGTTCCTTCGAAATGTGAAGGAACAGGTTTCACGGTGCAGGATGGGACATAAACAGTTTGGTTACGGCTCTTTTCTGGTCTCATTTTTCCTAGAGCGCATACCCTAGATGCAGCCTCAGATAGCACTGGCGGTGCGACCAGTGGAAGAACCAAGGATGGAGAAGTGGACTAGTCTGTCTCTGAGGCTAGTAGCGGAGTCAGAGTTCCGTTTCACTGGCGATTTCTTTGCTTGCCTGAGACGACAATATCTCTAGATAGAAGACTTCTCGTATGCTGAGGTAGATTTCCGCGGGAGCATGGATTTGATTTTACCCGCAGGGGAAGACTAGGATGTGTCAGGTAAGAGACTGAGCCATACCTTGTCTAGTTTTTGTTTTTTAATTTTTTAATGTATATGTATTTTTTTGGGTATATAGAAGAGTTTTTAAAAGATGTATTGTTTTCAACATGCATAGAAGGGAGAAGTACGCCCGACCGATATACCGATACCAGGACGTCGTGGGGGTGCTCCGGTTGTAGCAGATCCGGGAGTACTCGTGATAGGTCTCCGGGAGGTTGAAAGAAACCTCCAAGGCCGCACGATGGGAATTCCTCCTCTACGGAGGGGAGAAGTGACTTTACATCTGTAGAGGCACACTGTGGGAGTGCCAGAGAATGTCAATTCTCTACTGAGACGCATAGTGCGTGCAGTGATATGTTACTCCCAGCACAATGTAGTGCAGGGAGATTAGAGTCTCTCTGGTGATCATATTTTGTATGCCTTGTCAGGCAATGTTGTAGGGGATTAAAGACCCAACATTTTTCTCTTCTATATATTTTGATGTAATCAAAACATTTCAGTCACGCCATATATATATATATATATATATATATACAATCCCAAGTTTTTACAGTGCCAAATGATTTGTACATGATGATGTCTGTGATGTGTTTTAATTTACATGTGATGTACAATTTTTCTTTCCTTAAATCTTATATGTGGGCGAGATACTGATCCATGATGTAATTAGCTAACGAATCCAAAACACTGTTGAGTTCTCTTGGAATGTGTCTATATTCAATGTAATCAAACATTCGTTCAAGACGACGAACTTATAGGTGGAGACATAGCAGGATAGGATTACGGATAGCGTAGATACGGTTGAGTTGATAGACCACGAGTTGGGAGTCTAAGTAAACAATGATATGAGAGATACCTAGGGAGGAGGCTTGGATCAATAGTCCAATGATAGCATGATATTCTGCCATATTATTGGTCGTTGGTCCTAAGAAAATACCTCCTGAACTCACCACCTCATCAAATTGGTAAATGACCCATGCTTCCGAAGCAATGTTCCAGGTATGTCGACTAGTTCCATCCACAAACCCGAAAGAGATAGGAAAGGAAGACTTCATCTGCGCATGAAAACACAAGCACATTCATGTGTGGCAAAGGTAAAGACTCGAGTACGCGAAAGAAACAGACACACCAAACTGAAATACAATAATGTACAAAGTACACATGGTGGGTAATCTAAGCATAGTACTTTTTAAGGTAAAGCCCGTTTCGGGGCTCTCTTAGGGAAATTCCATCATGATCTACTAACTTGTAGGTGCCTCTGTGTAGAACACGCTTCACGATGTAAGGACCGTGCCATAGAGGTTCTCACTTACCTGTCCCCAATTTGTCATGAGCTTGGTCATAGATGAGGACTCAGTCTCCTTCTGCAAAAGTCTGAGGATGGACGGATTGGTCGTATTGACTCTTAATTCGTTTCTAATGTTCCTCATTAATGAGAGCGGCATCCCGACGCGTTTCGTCCATCTTGGATAGATACAAGAATCGTTCTTCTTTAGCAGAAGTATGGGGTAGGAGTTCTACTTTGAGTTTCAGTGATGGAATCTCACACTTGATTGGTAGAACGGCTTTGATGCCATACACCAACTGGAAAGGAGTAAATCTAGTTGAGGTTTTCACGGAAGTGTGATAAGACCAGAGAGCAGAGAAAAGTTGTAGATGCCACGATGTCTTGTTTTCCCCTACCATGCGTTGAATCATGGTTTTCAGGACTTTGTTGATGGCCTCAACTTGTCCATTGGCCTGAGGGTAGTAAGGGGATGAGTTTTCATGGCGGAAACCCCATTTGACATGCAGTTAGATCATCATCTGGTTCTTGAAGTGTGCACCGTGATCAGTGACAATGGCACGTGGTACACCAAAACGAGTTATGATATAGTTGAAAAGAAACAGAGCTGCGATACAACCATCGTTCAAGAAGGTAGGCATAGCCTCAACCCATTTCGTAAAGTAGTCGAAGGCGACGATTATATAACCGTGCCCCCCGGCTGAGGTAGGATTACACTGCATGAAATCGAGACCCCACTTGGCGAAGGGGCCAATGGAGATAATGGGGTGCAGCGCAGTAGGGTGGGTGCGTGCCTTCTTGTTAAAGACTTGGCAGGGTGGGCATTTTTTTATTGCCTCGATACAATATTTGAAAATCAAGGGCCAAAAGTAGCCGACACGTAGGATTTTTTGGGCTATGGCCATCCCAGAAAGGTGACCGCCACAGGCGCCAAGGTGACAATCGTTCAGAACGTGTTCAACCTCCTCATGAACCAGACATCATCAAAGGATAGTGTCAATACCACGACGATACAAGGTGTCACCGATGATAAGATAACGATGAGAATGGTGGAGAATACGTCGATGCTCTTCACGAGAAATGTTAGGTTGAAAACGTTGGGTTTGAAGGTAAAGCTGGATGTCTCTGTACCAAGGATCAGAGGTGCTGATGAGGAAAAGAGATTCATTGGGGAGAGAATCTCTAGGTTCTATGTCTTCATCGACACGAGGGAGTGTTACACATCAAAATTACTCACTTTGATAGTGTCGCAAGTGTCGTCATTACAAAGGTCGCAAGTGTCGCATTTTGCTCACAAGGTCGCAAGTGTTGCATTTTGCTCACAAGGTCGCAAGTGTCGCATGTTTCTCACAAGTGTCGCAAGTGTTAGAGAAGCATACTGCCATGATACCTATGTCATGCCCATAACGACATGAGAAGGACACTTGAAACACCTCAAACATTTGATTTGGAAGAGGAGAAATGAGTCAACAGGCTTGCAAACCTTTTGCCATGTGAAAGCACCTCAAAAACTAAGCTTTTGAAGGAGAGCGCTCCCCTATACCTCTTCTCGGAGCGCCGACGCTCCCCCTTACACTGTTTGGGAGCGTTATAAATCTCCCCTAGCCCTTTCGAGGGAGCACTATAGATTTTGAGAGCGTTGGCGCCCCCTAAAGCCTACAAGGGAGCACTACAGCGCTCCGATGGTCCTTTTGAGGGAGCGCTACCTATTTTGGGCAGTGGTTAAGTTGTTGAGATGAATGGGGGATGGATATTTTCATTCTTAGAAGGCAGTTGAGCTCGAATCCCTAGTCCATCCATGATCTTAGGGCATATCCTCAACTGAAGGAGGAAAATCCTCACCTTCCCCAAAGATATCTCAAGTGGTTAGAGCCTCTCCAAGGCTATATAAGCAAGCTTTATAATGGTGAAAGAGAATGGAAATGGAGAATTACACCAAAATTATGATCTCATAAGTGGTGTTGGAACAAAGATATTTGGAAGAAGAATTGCTAGCATGAAACCTATGATCTCATAGAAAACACACAGTCAGCAAAAGGAGAGTGATCAGTGAAGTTGTTGTTACCCAGGTTGTGGATCTTTCGAGTAAGGGTTAGACGAAGGGGACTTGACGAAGCTGTCGCATTCGCATCTATGATTGTAAGTACTGTTGTCGTTATTCTCATTAATATGACACGCTTGGCCTGTTTCTTTTTAGTTTGTGTCTGATGTTACATGAAATTATCATCGATAGATAGGTCTGTTTTCAAGCTAATATCAATAGAGTAGGAAGTGGTCGTATCTTGTTTGTCTACAGAACTCAGCGAGGAGCCAAGGATCAGAGCACAACTTGGAGCATGCAGGGACAAACATAGATAAAGAGGTACTTATGTTCTCCTTCCTTATCACGTGTTAGTTTGGATAGATTTGAAAGGAAGTCAGTGTCCACGTTAAGCATTTTTTGTCTTAGAGTTAAGGTCAAGATCTTTGAGGTAATCCACCTTTCCGCAGGGAGATTTTACTACAACAGAAACTGGCGACTCCACTGGGGATACAACCTCAAATCGAAACTTCTTGTTTTGATTTCTCCTCATGGACCTAGTTCTACCCCTTGATTGTTTCAGACTTGGTCCACTCCTCTTTTGATTGGTTTCATGGGCTGATTGGCTTCCTACCCCATCATACTCAGCCTAATTGTCGATATTGAATTACAATTTTTGGAATTTTTGACATTTTTGGGAGTTTTTGAACCTGGCGCCCCTGTCCCTGTGTTAAGTGAGTGCCAACGCTCCCTAATAGCCTTGCACATAGCGCTATAATTCTCCTTTCCTTTGGAAACAGAGCTCCAGCCCTCCTTTGGCCAATAAACCTTCCAGAATTGTTTTTTTTTCAGGGTTTTTCTTCTGTGTCTCTCTTGCTGGGTAACCTTGTGAGTCAATCCTTCTTCTTTCCAGCTTTGACACCTGTCTTTTGCTTGAAGAACAAATGTCTTGTTGTTTGGATTTTGTAGCCTTCTTCACTATTGTTGTTGAGATTTTCCGCCATTTGGAGTTTGGAACCCATACATTGTCTTTCTCTCCTCATCAACTGAACGAAAAACGTTGGTGAAGGTCATCAAAGGTATACATATCTTTCCATTTGGTTTTAGTCAAAATCATTGTTCTTCGACTTTTTCTTTTGGGTGTGAAGTTTGATTTTTCTTTATTTTTTTCTTTTCTTTTGCTTCTTGTTTTGATCACAACGAGAGGGTGTATTATTTGCATGATTCTTGCTTGTGTTGGTCTGATTTTCATTCATACAAGAAGATAATTAGCAAGACGAGCATTGTGTTGAATTGATCATTATTCATATGCAAACAATAAAAAGCATCTTCATGATTGATTGTGCATGTTAGAAGGCATCTCAAAAGTTTTAGCATCACATCAGGATTTGATTGAAGAAAACTTGTTTGAGGACACTCCTTATTAGTGCTTGTTAGTGAAAATAACTCTCTCTCTCTCCCTTAGATAGATATTCATCGAGAAGAAATGAATGCTTATCATTTTTTATGCATTTTTGGGACTGAGTCATAATTCCATTCGTTTCACTTCCATGCACCCCTTTTTGAGTAAAGAACAACTATAAAAATCAATGCTAATTAAAAATTATTTAAAACTTTTTATTTTCTAGGATCCTCCACCAATAGTAGATTAGGCTTAGTACTTTGGATTAGGCTGTGAGCATAAATCTCCAAAGTTTCCAAAACAAACAGTAGCATCCTGAGTTAGGGAGAGTCAAATCCAATCATCGTATAAGTCTGCCTGGGATCCCCCTCTAACACAGGGGTTATGCACGAGGTCGCATTCAGGTGAGCTACGGGGACTAACCCTCCGTGGTTTAACTGATTATGGTGGTCATATCGTATTATGGGGATCGCTTCAAGGTAAATCCACAATTACTGCGTGGAAGCCTTTTAGTTGATTTTGGGCTTGATACCCTGCCCGTACGTTCGGATCAGACTGTCGACTGTTCCTGCCCAGGGGATGACTGCGAATTGGTAACTTAGCGGCCATAATATTTAGGGTCTTACACAAGGTGTCGGTGACGGGAAGTCTCGCTGTACCTGGAGCAGACACTGGTCAAACTCACTCGGGATCCTTGGAGGGTAAATCCACAATTACTGTGTAGAAGATTGCACCAAGGTGTAAGTCTGTTAAGCAGGTCACCATTGTAACTGTTCCACCCTATCCCTTCCCCTTCTGGACTTGATCACGCGACGTTGGATTTCATCACCAACTAGTAGGGTCATCGAGAGAAGGTCTTGTTTGCTTGGTTGTGATTCTTAGATTCTATTAGCGTATGTTGTTTCTTTTACTTAGTTGACCTTAGGTCGAGTCAGTGTTAATGGCATTGAATCCTGGGAGTACCAATGGAGGAACCCCTTCTTCTGGGGAACCTTATACCTTTCCTTCATTTGGAAACTTTGGTCCTCCATATGTTTCCACTCTGAGTCTTCCAGGACTCACTATTGGATTACCAGTTTGGTTGTTCCCCACTCCGGTGATCCTGAATCCTCCTAATGTTTCAATTGCACCTAATACTTTGGATGTCAATACACCACCCACACATCAACCTCACGTCAAATTTTCGCCTTCTTCTCCCATCAAGTCTCCTTCCATTTCTCCTTCTTCGCCTAGTGAAAGCTCTAAAGCAAGTAGCCAGGTTGATCAGAAGAAGAAGAAACAGAAAGAGAAGAAGAAGAAGAACCCGAAAAGGACCAAGGCCCCAACAACATCAAATGTTGGCTCTAAGAAACCAGTTACTGTTAATGGTACTGGGAGTGTTGATGAGGTCAACAAGATTAAAAGGAAGAATCCAAAACCCAAATTCCCTTGCAGCCTTTGTAAGGGTGACCATTTTCTGAGGGATTGCCCCGGTCTTATCAAGGTTTTAGAAATGTGGTATCCCACATCATCAGCCTCTGTCAGTCATGTCGATGATACCCCATCAACTAGTGATGTTCAGGTTAGTAAGAAGAAGAAAACTATCAAGTTCCCTTGCATGTTATGTAAAGGTAATCATTACTCTCACCTTTGTCCTCGCATGGACGAGGCTTCTTATCTTTTGGAAAAAATTCAACTTCCAAAAGGTTATCATAAGATTTCCTTCGACCCATCATTGGTTGATGGACTGGTGAATTCGGTTCCATCTCCGGTCAGTCCAATTGATCAGGTGGTAAATCCAGTTTCCTCCTCGATTGAAACACAAACCCAAGTAGTTGATCCAGTTCTGTCATCAATCAACCCCGCTCTTCATCAAAAGAGTGACACCAAAGAGGTCGATCCGTTTCTACCCATCAACCCCATTCTTCCCTTAGAGAATGAAACTCAAGTGGTCGATCCAGTTTCGTCATCAGTCGATATCATTCCTCCATTGCGGAATGTCCAAGTGACTGATCCAGTCCCTTCCTCGGTCAGTCCCACTCGTCCTCCGAAGAGTGCCAAAGTAGTCAATCCAGTTTCGCCATCAGTCGATCCCATTCCTCCATTGAGGAATATCAAAGTGACTGATCCAGTTCCTTCCTTGGTTAGTCCCACTCTTCCCCTGAAGATTGCCAAAGTGGTCTATCTAAGTCCACCAATGGTCAATCCAATCCAATCATTGGTCTATCCTACTCTCCTTCTAGAGAGTAAACCTGATGCTGCCCATGTTTTTCTCGTTAATACAGACTCTACCGTACCGGGGGGCATTCCTCTATCTCCTGCGAAACCCCCTCCAAGTAATGAGGCCATCCTTTTTGATTGGGGTGCGCTAACTGGAACTCGTCTTCCCTCCCACATTCCTTTCTAGATTACAGTACAAGTTCGTGGTCGGGACGTTCCTCAAACACTGATAGATGAAGGTGCATCCGTTAGTATTTTGTCTTCTGTTGCTTGGTACACTTTGGGTTGTTCGCAGCTTGCACCAGTTACACAGAATCTGTTAGCTTTTAACAGAAGAACTAGTCAACCTTTAGGGATCCTTCCTTAGTTTCTTGTAACTTTGGGAGGGAAAACTATCTTTATCGATGTCATGGTAGTCTGAGACCCCTTGGATTTCTCTTTACTCCTTCGGCGGGATTATGTCTATTCTATGAAAGATCTTGTATCCACTCTTTTCCATGTGATATCTTTCCCTCACGATGGAAGAATTGTGACTATTGATCAAATTTCATTCATCGACCGTGACTGGGTTACCTCGCTAAGTGGTTCTTATATGCAGACAGTATCACCCCCGCCGCATGTCAATTATGTGGCGTTGTCTCCCATGGCCTCAACTTCCGATGATTTGGATCCGATAGTTGACATGGTGATCTCTTCGGTAGGGTTATTGGAGCCTGATCTCCTTACCCCTGTCACGACCCTAGACATGTGTTCCTTCCAGAGTGATTCTCTTCCATCCAGCGAAGATCTCTTGGAATCCATGATTGAGTTTTGTCCCTTGACATGGTATCCTTCCAGAGCATTATCCTCTTGGAAGCCATGATCAAGAAGCAACCACAAACATAGTTTCCCTTCTCTGTGGCAAGCTCGTTAAAAAATGAAACAGAGGTCACGAGCATAGTTTCTCTTCTCTGTGGCAAGCTCTTTAAAAAATGAAACAGAGGCTTTGAGCATAGTTTTCTTCTCTGTAGCAAGCTCATTAAAAAATGAAACAACAATCTGGGGATCGAACCTGGAACCTTGAGCATAGTTCTTTTCCTGTGTCAAGCTCATTAAAAAATGAAACAATCACCTCTCCCTTCAAGTTGAGTCTTTCGCCAGATCTCGTAGATGTCGAGTCAAGTCTTTCATTAGGTCTCATTTTTGAACCTTCATTTCATCCACCTGTATCCTTTTTCTCCATCTAGCACATAAATTGGTGACAACCTCAAAGTTGGTGAATGAATTGAAGCTTGGGGGGCATGTCTCCATCCTTTTATGATCTTTCTGGAGTCAAGCCACTAGATTTCAAGTTGGGGGCATATCGATCTTAGTCTTTGTTCTTTCTCGTGCTCGTAAATACATGAGAATGAAATCGGGTAAACTTTTATCTCTTTTTCGGACCCGTACAGATATACGAACACACGAAAAAGGAACCCCCCTGGAGTTATCTTTAAACTATTTTCAGACTCTCTAAATATGAAAAGATTGTTGAGTGATCTTGCTTCCTTTCACGCTCGTTAAAAGGTTGGAAAGGGCATCTTTCGAGCGATAGTTTACCCCTTTTTTGGTCTCGTTAGACTACTGTACGAAAAAGGAACTGAGAGAGTTCTCTTTTAAGTGTTTTTCCAAACTCTATAATCCCGAAAAACCTTCGAGTTTTCTATATTTGGACTCGTTAAAACACACATTGACAGGCCCATATGGGACCGATCCCTTACTTCTTCCGGTTCGTTAAAAAAAGGAAGAGGAACTTACCGAAGGTGAGTTATATCGAGCATGTGTTATCCTCCTCGAGCTCATTAAATCAAAAAGAGGTACTCATCTATCTGGATGGGGGAAAAATTGAAAGGAGCAAGCCAAGCAGTCTCTTGAGAACATTGTCCAGCAATCGTTAGAGTCGCCCTTGAACACGACACTTTGTCATTTGCACATATCATAATCCACTGAACCTTTGCATTGAGCCAATCCTTTGAGTTCCTTTCACTCCTTTGGGTCATCCGACGCAAGTCACAGTATCCACTGCATAGTTTTGGTCCATGTCATGTTTTGTTGTTGTGCCTCAGTGTTCAAGGGAAGTATCCACCTCGAGAGTTAGCCATCCCAAATATCTTGTCTCAATACCCATGTCAGTCCATGTCCATTTGATCCACCAATCACATCTCTATGTCCATTTCGTGTCGTTGATGGGGGATACATCAAGGCCCTCCCTTGACGAGTCTATTCCCGTCGACTTCAACACATTATCTGGGAATCAGACTTAGAAACCAATTAGTACTTTGGGACCTGCATGCCTCAATGGCAGGCCTCCTCACATCCGACAGTAGGTTTACATCATTGACCTCTGACCGGATGATTCCACGGATGTTCGACTCTAGCTCATCCATTCACATTCGTTGGAATGTACTAGGGTACCTTGGGAATCATTGACATTAATGGTGATCTCCCTCATGCTTGTTAATGGTTTACATAATTGACCAGTAATCAAGTGGTTTCTGCCATGTTAGACATCAGGACATCTATTCACATGGTTAGATTCGTACTACATCGAGATCGGTAAGAAGACCCTGGGTTGAGTGATCACTTTGATATGTACTTTGCCCATGTTGCGATGGAGTTCTATTGGACAAATGACACATATACTGTTACATAGATGCACTTTGTATTGGTCGTGGCTATGTCTTGTCATCTCGTAGATCTACTGTGTATTCTTCGTGGCTACGATCAGTCTGAGTCATCAGAGTATAGATCCACATTGTATTCTCGGTGGCTATACCTTTTCATCAATACAATTATGGATCCGCAGTGTATTTTATGGCGGCCATATCTTGCAAGTCTTGATCACCCAAGCATAGGTATGTCTGCCTTGGGATTTGAAACATGTCATGATATTCGTTGGATGTTTGTGTGCAGCTTTTGTCAGGTTCTCCGAGTCTATACCCTTGCTTGAAATTCTACAAAGTATTTCAGTTATCAGTTATTGTCTTCTAACTTCATACTTTTGGGGGGCAATCTATTACACATCACAATTACTCACTTTGATAGTGTCACAAGTGTCGTCATTACAAAGGACGCAAGTGTCGCATTTTGCTCACAAGGTCGCAAGTGTCGCATGTTTCTCACAAGTGTCGCAAGTGTCAGAGAAGCGTACTGCCATGATACCTATGTTGTTCCCATAACGACATGAGAAGGACACTTGAAACACCTCAAACATTTGATTTGGAAGAGGAGAAATGAGTCAACAGGCTTGAAAACCTTTTGCCATCTGAAAGCACCTCAAAAACTAATCTTTTGAAGGAGAGCGCTCCCCTATACCTCTTCTCGGAGCGTTGGCGCTCCCCCTTACACTGTTTGGGAGCGTTATAAAGCTCCCCTGGCCCTTTTGAGGGAGCGCTATAGATTTTGAGAGCGCTGGCGCCCCCTAAAGCCTACAAGGGAACGCTACAACGCTCTGATGGTCATTTTGAGGGAGCGCTACCTATTCTGGGCAGTGGTTAAGTTGTTGAGATGAATGGGAGAAGGATCTTTTCATTCTTAGAAGGCAGTTGAGCTCAAATCCCTAGTCCAACCATGATCTTAGGGTAAATCCTCAACTGAAGGAGGAAAATCCTCACCTTCCCCAAGGATATCTCAAGTGGTTAGAGCCTCTCCAAGGCTATATAAGAAAGCTTTCTAATGGTGAAAGAGAATGGAAATGGAGAATTACACCAAACTTATGATCTCATAAGTGGTGTTGGAATAGAGATATTTGGAGGAAGAATTGCTAGCATGAAACCTATGATCTCATAGAAAACACACAATCAGCCAAAGGAGAGTGATCAGTGAAGATGATGTTACCCAGGTTGTGGATCTTTCGAGTAAGGGTTAGACGAAGGGGACTTGACGAAGCTGCCACATTCGCATCTACGATTGTAAGTATTGTTGTCGTTATTCTCATTAATATGACACGCTTGGCCTGTTTCTTTCTAGTTTGTGTCTGATGTTACATGAACTTATCATCGATAGATAGGTCTGTTTTCAAGCTAATATCAATAGAGTAGGAAGTGGTCGTATCTTGTTTGTCTACAGAACTAAGTGAGGAGCCAAGGATCGGAGCGCAACTCGGAGCGTGCAAGGAAAAACGTCGATAAAGAGGTACTTATGTTCTCCTTCCTTCTCACATGCTAGTTTGGATAGATTTGAAAGGAAGTCAGTGTCCACGTTAATCATTTTCTGTCTTAGAGTTAAGGTCAAGCTCTTTGAGGTAATCCACCTGTCCGCAGGGAGATTTTCCTACAACAAGGAGAGCACAAATAAGCTTTGCAAACACCAGGGACTTTTTGGCTTTGGACTTCGTAAATTCAAGATCGAATTCCTGAAGGATGATGATCCATTTAGAATATTTTCCCCCAAGTACTTGACGTGTCAAGACGTGGTACATGGGGTTGGAATCCGCGATCACCGTGGTGGTGCGTAATAAGATGTAATGGCGGAATATCTGGACAGCGATGACGGCTGCCAGAGCTAGTTTCTCTACATGTGAATATCAGAGTTCGGGTCCAGATAGACTCTTTCTCAGGTAATAAATCACATGTTCTTCACCGTTGGGATCCTCCTGAACTAACACCATTTCAATAGTGGAAGTGGAGGCAGTCAAGTAAAGGATGTAGTCCTTTGTATACTCTGGAGGGTGCAACAAAGGTGCGTGGGTCAAGGCGTTCTTGAGAGCATCAAATGACCGTTGGGCGGTGTCATCCCAGATGAAAGAGGTGTTTTTCTGCAGTAACCGCATGAATCCTTTAGTTATCTCGTTGTAGTTGCAGATGAAACGACGAAGGAAGTTTGCTTTTCCTTGCAAACTTTGGAGTTGGGTTAAATTGGTAGGTGGGGGTAAGGCTAGAATGGCCTTAATCTTTAAGGGATCCACCCTGATCCCATATTTGGAGACAATGAAACCAAGGAGTCGACCGGATTCGACAGCAAAAATGCACTTATGTGGGTTCAAGCGAATATGGTAGAACCGACATCAAAGAAAAATAGCCCGTAAGTGATCATCGTGATCAGATTGATTGGATGAGTGGGTGGGTAAGTCATCGAGGTAAGGATTTGCGATATTCTTGATATCTTGGAAAGCATACGACATGGCCCGCTGGAAAGTAGCACCAACATTTTTAAGGCAAAAAGGTAGCTTTCGATAGGCGAAAGTTCCCCATGGGCAGATAAAGGTTGTCTTATGTTGATCAGTAGGTAAGATTTCAATCTGGTTAAACCCAGAAAAGCCATCCATGAAAGAGAAGATTACGCTCCCTACACAATTATCGATGATTTGGTCGATGAAGGGCGTAGGGTAGTTGTCCTTGGGACAAGCTTTGTTGAGATCCCGATAGTCAACACAAACACGGATGGTCCCTTGTTTTTTGGCAACCGGAACAAGGTTGGAGACCCATTCTGTCAAAGGGACCAGATAGATAAAGCCAAATTTTAGAAGTTTCTCAACTTCTACCTTTATAGCTGCGATTTTATTTGGATGAACCAGGCAAAGATTTTGTCGAACAGGTTTCGCGTCAGGGTAAGTCTTGATTTCGTGAACGACGATTGAAGGGTCGATCCCTGACATTTCCTCATAGCTCCATGCGAAGACATCGCAAAATTCTTTAAACAAAGCAGTGTAAGAGACTACTTCTTTGGGTGTGCAATTAGCACCAAGGTTAATGTTTTCCACGACACCTTCCTTGATCGAAATGTCAATAATGATCATAGTAGAGATGTTACCCATAGTCCCCTCAGAGAGAGTATCTTGTGTGAGGATAGGAGATTGCGGAGCATCGATAACACTGGGAGGGAATACAGAGTGTATGTCTTGGTGAATTTCTTCCAAAGGCGGAAGAAAATAGGATCGATGATGGTTATCATCCCATGGTATCTCGTCAATACTAAGAATTTCCATAATAGATTCGTCAGAAGGGAAAATTTGGGAAATGTAATCGACGACAGAGGATAGGGAGTCCAACCATGAGGGCATCGAGTAGGAATCAGGTGCCAATAAATGTGGGTTGTTTGGAGAGGGAGAGAAAGATCGAATAGCTACGTATGCGACCTCGGCTGGGCTAAGTGGCATAGTGTCACCGAGCATATCGAATTCCATAGGACTAGGTACAACCCAAGGATCAAATGATTCCAAGGATTGATAAGGCATAGTCAAGATCATATTGATGGTGGAAATATGATGTGCGGTAGGTGGAAGTGGTGTAGGGAAGGTACCCATAAGGATAGAATATTTCAACAAGCCAACACCAACGCTTTCATACATAACTGGGTGGTTTCCCAAAAAAGGAATGTTATTAGTGACAAGGGCGCGAGCGTCGCGTGTACAGAAATCGAGTTGATTGATAGTGACAATTTTTTCTTGATGGGGGAATTGTGCACATTGAAACACCGACGAGGCGATGACAGTCATAGCGTAGAACCAATTTATTCCAAGTAGTAGGTTTTAATCGAGGGGGGCATCGACCACCTCGACATCAACGGTAACAGTTTTTCCGCCCAACTGAACGGCTAAGGATTGTAATAATCCATGAGGATGAAAACCTTGTCCATCGAAAGCGCGTAACATCGTAGGGGATTTGTTAAGGGCATGTGATTTTAAGCCTTTCCAACAAGCTAAAGACATGGCACAAGTAGAGGCTCTCTCATCCAAGATAGTTCGGTGGATTTGTTGATTGTGAACAACAACATCGATTTGGAAAGCTACTTGGTGGGAGAGTCGTGGTTGATGATCATCCAGGTTAAACGTGAGGTTATTTGATGACTCAGGATCGAAAGCACCGATAGCAGCTAGGAGCATTCTACGTTGGTTGGGACAGTGTTGTAGAACTTCCAAAGAAGACATAGCACATGGTGCTTGAGCCAAATCTTCAACAATGTTGTAGTTTTGGGCAGCCCGTGAACTACGATTGAAGGTGGATTTTCGGATAGTGCTCTTAGGAGGGTGTAAGATGGAGTCAAACGAAGGTTTCTCGATCTGAAGCGGCCTGGATGGAGGGCTGGCAAACGGAGGACTAACGGAAGATGGTAACGGGTCTGGTACGGAACCATTAGTAGTCTTTGGCTTATCAGGTTTAACTGGCGTATCATATGTTGCAGAGGGAGTGGTCAGATTAACCCCGTTAAACATGTAAATGTGGGCACTTGTCGAGGCCTCATCATGGGGTTGGTTGGAACTGCCCCCTGCGGTGGGGGTTTGGGCAATCAAAGATTGCTGCTGTGGGAAAGGCTGAGTAAGCACAACGGGTTGTGAAATTCCCTTGAAAAGTTTGACCACTTCATCACGATGTGGATAGTATTGAGTGTAGTGATCATCACCGCAAATGAGACATGGGAATTTTGGTTTTCATTGTGGTTGTTTTCCAACAGCAGGAGTTTGCGTTTGATTTTTTGGTTGTTCGTTGTTATTGTCTTTCTTTGGTTTATTTCTCGCTTTCTTCTTGCCCCCAAGTTGTTGTGAAGGGGTCGATTGGACCACATTCACCTCAAAGACCTGATTTTGAGGGGGGGTAGAAGAGGGTGCAGTCGGAATGGGAGCAGTCATCGAAGAGGGCTGTTGAGTTGTTCCAGTCGAATGGGAAGTAGATTGGGTTTTGACGGAGCCAATAACCCCATCCATGTGCGAGTCAGAAGATGGTTTGGATGGATCATTGGTGGCACGGGTAGCATTTGGTATCAACTCGTACAGAGTACCAGGCTGTGAATAAACCAAGTCTAGGTACTGAGCTCGGGCAATAGCTTCTTCCTCGGTGACTACACCACCCATCACAACATCACAAGTGATTTGGGGTAACAATTATTTAGTGAACCATTCTGCTAATAATTGGTCAGGAATGACCGCTTTGATTAGACTTCGTCGTTGTCTCCATTCATGAATATGATCAGAGATATGTACGGAGGTTGTCTGACGAAGGGAGGTCAATAGTTTAGTACCCGTCTCGTATCGAATGGGTAGTTGGAAGTGTGTGAGGAAGGACATGGTGAGGGAGTTGAAATCGTGAAAAGAGGCACGTGGTAGTTCAATATATCATTTTGCTGCAGAACCCGTAAGCATTCGTTGGAAAAGACGCAGATGTATAGAATCGTCCATGAGGGAGTTGGATGAACACCACAAATGGAAATTCATCACGTGGTTGTTTGGGTCTTCTCCAGACTTCTCGTCGAATTTTGGGATATTAGAAGGAAGTTTAGCTGGAATAGCTGGCCAAAACGGAGAATGATAAATAAGATCATTTATTAACCGAGACAAGTCTGGAAGGTCCAGGGTTGCTAGAAAAGGTAGTTGTCGGTTAACCTGTGGGTAATGCTAGTGTGGCATGGGGACACCAGTAGGGCCATACACTGGGTTATGCGGGTAATTGTAACTAGTGGGCCCTCTTGTATGAGGTTGGTGTTGACCAGGGTACACAAGATTTGAGGTGTTTTGAGAAACATGTGCGAGCAGAGGATAACCAGATGGGTTTTGTGGATTATAAGATGAATTTGGCGTTTTTCCATAAGGGGGTTGTTGTGGAGCTTGAGAATTGTGTCCTGCTGAGAACTGTGGGTTTCCTGGAAAAGGGATATTCCACGGATTAGGTGTGGCAGACACATTTTGTCCATATGGTTGATGGTAGGATCCGGATTGAGGCTGCCCCCGAGCATGAGGGTGCCCCCCAAATGGAAGTTGTCCTCTGGTGGGAGGATGCCCCCCAGCTTGAGGTAGAGTTCCCGAAATTTGAGAACCAAACGCAAATTACTGACCGGTACTGCCGAATGGGTTAAGACCACCAAGACCGGTCCCTCCAGGTTGTTGGATAGGTATGGAACTTCCCGGCATAACTTGGGCAGTAGTAGCAATGGAAAAATTCAGTGCTCTGTACCCAAAATGGAGTGATGATGTAGGTCTTGGTGTTACTGGTGTGCCAATAGCATCTTGGCTAACCATCGCGTTACCGGCGGGAATAGTCGGAATGTGAGGGACCATTGTAGAATGGGTCGTCTGGAGAGGAAAAGTAGAGCTTGGACCAATGGACGATGTGTTCAGACCAATGGATGGTGTGGCCGTAAAGACGGTGGTACCGGTAAAATGGTTTAGGGGTACGGTGTAGGTGATAGGTGCATCAACACCTATCCCTATTCCATAAAGATCCTGCACCATGCATGGTGGACTTCGAACAATGTCTGATGTCCAAAAAGGGGTCATCGGCTAAAGGGTTTTAACGAGACCCAGCTGGAATGTCAGAAAGATTGACGATGATAAATTCACCAACTGAATTCAGTTGGAGGACACGTTGTTCATATCCCTTCGGAATGCAGAAAGCTTCCGGAGACTCTGAAACAATTCGAAAATTCTCCAGAGGAGTGGGAACTTCTTCTTGGGAAGTTGTAGTATCTTGAACCTCGCTCTGTTGGGGAGATTCCTCCATAGAATGAGGGGGTAAAGGGGTGTTCCCTTCCATATTTTCTGGAGGAAGTCCCTGTAGCCTCCACGAATGGCGTGGAGGGTCGATGTTGGTGAAAAAGAGTCGGCGAAAATATCTATGGCCAACTACCAAAAAGAAACAACATACACTAATAGAATCTAAGAATCACAACCAAGCAAACAGGGCCTTCTCTCGATGACCATACTATTTGGTGATGAAATCCAACGTCGCGTGATCAAGTCAAGAAGGGGAGGGGATATGGTGGAACAGTTACAATGGAGACCTTCTTAACGGACGTATGCCTTGGTGAAAGCTTCCACAAAGTAATTGTGGATTTACCCTCCAAGGAGCCGAGTGAGTTTGACCAATGTCTTCTCCAGGTATAGTGAGACTTCCCTTCACTGTCACCTTGTGTAAGACTCTAAATATTATGGCCACTAAGGTTACCAATTCGTAGTCATCCCCTGGGTGGGTACAATCAACGGTCCGATCCGAACGTACGAGCAGGGTATCTAGCCCAAAATCAACTGAAAGGCTTCCACGCAGTAATTGTGGATTTACCTTTAAGCGATCCCCATAATATGATCTAACCACTACAATCAGTCAAACCACGGAGGGATAATCTTCATAGCTGTCCCGAATGCGACCTCGTGCGTAACCCCTATGTGAGAGGGGGATCCCAGGCAGACTTATACGACAATTGGATTTGTCTCTCCCTAGCTCAGGATGCTAATGTTTGTTTTGGAAACTTTGGAGAGTTATGGTCACAGCCTAATCCAAATTTCTAAGCCTAGTCAATTGTTGGTGGAGGATCCTAGAAAAGAAAATGTTCTAAACAATTTGTAATTAGCATTCATTTTATAGTTGTTCTTTACTCAAAAGGGGTGCATGGAAGTGAAATGGATGGAATTATGACTCGGTCCCAAAAATGCATCAAAGATGATAAGAAGTCATTTATTTTCGATGAACATCTATCTAAGGGAGAGAGAGAGTTCTTTTCACTAACAATCACTAATAAGGAATGTCCTCAAACAAATTTTCTTCAATCAAATCCTGATGTGATGCTAAAAATTTTTTGAAATACCTTCTAATATGCAAAATCAATCATGAAGATGTCTCTTTATTGTTTGTATATGAATAATGATTAATTCAAAACAATTCTCGGCTTGCTAATTATCTTTTTGGATCAATGAAAACCAGACCAACCCAAGCAAAAATCATACAAACAATACACCCTCTCGTTGTAATCAAAACAAGAAGCAAAAGAAAAGAAACAATCAAGGAAAAATCAAGAACTTCACACCAAAATAAATGTCGAAGAACAATGATCTTAACTAAAACCAAATGAAAAGATCCGTAGGCCTCTGATGACCTTCACCAGAGTTTTTCGCTCAGTCAAAAAGGAGAGAAAGACAATGCATGGGTTTCAAACTCCAGACGACAGAAAAAATCAACAACAATAGTGAAGAAGGCTACAAAATCCAAACAAAAAGATGTTTGTTCTCCAAAAAGAAAGATGTCAAAGCTAAAAAGGAAGAAGCATTGACTCACAGGGAGACTCAACAAATGAAACACAGAGGTAAAACCCTAAAAAGAGCAATTTTGGAAAGTTTTTTGGCCAAAAGAGGGTTGATGCTCTCTTGTAAAAGGAAAGGAGTGTTATAGCACTCCGTGTAAGGCACCCAGGGAGCGTTGGCGCTCTGTTAACACAGGGACAGGGGCGCCAGGTTAAAAAATCTCCTGAAAGTGTAAAAAAATACAAAAATTGCAGTTCAGTCTCGACAATCAAGATGAGTGTGATGGGGTAGGGATTCAATCAGCTCATTAAATCAATCAAAAGGAGGTGAACCAGGTCTGAAAACAATCAAGGGGTAAGACAAGGTCTATGAGGAGAAATCAAAACAATAAGTTTCGATTTGAGTATTCCTCAGTGGAGTCGCCATTTTTTGTTGTAGGAAAATCTCCCTGCGGACAGGTAGATTGCCTCAAAGATCTAGACCCTAAACTCTAAGACAAAAAGTTCTTAATGTGGACACTGACTTCCTTTCAAATCTATACAAACTAATGCATGAGAAGGAAGGAGACCAGAAGTACCTCTTTATCGACGTTTGTCCCTGCACGCTCTGAGTCGAGCTCCAAACTCTCGCTCCTCAATGAGTCCTATAGAAAAATAAAGTATGACCAATTCCTACTCTATTGATATTAGCTTGAAAACAGATCTATATATCAACGATAAGTTCATGTAAGATCAGACACAAACTAGAAAGAAACAGGCCAAGCGTGCCATATTAATGAGAATAACGACAACAATACTTACAATCGTAGATGCAAATGCGACAGCTTTGTCAAGTCCCCTTCGTCTAAACCTTGCTCGAAAGATCCACGACCTAGATGATAACAACTTCATTGATCACTCTCCTTTAGCTGACTGCGTGTTTCCTATGAGATCATAGGTTTCATGCTAGCAATTCTTCCCCCTTCTCACCATCATGGAGCCTTCTTATATAGGTTAAGAGAGGTTTAACCTCTTGAGGTATCTTTAGGGTAGGTTGAGGAATTCCCTCCTTAGATCAAGGATATTCTGATTGAACCAAGAATTCGAATGCAACTGCCTTTGAAACTTGAAAGATCATTCCCTTATTCTCCTCAACGGGCCAACCGCTGCCCAGATTAGACAACGCTCCCTCAAAAGGGGCATCAGGGCGCTATAGCGCTCACTAGGAAGCTTGAGGGGAGTGCCAGCACTCCAAGGATGGATAGCGCTCCTTTAGAGGGGAAGTTGGGCATTATAACACTCCCTAAGACCTTATAAGGGAGCGCCAGCTCTCCTAAGGCTGATGCAGAGGAGCGCTCACCTTCAAAACCCTTGTTTAAGAGCTCCTTTCAGGTGGTAAGAGTTCCTTTACTTCAGTTAATCAGTCTCCCTCCTCCAAATCAAGTGTCTGAGTTATTCTAGATGTCTCTTTGGTGTCGTCATCATGCCAGTATGCTTTGTTTGACGTTTGCGACACTTGTGAATGACATGCGACACTTGCGACAGTTGAGAGGAACATGCGACACTTACAACACTTACCGAAGTGAGCAATATTGAGGTGTAACACTCATCTCAAGCCTTGAAGACAAGGATGATTTTAAGGGGGAGGGCATGTTAGGGACCTAACCTACCTAACCCCTCAAGTGAGTAGAATAATATATTTCCATGTAATAAAGGTCAATATTAATAATGCCTAGCAATAAGGAGGAATAACTCAAATGTAAGAAGACCTAATAGAAGCTTCTTCTTTTAGAAGGATCTTCCTCTAGATTGTTCTTTTGGATAGATAGATTTAGTATAAATAGGAATAGAGGGTATGATAAGTTTTGTCTTAGATATTATTTTAATAGAGCTCTACTCTTCTCGAGGTTTCCCCCTTGAAGATGCAAGTGAAAATTTCTCTCAGTAATCAAAGTGTTATTTCTGGTGTTATTTTGGTATTATTGTGGTATTGTTCTAGTTATATCATTGTTTCTCTGCCATTTCTATCTAATTATTTATGTATTGCATACTATTTTATATCCAGAATACTACATGATTTATGATAGTATTGGAGTCTCCTATCACAATTAATGATTATGCACTAGTGCCTTTGTCTATTTTGAGTCCTTAGTGCAATGCATATATGCTTCTACTTTATTATTGGAAAAAATATCAATTCCCCAAGTGAAGTAGGCTTCCATTTTCCCTCCAAGGTCGATGATGACCTCCCACCCCCCACACTTGTCATCCCAATAATGTGTAACCATCCTCACAACCTATATAAAATAGATTTTTTTTATAAAGTATTCCAAAACATCATAAAATAGACAAAATTACCAAAACTAAAGTGATGACCATATAGTGTGTGCATGATACTCTATGGTCATCAATTTAAAGAATCTAACCTATTTGCAAGGATGTCCTATAGTACCTTTGATCACTATGTACTCTTAGTGGGTGTAACATCCTCCCTAGACACCAATCCAATAATTTTCATAATTCCTTCTTTTGTCATATTAATTATTTGAACTTCATCAATGTATCATCAAGGTTATAAATTTGTTGGTTCTTCCTAGAGTTAATAGTTATTCCAAAAATTCTTATAACTAGGGGGATCCTTCTCATATTTACCATGAATTATCAAAATTATCAATATTCAAGGCCCGAGAATTCTCCCCAACTTCCTTTGCATGGTTTAGTTTGTACTATAAAAGTCCCAAAAGGAAGCAATGAAGGTCTAAAATAAAATCATTGTTTGAACCACCAATATTTCCTTATAACATCTAATAACATTTCTATAGGGTCCCTAGTATTATGCAACCATGTATTGTATCTCTAATTAATTTTTGGGAGCTTCTTTGAATAAATTTGTACTTTTAAGTCTCAATGGAGAATTGGCCCTTATGTTTTCACATGGAGCTCTTGTTCCATGTGATAGCACATGGTATATGGAAACTTGTACATATTATCTTTCTACATGTGTCCTATTTGGTAGGTCCTCAATTCATTTACTTATCTCATGCTTTAGAATTCTAATGGACACAAAGTCTTTATCAGTTCTAACTTGTTGTGGGAAATTAGCATTCAATGTCCAATTCCATTTACAAAAGCCTTCAGATCCACCTAGTCCCAAGGACCTAAGGCCTTACTCTAATTCAATTAAGTTGCGTGTTTAGTGTAGTGTCCCCAAGGCCGAGCCCTGTTGTAAATCATGTTCTGAAAGGAATTGTAATTATATTTTATAGGTTGTTGAGCCAAGTTTTTATAAGATGGTGGCTTATGTGTTTGTTAGGCCAAGGAGCCTAAGTGTTGAAGGCCAAGAGCCTGTTGTTGTATATGTACTCACGCAGAACAAATTAATAAAAATTTGTAAACACCGCCAAGTGTAGACCGACCACGATGAATGAGTGAAGGGGGACTGAGCTTCCACAGAGAAGGCAAGGGATTAGGGGCTGGAAGGTGGGAAAAGGGGTTAAGTGTTAAGCCTAGGGGGCTTCAGTCTTGGGAATAATATTTTAATATTATTCCAAAAAGGCATGAGCATTTCATGTTTTATCCTAAGTTCCTAACGATGAGGAAGGTGATGCGTGTTGGGTAAACGCTTGCAGTTTACAGGGCGACAAGTGTCAGCCCTGACCCATGCAAATAAAATGGCGAATATGAGATGTGATGGGGGTTCTCCTCCATACCACCCGACGACCTGAGGGCATATGAACTCTGAGCAATACGATGGATCCAACCTCTGCACAAAAACCTCATCCATATTCTGAACTGAAAAACCTGTGTTCATCTGGAGAATCCGTGTGTATCCTCTATCTGAGATCGAGCCTGTGTGTGGGGTCTCTATCCAAAAGTCATGACCGTGAGCCATTCGACCATTGTTGAGCCTGTAGAAAATCCGCATTAGTTTTCCCTATTGATTGTTGTGGCCACGTAGTGCTGGACTGCGTGTGGATTGTTGGCCAGTGGAGCAACACCCTCTCCAGAAGAGAGAGTGTACAGAGGAAGGAGAGAACTCCTGGAAGGAACCTTGTAGCTGCCACAGAGCCCGTAGACTTCTGGTTCATCCTGTTGCTATAACCCAAGGCAAGGGACATTAGTAGCCGAAGGACTGTCTAGGTGACAGAGAAGGTGTATACTCCTGGGGTGGAACAGGCATGTGGGGAATGAGGGTCTGTGGGTAGTGAGTGTGAGAGGTTCCTGGGAGAGAATCCCATCCTTGTGGTTGTGTGTTGTTTCACTGTAACCTCAGCCTAGCCTAGGATTCCTTGTCTTGGGGTGGAGCTTAGTCCCATCTCGGGGGTGACCCACTGTTAAGCTGATGAGTAGTGCGGTCTAAGGCTGGGAGGCTTGTGGAAGGCCTGAACTTGGTTGGTGGAATCTACCACTATTCAAAGATAAGTACCAGATGATGATTTAATTATGTTTATGTATCTTTATGTATTATAATCATCATGTATTCTGCTGTGTATATGAATTGATGTTAAATAGTATTGATTGTTGATTATGGCAGTAAATCGTATGATTACTCTGTGTTGAATGTGTTTAACTTGTTTTGAATGCATGTGATTAATTGTGAGTGAGAATGTTGTTATTCCGCGTAGTAATACCTACACAATAGTGAGGGAAAAGTAGTGCTACAACTTGGTATCAGAGCAAAGGTTTCAACACTGAGCTTAGATGGGCTAGTTGAGTGGTCTTTGGACCGAGGGTGTGAGGAGAAATTGTGTCTGGAGGACCAATTTCAGACCTTGGTAAGCTCAGGAGGTATAGCGGTGTGCGAAACCGCAGCCGGTGTGGTCTATGGCCACAAGGAGAGAGGACTCCACACCAACAGTGTTGGAGCCTTAGGATCTGTTCAAGAGGGAAGGTGAACCCTCGTGATCGTCAGATCTGGAAAATGTGTGCAGGGATTAAAATACCTTTTGAAATGCACAGGAGTGTGGGAATCACAATACGTGAAATCCTGAAAACCCAAAAAAAACGTGGAGATCTACGTGGTAGATCTGGGAGGAATGCTCGACCATTAGATCTGGTGGAGTCGCGCTCGAATTAGTTGCGAAACCTTTCAGATTTCGCAAAGTCAGGAGATGGGAAGTGAGGGAGGTGAACACCTCCAAAAACTCGAAACCCAAAATCCCGAAACGATATACACCGTAGACTGTAGGAAGGGAGTTCACCATTCGATTCAGCGGAGGAGTAAACCGTATTTGTTTTTGGGATTTTGGCAGATGGAAGTTCGAGATGTGGGGTGCACGAACTCTCGATGCCTGAAAACCTTGAAACGCCGAAAATATCTTTGCCGTATATCTGAGAGGGGACCCTCCTGAGTGTACCACGTGCCACTGTGGTGAAGGGAAACAACTATGTTGTGGGCCCGGAGAATAAAGTAATTCGTGATTTCGGAATTCGCAAAGGAGGAGCATGAAGGCTCAACACTCCAACTCGTGAAGTCGTGAGTTGGCGAAGAAGTTCTAGCACTTAGCCCTAGCCTATGGTCATGTGTAGCAGGCGCTAGCAAGAAGGGAGCCATACCCGTATCACATCTTGGGTATTGGTGTTTGGAGGAAATGAGTCGAGGGTCTTCGACTCACGAATTCGCGAGTTGCGAAAGGGTGACTTTGGTCATGAATATTTAACTATTGGATCTTCGTGGACCGAGATTCCAAAGTCCCGGAATTTTCAGAGCCGGATAGAGCTCAGAAAACTTTGTGAAGTCAAAACGTTTTTCTTGTTCACATTGGATTATGAATGTTGTAAGTTTTATTGAAGGTTTAAGGCCTTGAAAAAATTCGGTTGACTGCATGTTGTGTGTGTAGATTTAAACAAGTGTCAAGACAGCCAAAAACTGATGCCAAGTATGGAATTGGAAGAGGTGCAGATTGCCTCGAAAACAGAAGACGAAAGAGAAGGAAAGGATGTCAACTTGGGAGTCGAAGGAACAAACTCTATTGGGCACGAAAAAGAGATAGATAAAGAGGGACTCATGATGAAAATCGTTGAAAAATTGCAAAAAGATGCCCAGGCTTGCTGAGCTGATAACCGAAAGATCATGAAAATTAGGAATTGACAGGGTGAATTCAACTTAAAAATGTTGAAGAGTCTGGAAAGAATAGAAAATAAATTGGAAAAAGAGAGTGACACAAGCAGATCAAGAAGTGTCAAAACCCCTGAGAGCAGAAGAAGATCGAGGAGTGGTAGCAGACATTACCGTCTCTCCCTGAAGAATTCCGGCAAGGAGACATATAGTAGTTCAAGCCCGTCCCCTACCAGAAAACACCGAAAATCAGGAAGGGATGAATTGAAAGGGGAAATCAACAAGATTAAACTGCCTACATTCGATGGTGAACATAAGAAGAAAGAAGATGTCGAAACATGGTTGTTGGGTATGAAGAAACACTTCCAACTGCAGAATTATTTTGCCCATGCAGAAGGAAGAATTGCAATGTACCAGCTGAAAGGAAAAGAATCCATGTGGTGGGATCAATTGGTACAGGTGAAACACATCAGAGAGCAAGAGGTCACGTGGAAGGATTTTAAGAGGTATTTCGAGAAGAAATACCTGACCAAAAGATACTATGACAGAAACATGAAGGAGTTCTTCAAACTCAAGTTGGTAAGCATGACCATTGATGAGTATGAATGAAGTTTTCTAGAACTATTGAAGTATGTTCCGTTCATCAAAGATGAGGCTGTCAAAATTCAGAGGTATCTGAGTGGACTTCCACCTTCCATTGGTGACAAGATTCAATATGACGATCCTAAGACCATGGAAGAAACCATAAGAAGGGTGAAATGATTATACGAATAGCAAAGAGAAAAGCCTACCTTTCGAAAGGATTGGGATGACCAGAAGAGGTTTAACAAAGAACAGAGGCAGAAGGGAAATAGGCCTCCCTTTTCCAGGAACAGTCCTTGGGGACAGTCATATTTTAGAAATCCCAGGAAAGTTGAAGGGAGTGAGAATATGCCAAGACCGCCACCTATGGAGTGTTGGGGCTGTAAAGGGAATCATAGGTACAGAGACTGCCCCCATAGAAAAAATAAAGAAAGAATTGTCCACACTGTTTAGTAAGATAAAACAGTGGAGGATATGGCAGCAGAATGTCAAGGATCTACACAACCCTGGACAATAAAAAAGCATAATTTCAATCACACATGATTGAAGTGGAAGGTACGATCAACAACCGACCACTTGTTATTTTAATTTATTCAGGGGCTAGCCATAGTTATATAGATCCTAGAGTGGTGGAAGGTTTTCATTTAACAAGAAGCAAACATGAAAAATCTTGGCTAGTGAAGTTGGCCATAAGAACCAAAAGGAAGGTCACTGAATTGGTTAAGTCCTGTTCAGTAGACATGAAAGGAATGAGCACTAAGGCTAAATTGAACATTTTGCCTTTAGGCTCATATGATTGCTTAATTGGGATGGACTGGTTGGACCAACACCATGCCCTTCTGGACTGTCGTAACAAGAGGTTTACATGCCTAAATGAAGAGGGAAATCAGGTAACAGTCCAAGTAATTCCTAGAGCCGTGGCTTTTAGGGAAATATCAGGCATGCAGCTGAAGAAATGTTACTGGAAAGGTTGTCAATTATTTGCAGCTCGGGTGGAAGAAGCATCCCGAGATGTAGTCTTGAATCTGGAAGACCATGATGTACTCAAAGAGTTCAAGGACGTATTTCAGGAGGTACCTAGACTACCTCTGAAGAGGGACATCGATTTTTCTATAAATTTGATGCCTGGAGCAGCTCCGAAGGATCCTTATAGAATGAGTACGTCAGAGCTGAAAGAGTTGCAATTACAGCTCGAAGAGCTACTAAAGAAGGGATACATTGTTCCCAATGTGTAAACGTGGGGTGACCCGGTCCTATTCGTGAAGAAGAAGGATGGGGCGTTGAGGTTGTGCATTGATTTCCAACAGTTGAATAAGGTGATTGTCAAGAACAAGTATCCTCTGCCAAGGATCGATGATCTTTTTGATCGGTTGAAGGATGCAAAAATGTTTTCAAAAATATATCTTCGATCAGGATATCACCAAATGAGAATAAATGATGAGGACATTAGCAAGACCACCTTTAGAACAAGGTACGGTCATTATGAGTTCACGGTGGTGTCGTTCGGGCTGTCCAACGCACCTGTTGTTTTCATGTGCTTAATGAATGGAGTGTTCAGAGATTATTTGGACAAGTTTGTCATAGTCTTCCTAGACAATATCTTGGTGTATTCCAAGACAGCGGAAGAACATGAGAAACACCTGAGAATGGTGCTACAGGTGTTGAGAGAACACCAGCTGTATGAAAAACTGAGCAAGTGCTCATTTTATCAAAGGAAGATTCATTACTTGGGGCACATTATATCAAAATAAGGGATCACTGTGGATCCTGAAAAGGTTGAGGCCATTCAAGAATGGTCAACGCCAAGGAATGTGGTGGAAGTTAGATCTTTTATGGGTCTGGCAGGCTACTATAGAAGGTTTATAGATGGATTCTCAAGGATAGCTCATTCTATCACTTCCTTGCAAAGGAAGGAGAAAAAGTTCTAGTGGACTGAAGAATGTGAGAGCACCTTCCAGCGATTGAAGCAACTGCTAACCAATGCTCGAATCCTGAATATTGCAGATCTAAATAAGGATTATGTAGTGTGCACTGATGCGTGTAAGGAGGGACTAGGAGGAGTTCTCAGCCAAGAGGAATTTGTAGTTTGTTACGAGTCCTGAAAGTTGAAGGAGCATGAGAGGAATTATGCCACTCATGATTTAGAGCTGGCAGCAATCGTCCACGCCTTGAGGAAATGGAGACATTACCTCATGGGCAAAAGATTCTAGTTGAGAACAGACCATAACGGTCTGAAGTATTTATTTGATCAACCAACTTTAAATGTCAGGCAAATCAGATGGTTGGAGTTTTTGTGCGAATATGAATTTGATATCAAGCATATCAAAGGGAAAGAAAATAAGGTGGTTGATGCACTCAGCAGAAAAGTGCACGAATTACATGCTACAACCATTAACATGTACAGGACTGAGATTAAAGACAGAATTTTGGAAGATGCAAATGCTGATTTGCAGTACAGAGGTTTAGTAGCAAAGATACAACAGCGTGAGAGACCACAGACCAAGGAAAGTTATACCTTGGGAACTGATGGCTTAATTTTGTATAAAAACAAAGTGTATGTACCCAATGTCCGATATTTGAAGCTAGCAATTCTGAAAGAAATGCATAACGTGGCTTATGTTGGACATCCCGGATACCAGAAAATTGTGGCAGCAGTCAAAAGCCATTACTTTTGGCCGGGTCTGAAGAAGGAAATCACTGAATACATCACCAGATGTATGGAGTGCCAGAAGGTTAAGGCTGAGCATAGGCACCCAATAGGGTTGCTGCAGTCTTTATCCATTCCTAAATGGAAATGGGACATGGTAACAATGGATTTTATCACCGAACTACCTAGAACAAGCAAACAACATGATTCAATCATGGTGGTGGTGGACAAGCTTACTAAAGCTGCCCATTTTATTCCACTGAAAACCACCCACAGGGCAGTTGATGTTGCTAATATATTTTTAAAAGAAGTTGCACGCTTTCACGGAATTCCTAAGATAATTGTGTCTAATAGGGACCCGAAATTCACCTCGAATTTCTGGAAAGGACTGTTCAAGGGATTCAGAATGAATCTGAACTTTAATACAGCATATCATCCTGAGTCTGATGGTTAGAAAGAGAGGGTGAATAGTGTAATAGAAGACATACTGCGAATGTATGTGATGGATAAGCCATCAAGGTGGGAAGACTACCTGCATTTGGTAGAATTCACCTACAATAATGGGTATCATGCATCATTGAAGATGATCCCATTCGAAGCACTTTATGGAAGAAAGTGCAACACTCTAGTGAGCTGGGATAATCTAGCTAATAGAGCAGTCATTGGGCCTGAACTGCTCAAAGAGATGGAAGATCAAATGATAAAAATTAAATGGAATCTAAAAGCTTCCCAAGATAGGCAGAAAAGTTATGCTGACAGTAAAAAAACCCATAGAGAATTCAAAGTGGGTGACCATGTTTTCCTGAAAGTGAGGACTAACAGGAGTTCCCTGAAGTTGGGAAGTTGTGCCAAATTGGCAGCAAGATTTTGTGGGCCATTTGAGATCCTGGAAAGGATTAGACCAGTTGCATACATGCTTGCATTACCTGCATCTATGACTGTAAATAATGTGTTTCATTTTTCACTGCTTAAGAAATATGTACCTAAGGCTAATCATGTTATCGATTGGAATTTGATTCAGGTGGAACCAGAAGGTGTCCTGCAAGTGCATCCTGTGCGCATATTGGACAGGAAAAGAAAACAGCTCCGGAATCGAGCTATAGAGATTGTAAAGGTCTAGTGGACCTGGTACGGTCCTGAGGATGCGACATGGGAGCATGCAGATGCTATGTGGGAAAAGTACCCACATCTTTTTGAAAATTTTGAAAGGCTTGTAGAGATAGTGTAAGTTGCACTGAGGACAGTGTAGAAATAAGGGGAGGGGGATTGTAGTGTCCCCAAGGCCGAGCCCTGTTGTAAATCATGTTCTGAAAGGAATTGTAATTATATTTTGTAGGTTGGTGAGCCAATTTTTTATAAGCTGGTGGCTTATGTGTTTGTTAGGCTAGGGAGCCTAAGTGTTGAAGTCTAGGAGCCTGTTGTTGTATATGTAATCACGCAGAACAAATTAATAAAAAATTGTAAACACCGCTAGGTGCAGACCGACCATGATGAATGAGTGAAGGAGGATTGAGCTTCCACGGAGAAGGCAAGGGATTAGGGGCTGGAAGGTGGGAAAAGGGGCTAAGTGTTAAGCCTAGGGGGCTTCAGCCTTGGGAATAATATTTTAATATTATTCCAAAAAGGCATGAGCATTTCATGTTTTATCCTAAGTTCCTAACCATGAGGAAGGTGATGTGTGCTGGGTAAATGCATGCAGTTTCCAAGGAAGAAAGTGTCATCCCCAACCCATGCAAATAAAATGGCGAAGATGAGATGTGATGGGGGTTCTCCTCCATAACACCCGACAGGCTGAGGACATACGGCCTTTGAGTGGTATGACGGATCCAACCTCTACACAAAAACCTCGTACATATTCTGAACTGAAAAACCCGTGTTCGTCTAGAGAATCTATGTGTATCCTCTATCTGAGATCGATACTGTGAGTGTGATGCAGGAGCATTGCAAGGTGTGCAAGCATAACCAGCAGTGAGGCAGCGTGGAGATAAGAGACAGCTGGAAAAGCACCGAGCAAATTTTTTTGAAAATGTTTTGAAATATTAATGAAGTCGTTAAGTGGAGGAATTCTTTTATTATTGTAAAAGGACCTTGAGCGATCCACTCTCGTCCATAGTAGATAGGAACCTTTATGTGTAATGAATGTAGGTAGATAGAATTTAATGCTTAGATTAGACAGTTTTAGAGCGCAAGAGGGAAACAGGATATAGACACCCTCATTGTGTACTTGTAACATTATTATGGATTGTCAAGATATAGCATAGAGCATAGAGAAGAGAGCAGAGAGTTGTAGTTGAAAACACCCATGTACAAAGATTTGAATTAATAGAAAGAGCTTTGATTCAAATTCATGGTGTCGTATTTGTTCTCTGTGTGTGCATGTTGAATGTTATGCTCATGGATGTTTACTTTCTGCTGTACATTTGCTTTATATGTTGTGTATATGATTTCATGCTTTGTGTTTGAAGTCTGAGAGAGAGTAAGGAATGAGTTTCAATTGTTTCTCTGCCTGAGTGAGTAAAATTCCTGCAAGGAGTGCAGTGAAGTTTGTCGGCAAGGAGTGCGTTGACAGAAGTTAGAGTTCATCTCTGAAAGCTCAGGAGAGATAACAACCGTTCTCATTCTCGTGGAAGTGCAAGTTGAGCACAAGAGTTGTGCAAGGTGTGCGCAAGCCGAGTAAATTCTTAGAGTTTGTGAACCTGATAAATTGTTGAAGAACTACTGCTACAGGGAGTGCGCAGAGTCGAAGGATTTCAATTCTTTGAAGTAATTGAAGGATTCACTACAAGGAGTGTGTGTGGGAGTCTTCTTTAAGACTCGGAGTTGGAGAAAGATCAGGAAGGATAGGGTCTTCGTAGTTGTCACCAAAGAGCACAGAAGGTTGGTGCCTTGAAGCGTTGAAAGGAGGAGTAGTGACGTTGTTCCAGGAAGGAGAAATTTCGTGGAAGAACACTGTGTTTCACTTCGCAGAAATCTTCAAGGGAGATTTGGATGGTTGGAATTATTTGAGAAGAATTCATGAAGTCACAAGAGCCATCAGATCTTGCAGATAAGTAGGTACGTTATGATGAGCTTTCCTCAAGCGTAAGCTCAAAAGAAATCAGGGCCGTTGGATTGCTCGTGAAATATCATTTCGAGGTTTCGTGAGTTGAGGAGTTGAAGGCTTAACATTTGGATTCGCGAAGTCGCAAAGTAATATAATCCCTCCATCGGAGGAGGACAGGTGTCAGAGATCAGAGGATCTCGCAAAATCGAAGGTTCACCAGGTGAAGAGCCCGAAATTTGGGTGCTCGAAGTTGCAAGAAGCGAAGCCACAAAGTATCGAGGTTGCACCTAAGAGACACGTGGCAGAACCACACAGTGGGCTGGGAAGTGGACTGGCGGACACACATCATACAGTTAGAGGAGTCAACATCCTATTGACCTCTCACATCTCAGGGACTTGGGATAAAAGGGAATGAAGGTTGGACCTTTGAACTCGCGAAGGCGCGAGAGGCGAAAGGTGCTAGTGCTTAGCCTAGCAAGTGGTCGCGCAAGGAGGGCGCTGACAAAGGGAGAGTTGTACCCATTTTGTGATCTCGGTTATCGTGGGATCACAGAGGAAGAGTCGAAGGTCATGACTCATGAACTTGTGAGATCGTGAACTGTGAGAAAGAACCTATGGATTGATTAGAAAGGGGATTCCAGAAGAGAATCCGAAAGAGTCGATTTGGCTTGAAGGGCATATAGAACGATCCTGTGAGCGGATATCAATCCTGAGGGGCTGATAGGGTCTATGTCAAGTGGTATCAGAGCTTGCTCTGTTTTTATACTTCATACAAGGAAAGCGAGGAAGGAAGATTCACCATGCCTCCGAGAAGAAGAGACAAACAAACACCCAATCCGGCAAAGGAGAGGGAGATGCCGAGAAGAAGGGGTAGGCAGATGTCGGATCTAGCCATGGAGAGAGAGATGCATGACCTACGCGCCAGACTTGAGGACATGGAGACAACACAGAGGTGCACAAGCGGTGTTGGGGATCTTAGTGATTCCGAAAGTGAAGATGAGGTTGAACATGAAGGAGAAGAGGTCACAACAGAATATGCAGCAAACGAACACCTGATTAGGGCTGTTGCAAGAATGGGTGCTAAGGAAAAAATGGGCATTCCAGTATATGAAGGAAATATGGATGTCGAAGAGATTCTAGACTAGATTAGAGATCTAGACACCTATTTTGACTATGAAGATGTCGAAAAGGACAAGAAGATCAAACATGTTGTCACAAGACTTAAAGGACATGTAGCATTGTGGTGGGATGAGCTACAAGTTGACAGACACTGCAAAGGTACGAAGAAAATCAAGAGTTGAGATAGGATGATCGCAAAGATGAAGGCGAAATTCATTCCCAGAGATTACCAAATTACTCTGTTTCAAAGAATGCAAAATTTGAGACATATGCTGATGATAGTGAAGGAGTACACTAAAGAGTTCTACAGGCTGAACATCAGAGAAGGTCATCAAGAAAGTAATGATGAAAAGGTTTCCAGGTATATGAATGGCCTGAGATACGAAATTCAGGATGAGATGAGCATGATGACCATACGAACGGTGGAAGATGCTTATCAAATAGCTCTAAAGGCAGAAGAGAAGCTGAACCGAAAACAAGGTCAAAGAGGCCGACGCAGAAGTCAAGCCAGGGGAAAATCAATCGTCCAAGATAGAAATCAGAAGCCTAAGGAAGAATGGAAGAAACCTCAGATTGAGAGAGGTGAAAGCTCACAGAAAGGGCAATATGCTGGACAGAGAAGGCAGTATGCTGATCAGAGAGGAGAGTATGATGATAACAACATTTTTCCTCGTACTAGAGGTAGAAGAAGAGGAAGAGGTGGAGTGATAAAATGCTTCACATGTGGAAATATCAGACACAAGTCTTATGAATGTCCAGACAAGAAGAAAGAGGAAGGAGAGACTCACATAGCCGAATCACTAAGGAGAAAAGTTGAGGCAGAGGATGTTAAAGGTGGAAGATCATTGATGATGCGAAAAGTTATTTTGACACCAGAGAAGGAAGTGGAGAGTTCGTTCCAAAGGAACATACTTTTTTGGACTACTTGCAAGACCAAGGATAGGGTATGCAAGGTCATTGTGGATAGTGGTAGCATAGACAATCTCATTTCAATGGAAATGGTAGAAAAACTGGAGCTGGAGATGATTGAGCATCCAAGCCCATACAGAGTTTCGTGGTTGCAAAAAGGACATCAGGTAAATGTCACTAAGCAATGTTTAGTTGAGTTTAAAATAGGAGGGTATAAAGATGAAATGCTCTATGATGTTATTCCTATGGATGTTTGTCATCTATTTCTAGGTAGACCGTGGCAATATGACAGGAATGTGATTCATGATGAGAGGAAGAACACATACACCCTAGAGAATAATGGGAGAACTCACATGTTGCTTCCAATCAAGGACAAAGAGGTGAAACCTGAAGTAACACTGTACTTCTCATGAGTGGGAAGGAACTTATTACAGAGGTTAAGAAGAAGGAGGAATCACAATTCATTGTGGTCAGGAAGCCAAAGATTGCTTTAACTAGCACAAGGGTAGATGATTTACCAGAAGAGGTTCAAGAACTGCTGGAAGAGTTCGCTGACATAGTAGTGGACGAACTACCTCGTTCGTTGCCACCGATTAGAAGTATAAGTAATCAAATTGATCTCATACCTGGAGCTAGTTTTCCAAACAAAGCAACGTACATATTGACGCCACAGGAGAATGAAGACGTCAAAAGACAGGTCCATGATTTAATGGACAAAGGTTTGGTTAGAGAAAGTTTGAGTCCATGTGTTGTTCTGACAGTACTCAATCCAAAGAAAGACGGAGGCTGGAGGATGTGTACTGACTTGAGGGAAATCAACAAAATAACCATCAGGTACAGATTTCCATTGCCAAGGATGGATGATCTGATGGATTGTTTGAGTGGAGCCAATTTTTTTTCAAAGATTGATTTGAAAAGTGGTTATCACCAAATCCGCATGAGAGAAGGTGATGAATGGAAGACAACCTTAAAGACTAATGAAGGATTGTATGAATGGATTGTTATGCCATTTGGTTTAACAAATGCCCCGAGTACTTTCATGAGATTGATGAATGAAGTCCTGAAGGATTTCATCGGAAAATTTGTCATTGTGTATCTTGATGACATACTGATTTTTAGTAAAACAAAGGAAAAACATCTGAAATATTTGGCTATAGTGATGAAGAGGCTACAACAAGAGAAGTTGTTGATCAATATGAAGAAATCCTCATTCATGAAGACAAAGCTCATTTATTTGGGGTTTGTTATTTCTGCAGATAAATTGAGGATGGATCCAGATAAGGTGGAGGTAATTAAGAATTGGCCATCACCAAAGAACATCTTTGAGGTGAGAAGTTTTCATGGATTGGCTAGTTTCTACTGGAAGTTCATCAGGAATTTCAGTGGAATTAGTGCACCGATGATGGACATAGTGAATAAGAGACACAAGTCTTTTCACTGGACATAAGAGGCTGAGAAAAGCTTCAATTTGCTGAAGAGGAAAATCACGGAACAACCAATTTTGGTGTTGCCTGATTTTACAAAGACATATCAAGTAAAATGTGATGCAAGTGGATTTGAAATAGGGGCAGTCTTGAGTCAAGAAGACAGGACGATAGCATATTTCAGCGAGAAGATGAATGAACCCAAGATAAAATACTCCACGTATGATAAGGAATTCTATGTTATTATCCAGGCAATAAAGAAGTGGAGACACTATTTGATTCCCAAGGAGTTTGTCTTATACAGTGACAATCATTCTTTGCAATTTGTGACTCAACAGGATAAGTTGAATCAAAGACATGTTAAATGGGTTGAATACATGCATAATTTTACTTTTCTACTTAAGCATATTTCTGGAACTGCTAACAAAGTTGTTGATGCTTTGAGCAGGAAATGTTTGATGATGCAGGAGTTCAAAGTCAAAACACTGGGTTTTGATGATCTCAGGGACATGTATAGAGATGATCTAGATTTTAAAGAGGCGTATGAAGCAGCTGAGAATCCAATTCTCAGGGACAAAGGTCCATGGATAGAATACATGATCCAAGATGGATTGTTATTCAGGGGCAATCAACTTTGTATTCCAAAGTGCTCCATGAGGGAGAATCTGTTGAAGGAGAAACATAGTGGAGGATTGGCCGGGCATTTCGGTCATGACAAGACGTTCTCAAAGTTAAACGAATCATATTTTTGGCCAGGAATGAGAGCAGACGTCAAAATATTCGTGGACAGATGCAGAATTTGTCAGCATTCAAAAGGGAAGAGGCAGAATGCAGGCTTTTATCAACCATTACCCATACCTGACAGGACGTGGGATGTAGTCAGAATGGACTTCATATTGGGGCTTCCGAGAACACAAAGAGGGTTTGACTTGATCTTTATGGTAGTGGATAGATTTTCAAAAATGGCACATTTCATTCCATGTCAGAAAACTAGTGACGCAACTCACATTGCGAACCTGTTTTTCAAAGAAGTCATTCGACTTCACAACTTACCAAGGAGCATAGTTTCGGATGGAGACACTAAGTTTGTGGGACACTTCTGGAGGACCTTATGGAAAAATATGGGAACAAACTTGTCGTTCAGTTCATCTTATCATCCTCATATGGATGGATAGATAGAAGTTGTAAACAAGAGTTTGGGAGACTTGTTGAGGAGCTTGGTGACAGAACACCACAGTCAGTGGGATAATATTCTACCACAGGTGGAATTTGCTTATAATTATTCCATCAATAGAAGCACAGGGAAGATTCCATTCCAAATTTTTTATGGGATGCAGCCAAGAGGAGTTTCAGAATTGAGAGATTCAGAACAAAATGCAACTAGGAGTTCTAGTGTAGAAGATTTCGCAGAAGTGATGAAGGAACTTCATATCTAGGTGAAGGAGCGATTGCAGAGTTCGAGCCAAGAATATAAGCGGAGAGAAAATCAACATAGGAGACAAATTCAGTTCAAAGTTGGTGATTTGATCCTTGCACATTTGAGAAAGTAAAGGTTCCCGAGTGGAACATATAATAAACTGAAGATGAAGAAAATCGGACCATGTAAGGTCTTGAATAAATTTGGGGCGAATGCATATGAGATTGAATTACCCGATGGGATCGGAATTTCTCCGATATTCAATGTCTCGGATTTGTACCCTTATAAAGTTGAGGAAGCAGAAGCAGGTAGTGAAAAACTAGAGATTCAATGGACAAAACAAATGTCAGTTGAAGAAAAGCCGCAGATGGAGCGCATTATGGACAAAAGAGTTGGTAAGAGGACCAAGCGAAAGAAATACTTTGAATACTTGGTCAAGTGGAAGGGCCATCTAGTTGAAGATGCTAGCTGGGAGAATGAAGCAAAAATCCAGAAGCATGAACAGACCGTGCGCGAGCTCATGGACAGGAGCCCATGAAAATTTTCAAGCGAGGGAGTATGATGCAGGAGCATTGCAAGGCGTGCAAGCATAGCTAGCAGCAAGGCAGCGTGGAGATAATAGACAACTGGAAAAGCACTGAGCACATTTTTTTGAAAATGTTTTGAAATATTAATGAACTCATTAAGTGGAGGCATTCTTGTATTATTGTAAAAGTACCTTGAGCGATCCACTCTCATCCATATTAGATAGGAGCCTTTATGTGTAATGAATGTAGGTAGATAGAATTTAATGCTTTGATTCAAATTCATGGTGTTGTATTTGTTCTCTGTGTATGCATGTTGAATGTTATTCTCATGGATGTTTACTTTCTGTTATACATTTTCTTTATATGCTGTGTATATGATTTCATGATTTGTGTTTGAAGTCTGAGAGAGAGTAAGGAATGAGTTTCAATTGTTTCTCTACCTGAGTGAGTAAAATTCCTGCAAGGAGTGCAGTGAAGTTTGTCCGCAAGGAGTGCGTTGACAGAAGTCAAAGTTCATCTCTGAAAGCTCGAGAGAGATAACAACCATTCTCATTCTCGCAGAAGTGCAAGTTGAGCACAGGAGCCATGCAAGGTGTGCGTAGGCCGAGTAAAGTCTTAGAGTTTGTGAACCTAAGAAATTGTTGAAGAACTACTGCTGCAGGGAGTGTCCAGAGTCGAAGGACTTCAATTCTTTGAAGTAATTGAAGGATTCGCCGCAAGGAGTGCGTGCAGGAGTCTTCCTTAAGACTCAGAGTTGGAGAAATCTCAGGAAGGATAGGGTCTTTGCAATTTTCGCTGAAGAGAACAAAAGTTTGGTGCCTTGAAGCATTGAAAGGAGGAGCAATGACGTTGTTGCAGGAAGGAGAAATTTTGTGGAAGAACACTGTGTTTCACTTCGCAGAAATCGTCAAGGGAGCTTTGGATGGTTGGAATTCTTTGAGAAGAATTCACGAAGTCACAAGAGCCATCAGATCTTGCAGAGAAGCAGGTATGTTACGGTGAGCTTTCCTCAAGCGTACGCTCAGAAGAAATCAGGGCCGTTGGATCGCTCATGAAATCTCATTTTGGGGTTTCATGAGTTGAGATGAAGGCTTAGCATTCTGTTGGCAGCCAAATCACATTTTTCCATTGTCTTGTAAGCTGCCTACACTAATGTTTTGCAAACATCGATTTTTAGTCGCAATTTTCAAATGAATGACACTTTTATTCTTTGCACCTTTTTACACACTTATTTTCGTTTTGTTTTTCACGACTGTAAGCGTGAAAACATTGGTCTTTCGAAGCCGCATTAGAATCACTATTTGAACTGTCGTTATCTTTCTTGTCAATATGTCTATTGCACTTACATTTCATCGCTATGTAGTTTGAAAAATCCCTTTCGATCTGTACTCATTGGACATTCTTGGGTTGATTTTGTGACTTTGACTCGCTAAGTTTGTGATGCATTGGCATTTGGGTGATTTATGTGTTTTGATCTACTTGATCATTGGTTTCATGAAAATATGTCGATGTTATGATTAAACCCTTGATATATCTCATTTGGTATGACACCCATTTTCAAAGATATCGACACATTGGTTAAAATATTGATATCAGTTGATACATTGGTGCATGGTTAAATATTTGATTTTGGTTTCAAATTGAATAATTGATGGTTTAAAACTTTGACACAACATTGATTGCGCGTTGGTTTATACACTTACCATTTGATTCATTAGTCGGCCAAGTGATATGACTGTTGAAATATGTTGTAATGGGTAGAATAGCTATGTAAACTGGCAGTTGTACTAAGAGTAATGACTGTTCTACATGGGCCAAAATAACTCCACTACCCTCGCACACTTTGGCATTAACGCCTGCCTCCTTACCAGGTTACCCCTGTTGATTTTTGGGAAAATTTTTGGGTTTTGAGTCCTGCGTATACCTTGTCCAAACCCTACCCAAACCCCTGTCCACTGTATGTTCTCTCCTAGCTCCTGAAGGGTGAATTGAAACCCCATGGTGTTCAGAGTCGGTTTTGGTTTCATTTTTTCCAGAGAAGACTGCTTAAGACTGCCCCCGTAATTGCCCCCAGAGTCACGTTTTTGCGTGAGCGATTCTGGGCAAATAGTTTTGAATTAGATCAAACCGTTGAAAACCTAGAACCGGTTTTAGCCCCTTTACCTTCATGGAGGGAGGTTTCACCAGAAATTGGTTTTTTACAGAGTTCTAGCTCGTGTTTTAGAAGTCATTTCTCAGATCTCCTCAATGGCTGAAGGGAACGTTTTGGTCTGTGTGTATTTGTTGAAATGTTTTCCCCAGACCTGGGCCACAACAACTCTCTCACTCGTTCATCCATGTGTCTTTGCATCCTGTTGAACCCTTGATCAATTCAAAGGGTATTCAACCAGTCTGCCAGCATTTTTTTTTACATCTACAGGACAAGGAACTGTGCAGGCTTATCACTTAAATCTTAGGAGCTTACTGCTATATTCTTAGCAGTGAGGGTGTACTGCAGTCTTATTTTGGAATATGATATACACACAGTGCTTGATTCTGTAACATTAGCTACCACTTTGTGGGTGATTTACATGATACGTTTCAAGTTGAATGTAACACATGCCGAAGATTTGGATAGTTCTCAATATATTATGTGGTGATTTCATGTGCTACACTTTCACTTTTTGTCCATCCAACGACATCCCATAATATTGTAAATATGATACTTTGGAATTCACCCAAGCAACTGAATTTCAGAGGTGTATGGTACCCTTGTTTCGACAAATTGGACGCTGCCTGAACAGTTCACACTTACAGGTAGCTGAGTGCGCCTTGTTTCTGTGGAACAATGATTATATTATAAATTTGATGTCACAACACCGATATGAAATATTGTCATTGATTTTCCCTGCTCTGGAGAAAAATGTAAGAAACCACTGGAGTATGCTTGTGAACAATTTGACTTGGAATGTGAGAAAGATGTTGATGGATATGGACCAAGAGCTTTTTCAAGAATGCCAACGTAGGTTCCATGAAAAGGAAACAAAGGCAATACGCACACAAGAGAAGCACGAAATGACATGGCAATATTTGGAAGCAGTTGCTGCTTCAATAGCTTTTTCTTGCAGGTAAATTTCTCTTGAGGAGGTCTTTTGGTCGAAAATTGCAAACTGAAACAGAGTTTTGGGCCTTTTGTGTTTACCTTGAAGTTGTTGCAGTTTTTCCACAAACTCACGTGATGCAAAATACAAATATTGTTGAACCATTCACATCCCATTATATGTTTGCATTGGGTATTGCAAGATTTTTCAACTGTGCACATTGGGTCCTCCAGGTTTTGGATAGTCGTGGCTACTTGTTGAGTGCTTTGGGCCATGGCTTGTGGCCATCCATGGTAATTTTGGCAGAAATTGTTCAGGCTTTTATATTGGTAGACCTCTCTTTTAAAGTGTTGTAGGTGGGCAATTAGTGATGCGGCTTCCTTCAGGAGTGGTGTGATTTCAATCTAATTGTCCTGCTGAAGCTGCTATGGAACTGGTGTATGCTTTGGATCCGGTGACAAGATTTTTCATCTTTAATTCCCTACAATCAATTCTAGATAGATTTATTGATATGCAAAACAGATGGATGTAGGAGTTTTACCTCTATATGGATGGATTTTGTATATGTGTTGAATTCATACCAAATATTTATTTGATATCCATTTATAGTCTGTTTTGATTGAAATAGATTCAATTACGATTTTGTTTGTTCTAAATTAGCATAGAAGTTTTGGTTTGTTGTGATTTAAATGATTTGCTTTGTTTTTAATTAGTAATAAAATATTTGTTTTAATAATTTGAATATATTTCTGTTAGTTTTAATAGATTTAAAACAGTTATGTTCTCAAATTAGACCAGCTACAGAATCAGAGAATTCTGTAGCTAGTCTATAGGATTAGATTTTTATTATTTTATTAATAAAATATCCCTCTAACTTGTCCATTTCTGACCTGTTTCAAGTAAATTCGAATTGCATGGGACATGCTGGACAGTTCAAGAGATATTTGGGTGTTTTAGTTTTATTGTAGTTTCTTAGTTTAGTTAAAATTGGGAATATCTTCCCAGATTTATGTAATCAGTTTGATAACTTCCACAGGGAGGTTTTATCCTGTGGAAAACTTATAAATACTTATTATTTTTGTAATAAGGATCATCCTCACTTGTGGGAGAACCAGGCTATGGATTTTTAATACAAACTGGGACATAAGTTGATGTTCTTCTACAACTTTCTCTTTTCATAATATCAATCTTTTGTTTCATGTTTATGTTTATCAATTTGCATTTGATTAGTGACTACTTTAGCTATCATAGTCTTTTGCAAAATGATATAATTTAATTAATATCTCATCCATATCTGATTTCTTTCACTATTTAAAAATACAACAATTATTTGATTCAGTTCGTGAATGACAGATTTCTCTTCTTCATCAATTGAATTATTTTGTATAAGTCTTTGCATACAGGTTTACCTAATTGTTAAGATTTATAAACTATATGATTGTTGTGATTTTTATGTCTTGTTTGTTCTGTAAACACACTTGAAGAGCATTGCAGCTATCGTTTACGAGAAGCTTCTGGATTATTCGGTGCGAGTTTCCTTCCTCCGATCTGCTTAAAAAGTCATCATACACAGGACAAACCTGGAGCGTTTCCAGGTCAGCTTGTCATTTATTTGTTTAAGTATATTTATAAGTATCTTAGTTATATATATGTTTTAGCTTAGATTAGTAATTAGAATTAGTGTGTTAGTAGTTTAGTTTAGTTATTTTTCTATTTTATTTCTTGTTTATAAAATTATAAAATCATCAAAAAAATATCTCTTACTGTTTAAGGACAGGATATCAATGAGTTTTTCAGGTTTTATTTAAATCTGTAAATTGTAGATTATTGTACATTTTGTGAATAAGTTGTATTTCAGATAGTAGTTAGATAATTAATTAGTTAGAGTTAGTATAGTATTAGTTAGTAGATTGTATATATATAGTTAGTTAGATTAGTTTAGTTTGTTTAATAGTTTGTTTTAGTTAGATTAGTTCATTAGTTTGTTTTATTTGTTTTCAGTTAGTTTTAGTTAGATTAGTTAGTTTAGATTTGTTTTCTTTTTGTTTTCTTAGGCCCTTAGATCGTCTAACGGAGCCGCTAAACCCGTCAGGGTGGTTCATCCCAAACAGCTTGGGTTATTAGACAACCTCGGACCGGTTCCACTCTCTCAGTTGACGGACGGTTGATTTCGCCCGTCAACACATTCGGATTCATGAAGTTGTGAAGTAATCTAAGCCATCCATCGGAGGAGGATAGGTGTCAGAGATCAGAGAATCTCATGAACTGGGAGGTTCGCCAGGTGAAGAGCCCAAAATTTGGGTTCTCGAAGTTGCGAGAAGCGAAGCCGTGAAGTGCCAAGGTTGCACATAAGAGACACATGGCAGAACCACACGGTGGGCCGGGAAGTGGACCGGAAGACACATGTTAGACATTCGGAGGAGTCAACATCTTGTTGACCTCTCGCATATCGGGGACTCGGGAGAATAGGGAACGAAGGTTGGACCTTTGAACTCACGAAGGCGTGAGAGGCGAAAGGTGCTAGTGCTTAGCCTAGCCGGTGGTCATGCAAGGAGGGCGCTGACAAAGGGAGAGTTGTACCCATTTCATGATCTCGGTTATCACGAGATTGCAGAGGAAGAGTCGGAGGTCACGAATCACGAACTTGCGAGATCGTGAACCATGAGAAAGAACCTATGAATCGATTAGAAAGGGGATTCCAGAAGAGAATCCGAAAGAGTTGATTCAGCTCGAAGGGCATATAGAACGATCCTATGAGCGGATCTCAATCCTCAGGGGCTGATAGGGTCTACATCAGTGTGGGGTCTCTATCCCAAAGTCATGACCATGAACCATTTGGCCATTGTTGAGCCTGTAGGAAAGCTGTGTTAGTTTTCCCTGTTGATTGTTGTGGCCACGCAGTGCTGGACTGCGTGTGGCTTGTTGGCCAGTGGAGAAACACCCTCTCGAGGAGAGAGAGTGTACAGAGGAAGGAGAGAACTCCTGGAAGGAACCTTGTAGCTGCCACAAAGCCGAGAGACTTCCGGTCCGGCCTGTTGCTGTAACCCAAGGCAAGGGAGGTTAGCAATCGGAGGACTGTCCAGGTGACAGAGAAGGTGTATACTCCTGGGGTGGAACAAGCATGTGGGGAATGAGGGTCTGTGGGAAGTGAGCGTGAGAGGTTCCTGGGAGAGAATCCCATCCTTGTGGTTGTGTTTTGTTTTCCTATAACCTCAACCTAGACTAGGATTCCTTGTCTTGGGGTGGAGTTAGTCCCAGCTCGGGGGTGACCCACTGTTAAGCTGATGAGCAGTGCATTCTAAGGCTGGGAGGTTCATGGAAGGCCTGCACTTGATTGGTGGAATCTACCACTATTCAAAGATAAGTACCAGATGATGCTTTAATTATGTTTCTGTATCTCTGTGTATTATAATCATCATGTATTCTGCTGTGTATATGAATTGATGTTAAATAGTATTGATTGTTGATTATGGAAGTAAATCATATGATTACTCTGTGTTGAATGTGTTTAACTTGTTTTGAGTGCATGTGATTAATTGTGAGTGAGAATGTTGTTATTCCGCATAGTAACACCTACACAGTAGTGAGTGAAAAGTGGTGCTACATTTAGTGTCCATTATGTAGCTAGGATATTTAGGTACTTAGGAGTTGGTTAAGATCAACTTGGTCTAATGTTTTTTTAGGTAAAATGTGTTTCTTTAGTATGCATTTGTGGTTTTGTAATCCAACGATCGTTATATGTTCTAGACATAAATTTATCCAACAATTCATATCCTCCTAGATACTAATGACTATATTGATCTATGGCTTAAGACTTGATTGGTCCATGATTTCTATTTAAATAGCATGGAGGGTCATTTGTTGGTGATCAGTTGTGAAAAACTCTAATATATTTTTTTCCTTTTTCATTAATATATTTCCCTAAGTGGTTGTGTTGGCTATGGTCATGGACTATTTTTCTGTTTGAGGGTTTTAACCATTCAATGTCCAATCCCATTTACACAAGCCTTCAGATCCACCTAGTCCCAAGGACCTAAGGCCTTACTCTAATTCAATTAAGTTCGGTGTTTAGTGTCCATTACGTAGCTAGGATATTTAGGTACTTAGGAGTTGGTTAAGATCAACTTGGTCTAATGTGTTTTTAGGTAAAATGTGTTTCTTTAGTATGCATTTGTGGTTATGTAATCCAACGATTGTGATATGTTCTAGACATAAATTTATATAACAATTCATATCCTCCTAGATACTAATGACTATATTGATCTATGGCTTAAGACTTGATTAATCCATGATTTCTATTTAAATAGCATGGAGGGTCATTTGTTGGTGATCAATTATGAAAAACTCTCATGTATTTTTTTCCTTTTTCATTAATATATTTCCCTAAGTGGTTGTGTTGGCTATGGTCATGGACTACTTCTCTGTTTGAGGGTTTTAACCATGTAATACACTAGTGTAGTAATCTTTGATTTGTTTGTGTGAACGGTTGCTTAAGGTGTTCGACCTATGTGGAAACACCTTTTTTTGTTGAACATATGCACACTACCTACACAAGTCCTTATATCCCCACTAATCCTCCAAGCCCATCACTATCATTGTAACCGAATCCATCTAGGTGTTTGAGGTCCATCTACAATATCACTTGCACAATTTCTTGAATTTACTTGGTTATTTGGACCCTACCTTCTCAATATATTCTAGTCAATTATGGGACAATAACGCCTATTGTGCAACCTCTATAAAAATTCTAAAAAACACTCACCCTTATTGTACCCTAAATATATAATACAATATAACCCACTAGAGGTTTGAATGTCAATGTGCAATGGACCCTACACATCTCTTCAAATTCGTAATATTTATATCATCTAATCCAAGTGTTTAATATCTACTATGAAACCTTTTATAAAATTTCTCAAACCTTCTTGAGGTGGTTCAAAATTGATTTTTTTATCCACTTTCCCTTATAGAGGTTTTCAAAGTCTAGTAACTGGAATAATGGATTTTAACCAAGGACATTATCACTTAGCCCAAATTTTAAGTAACTCCCTACTAGCTAGGATCGTATCAAATAGAAATTAATCTTTGAATGAAGAAGGAACCTTTTAAATTTTATTAAGGTTGTCAACACCATCTCCCAAAGGCACCCATCAAAAGGACCTAGAATTTAGTACTTTAGATTAATTAAAGTGTTAAGGTCATACCCTAACCTCCCATTAGATCAGTAGTGGATAGTTATTCAATGTAAAAGGGTCATATTTATGATAAGGACCACTAGGTAGTTGGTACTCATTAATGATGGAAATAAATGTAGTTAGACCTTTTCTATTGTGACTCTATTTAAATAGGAAGGAGGCTATGTAATGTTTTTATCAAGTATTTTTGTAATTGGAGCTCTACTTAGTGGAAGGTCATCCTACCTTAACATGCAAGTGAACATTGTTTTCCATTTTTTGATAATAAATTAATACAAAGACATATTTTGCATATTTCATCTTATTTGTCTCTAGTATCTAGTTTTTTGCATTTATAATCTTTGTATACTTGGTTTTTGTTTCAAGTCTAAGGGTTAAGTGATGGGGCAAAGAATAGAAAAAACAATGTTGCAGTCCTTAGCTTACAACTTTAAATGTCAACTCATGGTCGTACAAAATTGAAAGGTAATATACACTATATGTGCAAACTCCACACATGCACCTATCTAAGAAGGGGAATCATGTTTATCCTAGGACTACAAGGGTTACTTCATTGGGGGGAAATGACTAATAATTAATTCAACACTACTGAAAGTAAAGTTGCAATTCACTAAAAAAAAGATGCAAATTAAATTTAAATGAAGTTTGAAAAATAAAATGAAATGAGTCTGAGTCTGATTAGGACATTGGTCGATTTAAATTCAATTCCAATTAAACTAGGGACGAACAGGGGCTTAAATAATCTAATAATTATTCAAACAATTTAATGTCGGGAAAGATTAATAACATGAAATAGGATATCAAAGGTGAACGAGTGAAAAATACCATCGTCTGTAAATAACACAAGATTTCTCAAACTTGGATAAATGCTCTTGCTCTTCATAATTTATGTAGAAATTTGGTGGGAGGGCCCATTTGATTTTCTTGAAACATGAAAATATAATGGTAGTTGTTGTGGGTACAATGAGTACAAAGACTAGTGGAACATTAGAACTATTTCCACTGTCACCTAGACACCAACTTCCCTCATTCTAGTTAAGGAAAAATCCAACACAAGGGAGGCTTCCCTAGTAGCCCCTAGGGTTTCTAAGGCAATACAATTCAAGTACTAGGTCATCTATGTAACTACCTAAATTACCACCAATGGATTATGATATATGACTTATGGATTAGGTGGTTACTCAAAGTAAATTTCAGATATAGGTTTATCTCTATTTAGGGTTATTTTAGAGGGTCCATTAAGTCACTATATGATGCAAAATTATCCCCAAATAGTCCAAATCTTAAAATTACTTAGGTCATCATAAAAGTTTCATACAAGAAAAATACATTATAGTAGTAAACAATTTATAACATAAATTTATTTAAGCCACTTCAACATACTACAAAGAAGTGAATTTTAGGGCTAAAATAAGGGATAAAACTATGTTTCAAGGTAAATTTTTAATTCTAAAAATTCATAATTTACTCTTGAATTTTCAGAATTAATAATTTACCTTGAAACATAGTTTTATCCCTTATTTTATCCCTAAAATTCACTTCTTTGTAGTATGTTGAAGTGGCTGAAATACATCGATTTTATAACTTGTTTACTACTATAATTTATTTGTCTTGTATGCAAATTTTATGATGGACCTAAGTAATTTTAAGGTTTGGACTATTTGGGGATAATTTTGCATCATATAGTGACTTAATGGATCCTCTAAAACAACCCTAAAAAGAGAAAACCCTATATTTGAAATTTACTTTGAGTAACCACCTAATCCATAAGTCATCTATCATATTCCATTGGTGGTAATTTAGGTAGTTACACAGGTGACCTAGTACTTGAATTGTATTGCCTTAGAAACCATAGGGGCTACTAGGGAAGCCTCCCTTGTGTCGGATTTTTCCTTAAATAAAATGAGGGAAGTTGGTGTCTAGGTGATAGTGGAAATACTTCTAATGTTCCACTAGTCTTTGTACCCATTGTACCTACAAAAAATCCCATTAAATTTTCATGTTTCAAGAAAATTAAATGGGCCCTCCCACCAAATTTCTAAATAAACTATGAAGAGAAAGAGTACTTCTCCAAGTTTGATAAATATTGTGTTATTTATAGAAGATGGTATTTTTCACTCATTCACCTTTGATATCCTCTTTCATGTTATTCATCTTTCCCGACATTAAATTGTTTAAAGAATTATTAGATTATTTAAGCCCATGCTTGTCCCTAGTTTAATTGGAATTGAATTGAAATAGGCCAATGTCCTATTCAGAATCATGCATGATGATCTACAATGTTCACTATATTTTATGAAATGAGAACCCACAATCCTATCAAACTCTTTTCATTTGGGTTGTTTCCATCAGAAATATATTTCATCACACTCAAAGGGTTTTTCCAAAATATGAGATTTACAATCCTATTGGGATTAACCTTTTAGAGTCATCCCAATAGGGAGTCCATTTGGAACTGCCTCATTTTTTCCTGCAACCCAAAAGATGAAAGATTATTGAGCTTACCTTTGTAGGCTCTCCCCATCAAAATGTCAAGCTAACTCCTTTTACAAATTTTCCAAAACCCGTAGCTCGCAAGAATGTCAAGACTAACTTTAGGGATTTCCTTATTAGGATCATGAGATAACCTTTATTATGAATTTTCCACAGTCCTATTTCCACAATCATTTCTGGAACGCCTTTTCAGGTTCTTCCCATCAAAATGGTAACTTCACCTTGTATTTTGATCCTCCCGAATCCCGCAACACACAAATCTATCATAATTATATTTTTATCTTTTCTCCATTGAATTTTTTAGATATCAAATATCCCCCCACAAAATTCTTCCCATTATTCTTTTTTGGCAAGCTCCTTCCTATGAATATCCTCTTGCGAACTTATTCCCACGAGTATTTTTCCGCAAGCCTCTTCCCACAACATTACTCATTCTATACCTTTCCTTCGCATTGAAATATTGAATTTGAATGCACTGATTACAGAATGATAGGTCAAAAAGGTGCTAATTATAGACTTGATGGACTAGCTATAGTAGTTATTTCTTAAAGAATATGACATAATATATGCCAATGTAAGCTTACCCTTAGTCATTGAGAATTATTTGTTGAATTGAATGACATACAAACAAATTTATTGTAAAAGAGTGAATTTAGATATATTTGGTGGTACTTTGTGTATTCACAGTGATAAAATATTGAATAAACCCCTTATTAGGTTGTAAACTATACAATATTTCCAAGGCAATCATGTCTAAATCTCAAATGTGCAAGGGGAAGGATCCTCCTGCTAATGTCCCATCTCAGGGAAAAGCTCAAGATTCCCTAATCATATCTGATACCATCCATTTCGATGGGATCAAAGGATGACATACATGGAATGATATGTATAGACTATTTGACAATGAGAATTTCCCAGAAGAAGATGAAGACATTGTTGTGTACATGAATATCAAGAAGAGCAGTTTATATGCCATTGCTGCTCAACCAACAATTTTTCCATATAATCATGTAGCTAGCTAGGTATATACACATATGGAGATGAAGAAATCCATGATATCGAATGAAGAAGGAAACCCCATCGCTTTGTTACATCTAGACTATATTCACAGGATGTACCAATTTCAAAATCTAGACACTTACCTTAACAAACATTTTCTAGATGCCTTCAACAAGGATAACACTAGTTTGGTTGATATAAATGAAGAATGGTGGAATGAGGATATGTCATTCACTACAAAGGACAATAGGGTGTATTAAAATACAATACTTTAAGAACCCCTACCAAGTCGTTGTGTCCATGATTTGCATACGTTATGGAGTGGAAGGAAGTACCCATTTCAAGCTCGAATGAGTACCAATTGCACATTACATAGCAGAACAAGAAAAAATATTTGATTGGGAATAGATCATGTCTGCTAACATTTTTGTATCTTCCAAAGAATATCTTGTCAATGAAGAACTAGGCTTGGAGTTGGAACTCTGATTCCTTTTCTTGAAATGGGTTGGAGTTGGAACTTTGATTCATCACCTATTCATATTATTTCTCAGAGTTGTGGGAAAACAATTACAATATAATTTTTAATGAAATTTGTGATAATTTTTTAGAACCCTATTTTTTGTCACTTTTGGCCATCCATCCCATATATTAACCCCAAAATCCATCAAATCTTTAAAAGGCATATGATACTGGTATATGGAAAGGCATTATACCTATATCATGGTATTTGGGTGTTCTTGTCCACCTCATTTACTCCCCAAAATTGTCCCTGATAGGTTGATGATAAAGGAGATAAAATACCAAATAGTAGAGGTAGGAATCATTGGCTCCTTATCTGTCAATGCCAAGAAAACATGGCCCAAGTTTCCCATTAAAATGGGAAGGTTTACTCTATTGAATGTCCCTCATGCCAGAAAGGAAGCTACAACCTTGAAAGAGCTTACCCTATGCATATGAGTGGCTAGGAACCATGACCTAAAGGTGTATTATTGGACCACATCAAAACTTTGGGGATGATACCCACATTTCAACATTACCAAAGTGCAAAGGACATCATTTTCCAAGGAATCAAGTCTTTTGAAGATGATCTAGGTGGATGTTGGTGGCCATCAACCTTTTCCAGTGAATCAACATTTTCAATCCTATGGTTTTGATAAACCATGATATTCACCCTTTTGATGCATAATGTAATGTAATTTCATCTCCATTGCTAATTACAACCATCATGCAATGATTTCCTAGTGGTCTTATGTACATGTCTATAACATTAATTCACTAGATCCCATTAGAACTATGTAGTTAAGCATGCTTGGATTAGAGTAGTATTGGGATGGGTGACCTCCCAAGAAGTCCTAGTGTTTTACATGCCTATGGAATTGTGTAAAATTATACCAATTTATCCCACATGCATCAAGAAAATGTTTTTCCTCTTACTCTATAATATATAATGGAGGTGAAGGAGGTCCTTTGAGAATGAAATGTAGTGTGATGTAATTATTATTATGAATGAGCTAATTGACATATCTTTCTCTTCATAGATATACTACCACCATTCTAGCTAGATTTTCTTTATAGTATTCTATTATTCATTAAAAGAAGTTGGGATTCACTGTATTTTTGTGTTCTCTACTATAGTTTTGTTTGTATCTCATTTTGTTCTCAATATAATACATATCAATGGTATTCGAGAAATATGTTCCTTTTTATTTCTGGATGCATGTGCCCAATGAGTTCAGGGTATAGAGAGTTGAGTCTTGATATATTTTTTCTTGGGTATGACCACTCTTTCCAAAAGTGGCCTCACATGGTGGAAGAAAAGATAGATTATGGAGGAGGATATCCTTTCAAGATGTTTTTCAAGAAATCCCTCACGTGAAAAAGGAATGAGATGATGGACAAATTCACTTAGATCCTTCAATGACTACTAATGGTAACCAAGGCATCTTCAAAAAGAAGTCATTTCAATGGTACAACACCTTTAAAGGTACATGTTAATTTTTATATCCCCTTATTTTAAGGATATATAGATGCAGATGCTCTAGAGAAATGGTTGAATTTACTAGAAGGTTATTACTCTATCCAAAAAAAAATCGATGGAGAAAAGATCACCTTCACAATCCTTAAATCCATTCCCCATGTCAAATATTGGTGGGAGGGTTACTGGGATAGGAACTCCATGAATGAATATATGTTATTCAAGAGAGAAACCACCTAGGTATCCTTTGTGTATGCCCTCAAGGAGGATTTATACCTTGTTGGAATCTATCATGACCAATATATGAGATGGATGACTATGTGTTAGGAGAGAGACCAGATACTTCCATAATATACCAACATCTTCTATACCCTGCGCTCAAAGTAGGGTATTAAATATTCTGAGAGACACTTGGTTCTAAAGTAACGCAATGGCCTACACATATACATCCAAATAAATATGGATTTCTTGGACATCTCCTCATTAGGAGATTCTTATCGATATGCTATCAAAATTGAGTAGAAATTTAAGCAACGAAATAAGTGAAAGTTTGGGTCTGCAAATCCAAAACACCATAATCATATCATAGGTATTTGTAAGTCATAAAAAAAGGGACAGAGAAAGGATGGTCGATCTCAAGAAAACCAATCCAAGTGATAGGAAAAGAACGGTAAGAGGAAGACGACGAAGGACTTTGGAAAGTGGTGTGAGTTCCACAAAGTCCACTGGCACAACACTAATGAATTCATCTCTAAACAATCATTGTTCTCCGAGCTTAAATAAAAGGAGTTGGACCCTGACTCAAAATATGATTCAGAATAGGGAAAGAATATCATCGATGCAGAACCTAGTGCTACCATCACAACCATAAAGATCCAACTAGATGAGTCAGAGGAGCTTGAGGAAGGAGAGAGCCTCTTCCATTCAAAGATGTGGGTGAAGGAGACCCCACTACATTTAATTGTTGACAATAGGAGTTAGAAGAACCTAATATTGGCCAACATCATCAAGTTATTGAATTTGTTGATGATGTGACACCTCCAACCATACACCATTGGTTGGTTGATCTAGGGACGATACCTTCACATCAACCAACAATGTCGCCTATCCTACGACATCAAGCCCTTCAAATATGAGGTACTGTGTGATTTTCTCCTTATTGAATTCTATGATGTTCTTTAGGACAACCATATATGTGTAAATGTCATGATGTTTATGAGTCTCAGTCTCTTAGTTTCATTTCTACTATGAGGGATCAAATTTACAGGATACCAGAGGTAGTTATGACTACTTCCATTTCATTGATCTCGAAAAATAATGCCACAAAGTAATCTCTCATACCACAAAGTTTTCTCTTTTCATGATCTGGTAAGAAGGTGACAAGGTCACCGCAACCATGATAGCCTTCTCCCAAGACCTTTCTATATAGTAGAAGCAGGTCAACAATATTATCGAGGAGCATAAATATATTTTTTCATCTAATGGGGAGCCTTTGCATGGCCAAGTCAATCATTCCATTGCCTAGGTTCCTAGATATCCTTTACCCAATGGTCCAATCTATGGAATGTCCCTTCTCGAGGATGATATTCTTCCATATGTTCAACATACTTATAATATATCCCTTCATAGATTTATTGGCTATGGCCCTAATTTTTAGGTGTTCTTTGGGTTCCATCCATTAGTCCCCATTGATATAGCTATTTTGGTTGCATCATCACTAATAGAGTCCTACCACACTCAAACGAGGGTAGGTCATGCAACTAGAGTTTTTGAATGGATCCAAAACCTCCAACAATAGGTTCATGACATCCTTCAAAAAGATAATGCCAAGTACACAAAAGACAACTACTTCAACAAGGAAAGCGGTTCACCAAGGTTTATATTTAGAAAATGTTTCCCCATCTCCTGAGGGAACTTGATGCAATGGGGACTATTTCTTCCTAAGTTGAGAGGACTAATCCAAGTGAATCTTGGTGGACATCCACCTTTTCTGCTGAATCAACATTTTTTAGCCTGTGGTTTTGGTAAACCATGATATTCACCCTTTTGAAGGGGAATGTAATGTAATTCCATCTCCATTTTTTAATTACAACCATCATGTAATGATTTCCTAGTGGTATTATGTACATCCCTATAGTGCTAATGCATTGGATCCCATCAAAACTCCACAATTAAGTGTGCTTGGGATAGAGTAGTCCTGGGATGGGTGACCTCCTCGGAAGTGCTTGTGTTTTACATGCCTATGGAATTTTGTAAACTTAGACCACTTGTCCCACATGAATCATGGGAATTATTCTCCTCTCACTCTCATGTATATAATGTTATGAACCAATGGCTTAAGAATGATAAAAAGTCAATGAGTAACAGTCTATTTTAAGGGGGAAACCTCCTTTTATTGTTAAGTTTAATTTTGTTATTAGGTAATTTTCAATTTACTAGAGAATTAAATGCATTTACAAAACAACAACATAAACAAGATCACTGAAAGAAACACAATCACAAGGTACACGACATTTTATCTTGGGAAACCCTCATGGGGGAGAAAATCCATCAAAAAATTCCCCAGTAATAGATTGCCAATACAATTCCAAGACTAACCAAACCACCAAGAATAAACTAGGACTGAGGATGCGCCTCTCTTCTCCTTCCTCCCACAAATGCAACTTCCTTTAAAATATGTGAACTAGAAGTGCGAGTGAGTGAGTGAACAAGTGAGGCTACATCCTCACTTATAAATACTAGTTGAGGATGTGCTAGGGTTATGTCTCTTCACTTAGTAGGGACAACTTCTTCCAAGAGTGGTTAAAACCAATTTATCAACCCTAGGGGCCAACTTTAAGAATACCACCATATAAATATGGTTTGACCAATCCATAAGAGGGGAATTGGTCTTATACAAGAACCGACATGATCAATCCACAAAACAGGGTTTGATTTATAATATAATAACTCAAATATAATTAGATTATTCTTTGAATATACAATATTTCAACACTCCCCCTTGACAAGAATGTTATTCTACTGACTTAACCCAATACAACATCATCGGGAGAGAGAGCGGGAAGCAACATCATCAGCATATGGAACACTAACTAGCATAACTAAAAAACATCGGAAGTTTTTTCTCATCATCAATATCATCATCGTTCACAACATGGAGTTGGAGTAGGATCATCATAATCATCTGCATGAGGCCGAAACATCAACATCAATTAGCATAACACTAAAAAAACAATATCACCGACCCGAGGTTGGTACACCATCATCGACAACATGAGGTCGATACAACAACATCATCAACAGAACGAGGATGAAACAACAACATCATCAGCATGAGGCTGAGACAACAACGTCATCAACATGGGGATGAGACAACAACATCATCATCATATGGCAACAAAATGAGGCAGGTGAAACAACAAAATTTTGTGGTACTCTGACAAACCGTCCTTACTGGACATTCGGGATCTACCCAGGAATCATAAGATTCCCTAGGATATAAAATCCTAACAAGATACCACGTGGTACTCTGATAGACCTTTCTTACCAGACCTTCGGGATCTACCCAGGAATCAAAAGATTCCCTAAGATATAAAATCCTAATGGAGCTACTACTATTGACCAAAATTGGCATATACATACACAGGTACTCTAATAGACCGTCCTTATCATACCTTCAGGATTTTTCCAGGGATGATCAATCCCATAGGATATAAAATCCTAATGGAGATACTTTTTTTTTGTCAGGATACCATAGTATCATCAACATCAATCCCCCTTTCGAGGGAGGTCCTTTTGGAAAACACCAATCTTGTCTCAGAAGTACTCAAACTTCACATGAGATAGAGGCTTGGTCAACACATATGAAACCTGCTCATTTGTGCCAACATATTGGAGATTTACAACTCCCCTCTGCAACATATCACAAATGTAGTGATATTGGATCTCTATGTGATTCGAATTATAATGGAACACTGGGTTATCCATCATATTTATGCAACTTTGGTTATCACATAGAATCACAGTGGCTTCCATCTCCATATTGAATAAAAATTTCAACAACTTTCGAAGCCATATGGCTTCATAATTGGCATAACATGCTGCAATATATTCTACTTCTGTCGTACTGAAAGTAATACTGGATTGCTTCCTTCTTTTCCATGAAGTCACGAATGAACCCAGACTGAAACAACATCCTGAAGTGCTCTTCCTATCAGAATCACTTCCTTCCCAATATGAATCAGTATAACCATACATTCTAAAGCTATGATATCTAGTATAACAAAGACCATAATCCAACATACCCTTAAGGTATCTCGTCACATGTTTTGCAGCTATAAGGTGAACACGTCTGGGCTCTACCAGATACCGACTCACAATGTTCACAACAAAGAATATATCTAGCCTGGTATTCGTCAAATATATCAATGCACCAATAATCTGTATATATAGAGTAGCACCAACCAATTCTGATGAAGTATCAACTAGGAGCTTCAACTTTGTTTCCATGGTTGTTTTCATGGATTTACATTCCAACATGTCAAATCTCTTCAGTATTTCAACTACATACTTCCCTTGGTTAAGGAAGATATTCTCTGGGCTCTTCCAAACTTCAAGACCTAAGAAATAATGCACAAGGCCAAGGTATTTCATCTCAAACTCTGTAGTGAGCTTCTTCTTACAATCTGTGATGATATTTTCTTCTCCTGTTAAGAATAGGTCATCCACATATAGTAGAAATATAACTAGCTCATCATTCATAACCTTGAAGTAAATGTTAGAATCAACTTTACTCTTGGTAAAGACCAAGATTGTAAGGAAACTATCAATTCTACCATACCAAGCTCTAGGATCTTGCTTCAACCTGTACAACGATTTATTCAACTTGCAGACATGAGTCTTTTTATATTCAAATTAGAACCCTTGTGGTTGTTCTATATACACTTATTCTTCAATAAAACCATTTAGGAAAGTTGGTTTCACAGTCATCTGGTGCGACCTCCACTTCATTTTGGCTGCAAGAGCTATGGTGGTTCATATAGAAGTGTATCTGGCTATAGGAGAAAATGTTTCTTCATAATCAATACCTTCCTTTTGAGAAAAACCATGAGCCACAAATATTGCTTTATGTTTTTCAATACTTTCATCTGATGCATGTTGTATCTTGTATATCCACTTGGAAGATACCACATCTTTTTTCTTTGGTCTGGGAACTACTTCCAACACATCATTATTGATAATGGATTGGTATTCTTCTATCATGGAATCCACCCATTCTTTCTTCTAAATGGCTTATTCAAAGAAAGTAGGTTCCTTTTCTATTAGATCACACATCAAGGCCATATAACTAGATAATGGCTTAGGTTTCTTTCTTTGTCTCATGGTTCCTTCTAGGGAACCATACTTCTCTACATATTGAATAAGTTCCCTTTCCCAAGTTGTCTTTATCTTGTGAGATATTGTCATCCAAGGAGGTTCTTTAGATTCTATCATATAATGATCTTCTGGAATCTCATCATTACGGGTAACTGTAACTTCCTTCAGTGCTCCTGCAACTCTAGGAGCTATATGTTCTTCTTCATATAATTATTCAAGCTAAGCTACATGTTCCTCTTAATCCCAACATCTCTGCAAAAAATCCAAATTCATTTGAGGTGTATTCTCCTCCATTATCCGACCTGAGTATCCTGATTTTTCTTTCGGAGAGTTTTTCTACCAAGGCTTTGAATTCATTAAACTTTCTGAGTACTGCATCTTTTCATTTTAAGAACCAAACCCAAGTATTACGAGAGTAATCATCAATAAATGATGCATAATATACATACTCTCTTAGAGAGTTTGATGCCATTGGACCACATAGATTTGAGTGGATGAGCTCCAATATTCCTTCTTCTTTACTATCGCTCTTTGGGAAAGGATTCTTTATGTTATTTCCTTGTGCACATCCCTTTCATACACCTTCATGATCAACCTTAAATTCTGGTAAACCTATAACTACCTTTCTTACATATGGTAAGGATTTGTAGTTGATGTGAGATAGTCTTATATTCCAAAGTTCACAAGGACACTCAGTGGAGTGATTCAAGGTTGCATATGAGTGACCTTTTTGTTACACGTCATAATTACTCAGCTGAATAAGTGTCGCATGTTCCTCTCAATTGTCGTAAGTGTCGCATCTTCCTTATAACTATCGCAAGTGTCACAAGTTGGTCACAAGTGTCGCAAATGATGTTCGAGCATACTGCCATTCCGGCGACACTAAGGAGACACTTAAAACATCTCATGTGCTTGATTTGAAGAAGAAGAACTGATTTACTGAAGTCAAATAGCTCTTGACACCTGAAGAGATCTATGAAATAGAGGTTTTGAGGGGGAGCGCTCCCCTATATCAGCTCTAGGAGCGCTGGTGCTCCCCTACAAGGCTTCAGGGAGTGTAATAACGCTCCCCTGCCCCCTCTGAAGGAGCGCTACTCATATTGAAAGCATTGGCGCACCCCTAAAGCTTACCAGGAAGTGCTACATCTCTCTGATACCCCTTCTAAGGGAGTGTTTCCTAATCTGAGGCAGTAGTTGGCCCGTTGAGGAGAATACGGAGAGGATATTTCGAGATTAGGAGGCAGTTGTGTTCGAATTCTTCGTTTCATCAAGAGATCCCTGATCTAAGGAGGAAGTTCCCAACTTGTTCTAAAGATAAATCAAGAGGTTAAGCTCCTCTTAACCTATATAAGCAGGCTCTATGATGGTGGAAAGGGGGGAAGGACTGCTAGTATGAAACTTATGGTCTTGGAGAAAACACACAGTCAGCCAAAGGAGAGTGATAAGTGAAGATTATGTTATCCAGGTTGTGGATCTTTCAGGAAAGGGTTAGACGAAGAGGACTTGACGAAGCTGTCGCATTTGTATCTACGATTGTAAGTACTGCTGTCATTACTCTCATCAATATGACACGCTTGGCCTGTTTATTTCTAGTTTGTGTACAATGTCACATGAACTTATCATTAATTGATAGATCTGTTTTCAAGCTAATATCAATAGAGTAGGAAGTGGTCGTATCTTGTTTTTTCCACAGGATCCAGCGAGAAGCAAAGGATCGAAGCGCAACTAGGAGCGTGCAGGGACAAACATCGATAAAGAGGTACTTTTGTTATCCTTCCTTCCCATGTGTTAGCTTAGACAGATTTGAAAGGAATTCAGTGTCCACGTTAAGCATTTTCTGTCTAGAGTTAGGGTCAAGCTCTTAGAGGCGATCTACCTGTCCGCAGGGAGATTTTCCTACAACAGAAACTGGCGACTCCACTGGGGAGATAGCCTCAAATTGAAACTCCTTGTTTTGATTTCTCATCATTGACCTTGTTCTATCCCTTGATTGTTTCAGACCTAGTTCACTCCTCTTTTGATTGGTTTCATGAGCTGATTGGCTCCTTACCTCATCACACTCAGCATAATTGTCGGAATTGAATTGCAATTTTTTTATTTTTTTGACATTTTTGGGAGTTTTAGACCCTGGCGCCTCTGTCCTAGTGTTAACAGAGTGCCAGCGCTCCCCCATAGCCTTGCACAGAGAGCTATAACGCTCCTTGCCTTTGGCAACATAGCACCAACCCTCTTTGGCCCAAAAAAACTTCCAGAATTTATTTTTCTGGGTTTTGCCTCTGTGTCTCCTCTGCTGAGTAACCTTGTGAGTCAATGTTTCTTCCCTTTCAGCCTTGACATATGTCTTTTGCTTGAAGAATAAACATCTTACTAGTTGAACTTTGTATCCTTCTTCACTATTGTTGCTGAGTTTTTCTGTTGATTAGAGTCCAAGACTCATGCATTGTCTTTCTCTCTGTTTAACTGAGTAAAAACCCTGGTGAAGGTCATCAAAGGCCTACAAACATCTTCATCTTAATTTTAGTCAAGATCATTGTTCTTCAACCTTTTCTTTTGGGTGTGAATTTTTTTTTCTCTTTGATTTTTTCCTTTCTTTCTCTTTTCGTTTTGATTGCAACGACAGGGTGTATTGTTTGTACGAATTTTGCTTGTGCTAGTTTGGTTTTCATTCATACAAAAAGATAATTAGCAAGATAAGCATTGTGTTGAATTGATCATTATTCATATGCAAACAATAAAAGACATCTTCATGATTGATCGTGCATATTAGAAGGCATTTAAAAGTTTTAGCATTACATCAGGATTTGATTGAGAAAAAGAATTGTTTGAGGACACTCCGTATTTGTACTTGTTGGTGAAAAGAATTGTTTGAGGACACTCCGTATTTGTACTTGTTGGTGAAAATAATTGTCCCTCTCCCTTAGATAGATGTTCATCGAAAGGAAATGACTGCTTATCATATTTGATGCATTCTTTGGGTCTGAGTCATAATTCCATTTTTTTCACTTCAATGCACCCCTTTGCGTAAAGAACAGCCATAAAATCAATGCTAGTTAAAAGTTATTTAGAACTTTTTCTTTTCTAGGATCCTCCACCAACAGTAGAATATGCTTAGTACTTTGGATTAGGATGTGAGAATAACTCTCCAAAGTTTCCAAAATATACACTAGCATCCTGAGTTAGGGAGAGTCAAATCCAGTTATCGTATAAGTCTGCTTGGGATCCCCCTCTCACACAGGGGTTACGCACGAGGTCACATTCGGGTGAGCTACGGGGACTAACCCTCTGTGGTTTAACTGATTGTGGTGGTCAGATCGTATTATGGGGATCACTTTGAGGTAAATCCACAATTACTGCATGGAAGCCTTTTAGATGATTTCGGGCTTGATACCCTGCCCATACGTTCGGATCGGACTGTCGACTGTTCCCGCCCAAGGGCTGAATGCGAATTGGTAACCTTAGTGGCAATAATATTTAGGGTCTTACACAAGGTGACGGTGACGGGAAGTCTCACTGTACCTGGAGCAGACATTGGTCAAACTCACTCGGGCTCCTTGGAGGGTAAATCCACAATTACTGCATGGAAGATTGCACCAAGGCATAAGTCTGTTAAGCAAGTCGCCATTGTAACTATTCCACCCTACCCCCGCCCCTTCTGGAATTGATCATGCGACGTTGGATTTCATCACCAACTAGTACGGTCATCAAAAGAAGGTCCTGCTTGCTTGGTTGTGATTCTTATATTTTTTTTTAGCGTGTGTTGTTTCTTTTCGCTAGTTGGCCATAGATCTCTTTCACCGACTCTTCTTCACCAACATCGAACCTCCACGATGCTCACGGAGGCTACAGGGACTTCCTCCAGAAAATATAGAAGGAAACACTCCTTTACCCCCTCATTCCATGGAGGAATCTCCTCAACAGAGCGAGGTTCGAAATGCTACAACTTCCCAGGAAGAAGTTCCCATTCCTTTGGAGAATTTTCGAATTGTTTCAAAATATCCGGAAGCTTACCGCATTCCGAAGGGATACGAACGACAGATCCTCCACCTAAATTCCGTTGGAGAATTTGTTGTCATTAATCCTTCTGACATTCTAGCTGGGTCTTCTCAAAACCCTTTAGCCAATGACCCTTTTTGGAGCGCAGATGTTGTTCGCAGTCCACCACGACTGGTGCGAGATCTTTATGGAACAGGGGAAGGTTCTGATGCGCCTTTTTCCTACACTTTACCCCCAAATCACTTCACCGGTACTACCACTTTTATAGCCACATCACCCGTTGGTCTGAACACACCGTCCGTTGGCCTAAGGTCTACTATTCCCCTCTAGACGACCCATTTGACAATGGCCCCACAAATTTCGACTATCCCCGCCGGTAATAAGGTGGTCAATCAAGCTCCGATTGGCACACCTGTAACACCAAGACCTACACTCCCTTTTGGATTCAGGGCACTGAATGCTTCTGCTGTCACCACTGCCGAAACTACTACCCAAGTTATACCGAGAAGTTCTATACCCATCCAACAACGTGGAAGGACCGGTCTTCGTGGTCCTAACCCGCTGGGCAGTACTAATTAGTCATTTACGTCTGGCTCTCAAATCCTAGGAACTCTACCTCAAACTGGGGGGCATCCTCCCACCGGAGGACAAATTCCATTTGTAGGGAACCCTAATGTTGGGGGGCATCCTCCCACCGGAGGACAAATTCCATTCGGGGGGCACCCTCATGCTGGTGGGTAGCCTCAATCCGGAGTCTACCATCAACCACAAGGACAAAATGTTTCCACCACACCCAATCCGTGGAGCGTCCCTTTTCAAGGAAACCCACAATTCTCGGCAAGACAAAATGTTCATACTCCACAACAACCCCCTTATGGACAAATACCAAACCCACCCTATAACTCGCAAAACCCATCCGGTTATCCTCCGCTCACACACACTTCTCAAAACATCACAAATCCTATGTGCCTCGGTCAAAACCAACCTCACATGAGAGGGCCAACGAGTTATAATTATCCACATAACCCAGTATTGGGCCCCACTGGTGTCCCTCTGCCACACCAACATTACCCATAGGTTAACCGACAATTACCTTTTCTAGCTACCCTGGACCTTCCAGACTTGTCTCGGTTAATGAATGATCCTATTTATCATTCTCCGGTTTGGCCAGCTATTCCAGCTAAACTTCCTTCTGACATCCCAAAATTCGACGGAAAATCCGGAGAAGACCCGAACAACCATGTGATGACTTTCCATTTGTGGTGTTCATCCAACTCCCTCATGGACGATTCGATTCGTTTGCGTCTTTTCCAATGAACACTTACGGGTTCCGCAAAAAAATGGTATATTGAATTACCACGTTCATCTTTTCACGATTTCAACTCCCTCTCCATGTCCTTCCTCACGCACTTCCAACTACCCATTCGATACGAGAGGGGTACTGAACTATTAACCTCCCTTCATCAGACAACTTATTTTCATATCTCTGATCATATCCATGAATGGAGACGATGACGAAGGCTAATCAAAGCGGTCATTCCTGACCAATTATTAGCAGAATGGTTCACTAAATCATTGTTACCCCAAATTGCTCGTGATGTTTCCATGGGTGGTGTTGTCACTGAAGAAGAAGCCATTGCCCGAGATCAGTACTTAGACTTAGTCTATTCACAATATGGTACTCTATATGAGTTGATACCGAACGCTACCCGTGCCACTAACGATCCATCCAAACCATCGACTGCTTCGAATGTGGATGGAGTTATTGGCTCCGTCAAAACTCAATCTACTACCCAGTCTACTGGAATGATCCAGCGGCCTGCTTCCACGGCTGCTCCCAGTTCGACTGCACCCTCTTCTACCCCCCCTCAAACTCAAGTCTCTGATGTGAATGCGGTCCAGTCAACCCCTTCACAACAACTTGGGGGCAAGAAGAAAGCGAGAAACAAACCAAAGAAGAACATTAACAATGAACAACCCAAAACCCAACCACAAGCCCCTGCTGCTGGAAAACAACCACAATGAAAACCGAAATTCCCATGTCTCATTTGTGGTGACGATCACTACACTCGAGACTGCCCACATTGCGATGAAGTGGCCAAACTTTTCAAGGGAAATTCACAACCCGTTGTGCTCACTCAGCCTTTTCCGCAACAACAATCTTTGGTTGCACAAACCCCCACGCCGGGGGGAAGTTCCAACCAACCCCATGATGAGGCCTCGACAAGTTCCCACATTTACATGTTTAACGGAGTTTATTTAACAACTCGCTCTGTGACATATGACACGCCAGTTAAACCTGATAAGCCGAAGATTGCTAATGGTTCTCCGTCAGACCCGTTACCATCCTTTGCCAATCCTCCATCTGTTATCCCTCCATCCGGGCCACTCCATATTGAGAAACCTTCTTTTGACTCTATCTTACACCCTCCTAAGAGCACCATCTGGAAATCTACCTTCAACCCTAACTCACGGGCTGCCCAAAACTACAACATTGTAGAAGATTTGGCCCAGGCCCCGTGTGCCATGACCGCCTTGGAAGTTCTACAACACTGCCCCAGCCAACGTAAAACGCTCTTAGCCGCTATCGGCGCTTTTGATCCTGATTCATCAAACAATATCATTTTTAATCTGGACGATCATCAACCGTGACTCTCCCACCAGCTAGCTTTCCAAATCGATGTTGTTGTTCAAAATCAACAAATCCACCGGACTATCCTAGATGAGGGAGCCTCCACCTGTGTCATGTCTCTATCCTGTTGGAGAGGCTTGAAATCACCGGCCCTTAACAAATCCGCTACCATGTTACGTGCCTTTGATGGATGAGATTTTCATCCTCGCGGATTATTACAATCCTTAGTCGTTCAGTTGGGCGGCAAAACTGTTACCGTTGACGTCGAGGTGGTCGATGCTCCCCTCGATTACAACCTACTACTTGGAAGAAGTTGGTTCTGTGCCATGACTTTCGTCGCCTCGTCGGTGTTTCGATGTGTACAATTCCCCCATCAAGGCAAAAATTTTACCGTCGATCATCTTGATTTCTGTAAACCCGACGCTCGCATCCCTGCTACCAACAACATTCCTTTTCTGGGAGACCACCCAGTTACGTATGAAAGCGTTGGTGTTGGCTTATTGAAATATTCTAGCCTCATGGGTACTTTCCCTACACCACTTCCACCTACTGCACATCATATTGCCGTTGTCAATATGATCTCAACTATGCCTTATCAATCCCTGGAATCATCTGACCCTTGGGTTGTGCCTAGTCCTTTGGAATTCGATGTGCTTGGTGACACTATGTCACTTAGCCCAGCCGAGGCTACATACGTAACTATTCAATCTGCCTCTCCCTCTTCGAATACTTCACATTCATTGGCACCTGATAGTTACTTGGTTCCCTCGTGGTTGGATTCCCTATCATCTGTCGTCGATTAAATTTCCCACATTTTTCCTTCGGACAAATCCATCATGGAAATTCTTAGCATTGACGATCTGCCATGGGATGATAACCACCATCGATCCTCTTCTCTTCCACCTTTGGAAGAAATCCACCAAGACATACGATCTGTCTTCCCTCCTGATGTTACCGAAGCTCCGCAATATCCTATCCTCACACAAGATACTCTCTCTGAGGGGAACATGGGTAACATCTCCACTACGATCACGATTGACATTTCAATCAAAGAAGGTGTCGTGGAAAACATTAACCTTGGTGCTAATTGCACACCCGACGAAGTGGTTTCTTACACCACTTTGTTCAAGGAATTATGCGATGTCTTCGCATGGAGTTACGAGGAAATTCCAGGGATCGACCCTTCAATCGTCGTACATGAAATCAAAACCTACCCCGATACGAAAACGGTTCGACAAAAGCTTTGCCCGGTTCATCCCAAGAAAATCACAGCTATAAAGGCAGAAGTTGAAAAACTTCTAAAATCTGGCTTCATCTATCCCGTCCCTTTAACTGAATGGGTCTCCAACCTTGTTCTGGTTGCTAAGAAACAAGGGACCATCCATGTTTGCATTGACTATCGAGATCTCAACAAATCTTGTCCCAAGGACAACTACCCTACGCCCTTCATCGACCAAATCATCGATAATTGCGCGGGGAGCGTAATCTTCTCTTTCATGGATGGTTTTTCTGGATATAACCAGATTGAAATCTTACCTGCTGATCAACACAAGACAACCTTCATCTACCCTTGGGGTACTTTCTCCTACCGAAAGCTACCTTTTGGCCTTAAAAATGTTGGCGCTACTTTCCAGCGAGCCATGTCGTATGCTTTTCATGACATCAAACATATAGTAGAACCGTATCTCGACGATTTACCCGCACATTTGCTAAATCAATCCGATCACATTGATCATTTACGCGCAATGTTTCTGCGATGTAGGTTCTACCGTATTCGTCTGAACCCACACAAATGAATTTTCGCTGTCGAATCCAACCGACTCCTCAGTTTCATTGTCTCCAAATATGGGATCAGGGTGGATCCCTTAAAGATCAAGGCCATCTTAGCCTTACCTCCACCTACCAATTTAACCCAAATCCAAAGTTTGCAAGGAAAAGCAAACTTTCTTCGCCCTTTCATCTGCAATTATGCTGAGATCACTAAAGGATTTATGCGGTTACTGCAAAAGAACGTCCCTTTCATCTGGGATGACGCCGCTCAACGGTCATTCGACGCTCTCAAGCACGCTTTGACCCATGCACCTTTGTTACATCCCCCTCAATATACAAAGGATTATATCCTTTACTTGGCCGCTTCTACTTCCACCATCGCCATGGTGTTAGTTCAAGAAGACCCCAATGGCGAAGAACACGTGATTTATTATCTGAGCAAGAGTTTATCTGGACCTGAACTTAGATATTCGCATGTTGAGAAACTGGCTCTGGCAGCCGTCATCGTTGTCCAAAGGTTCCGCCACTACATCTTTTTACGCACCACCACGGTAATCGCAGACTCCAACCCAATGTATCACGTCTTGACACGTCAAGTACTTGGGGGAAAATATTCAAAATGGATCGTTATTCTCCAAGAATTCGATCTCAAGTTTACGAAGGCTAAAGCCAAAAAATCCCTAGTGTTTACCGAGCTCATTTGTGCTCTCCCTCGTGTTGATGAAAACATTGAACCTCGAGACTCTCTCCCCGATGAATCTCTCTCCCTCATCAGCACCTCTGATCCTTGGTACAGAGACATTCTCCTGTACCTCCAAACCCAACGTTTTCAACCCAACATCTCTCATGAAGAGCGTCGATGCATTCGTCATCACTCTCGTTGTTATATCATTCTCGGCAACACTTTGTATCGTCGTGGTATTGACACCATCCTTCGGTGATGCCTGATTCACGAGGAGGTTGAACGCGTTTTGAACGATTGTCACCTTGGCTCCTGGATGGCCACAACCCAAAAAATCCTACATGCCGCCTACTTTTGGCCCTCGATTTTCAAAGATTGCATCGAGGCTGTCAAAAAATGCCCACCTTGCCAAATCTTTAACAAGAAGGCACCCACCCACCCTATGGCACTGCATCCCATTATCGCCATCGGCCCCTTTTCCAAATGGGGCATCAATTTCATGCAGTGTAAACCTACCTCAGCCGGGGGGCACGGTTACATCATCGTTGTCGTCGACTACTTCACCAAATGGGTTGAGGCTATGCCTACCTTCCTGAATGATGGTCGTACTACAGCTCTATTCCTCTTCAACCACATCATAACTCATTTTGGTGTACCACGCGCCATTGTCACTGACCATGGTGCACACTTCAAAAACCAGATGATGAGCGAATTACATGTCAAATTGGGTTTTCGCCATGAAAACTCATGATCCAACGCATGTTAGGGGAAAACAAAACATCATCAAAGTCCTCAACCACATCTACGCTATACGTAGTCCTATCATCAAACGCATGTTAGGGGAAAACATGTTATCAACTCAACCGCATCTACGCTATACGTAGTCCTATCCTGCTACGCCTACACTTGCAAGTTTGTCGTCTCGAACGAATGTTCGATTACATTGAATATAGACACATTCCGAGAGAACTTCATAGTGTTTCAGATTCATTAGCTAATTATATCATGGATCGGTATCTTTCCCACATATAAGATTTAAGGAAAGCGAAACTGTACATTACATGTAAATTAAAACACATCACAAACATCATCATGTACAAATCATTGGCATCATAAAAACTTGAAACTGTATATATATATATATATATATATATATATGGCGTGACTGAAATGTTTGCAATACATCAAAAAGTAGGTAGAAGAGAAAAATATTGGGTCTTTCCACCCATACAACGTCGCCTGACAAGGCATACACAAACATGATCACCGAAGAGACTCTAATCTCCCCGCACTACATTGTGCTGTGAGTAACACACTACTGCGCGCACTACGCGCCTCAACAGAGAATTGATATTCTCCGGTACTCCTACAGTGTGTCGCTGCAGATGTAAAGGCACTTCCCCCCTCCGCATAGGAGGGATGCCCATCGTAAGGCCTTGGAGGTTTCTCTCAACCTCTCGGAGACCTACTGTTGGTACTATGGGATCTGCTGCGATCGGGATGCCTCTGTGACGTCCTGGTACCGGTATATCAACCGGGCGCACTACTCCCTTGTCTGCATGTTGGAAACAATACATCTGTTAAAACTCTTTTACATACCCCCCAAAAAAATACATATACATCAAAAACTTAAAAACAAAAACTAGACAAGGTATGGCTCAATCTCTTACCTGACTCATCCCAGTCTTCCCCCGCGGGCAAAATCAAGTCCATGCTCCCGCGGAAATCTACATCGGCATAAGGGAAGTCCTCTATCCAAAGGTACTATTGTCTCAGCGAGGCAAATAAATCGCCAGTAAAATGGAACTTTGACTCCGACACTAGCCTCAGAGACAGACTATTCCACCTCTCCATCCTAGGTTCATCCACTGGTCGTATCTCCAGTGCTATCTGAGGCTGCATCTGAGGGATGCGCTCTAAAAAAAATGAGACCAAAAACGAGCCATAACCAAACTTCTTCTGACCAGTCCTGCACCGTGAGATCTGTTCCTTCACATTCTGAAGGAACGCTGCACTCCAGTTGAACAGTGTTGGTTCCAAACACTGAACACTGTAAGCCACCTGCGATCTTGATGCCAAATGAGTGCTAGTGTTGCCTGTCACGCTCGTGATAGCAAATAGTATAGACCGGAGGGTCAAATCTCGAATATTATTGATAGGGATCTTGCCCCCTACCAACCTTTCTCCTGGGATGCAGTGGCGTGCCAGATACACGTCCACTTGTTCAGGTAGTGCCCTCTGCCCAGTGAAAGATATGGGGACCCCTCTTTTCGAGAGGCCGGTCAAAAAGTACACGTCTTCTAACTCAATGGTTAAAAGTTGTGTGTCGATTCGGAATCCTTGTTCTGCAACATCCCAGAGGCCAATCATATGCTCGAGCAATAAAATCTCTCTCTTCATTTTTTGCAACTTGAAGAACTTGAGAAAACCACAAGCTCGCAAAGCGGCCCATGCACGAGGACTCCGTAAGGCGGCTAATTCATCCATCTCATGTTCCCTCTCTTTCCATTCAATCATGATTGCCGAAGTTACCTACAAAACAAAAAAATCAAAGAATTCGTTATTTCCACGTTTTGGCAATTTCGGAAATTTTCAAAAGCAATTTAAAACATGAAGTAAGATCCCCACATCATTTAAAAGAAACCACTCACTCTTTTTAACCACCACACCCTCTCCTAAACATTTAACATTTATCAAACAACGATAAAAACGTTTTAAAAATTCAAAACGACTTTGGGGGTTGCGTGGGCACTTGGGAATATTGTTTATGAGTTACTTTACTAAAAACGACCTATCTAATTGACCACAAGGGTGTTGACACCTTAACCATCCTTATCTAAAGCGTTTTTGTAAAAGAATTCCCCTTTTCCATTAATTTTTAAAAGAGGCTGATTTGGTCCTAATTGGGGCGACTTAGGGATTCGTGTTTTAAAATAAATAATGCTATGAAAATGGATGTGAAACCATGCAACTGAAAGAGCAAGAGATGGACACCTACCTGGTCCAAACGGTGAGAAAAACGGTGAACCGTAGCTCCGACAGTGAGAAAAACAAGATCTCCTTCAAAATGAGATTCTCCACTAATCAAAAAATCCTTGCAAAATGAAATGGTAAATGAATTTTCAACTCAATTGTTATTTATAAATTTTCATTTTTTATAAGGTATGGTCATTTTTTTGGTTTCTCTAATGATGTAATGGCTTCACTAAACCCTGGTTTGTAGTTCTGGCATCGCAGGTTTCTTGGCAGTCCTGATGGATTATTCACCTTGTCGCACTTATGAGCATAGTCTTAGTTCGTTCTCGAGCTCGACAATATGAGAACATAACCGGGTAAACTTTTATCTCTTTTTCGGACCCGTATGGATACGAACACACAAAAAAGTAACCCCCCTATAGTCTTCTTTAAACCCTTTTCAGACTCTTTAAATATGAAAAGATTGTCGAGTGATCTTGCTTCCTTTCACACTCGTTAAAAGGTCAAAAAGGGCATCTTTCGAGCGATAGTTTAACCCTTTTTCGGTCTCGTTGGACTACTGTACGAAAAATGAACTGAGAGAGTTCTATTTTAAGTGTTTTTCCAAACTCTGTAATCCCGAAAAACCTTCAAGTTTTCTGTCTTTGGACTCGTTAAAGCACACATCGACAGGCCCATATGGGACCGAACCCTTACTTCTTCTGGTTCGTTAAACAAAGGAAGAGGAACTTACCGAAGGTGAGTTATATCGATCATGTGTTATCCTCCTCAAGCTCATTAAATCAAAAAGAGGTACTCATCTATCTGGATGGGGGAAAAAATTGAAAGGAGCAAGCCAAGCAGTCTCTTGAGAACATCATCCAGCACTTTTTAGAGTCGCCCTTGAACATGGCACTTTGTCATTTGCACATATCATAATCCGCTGAACCTCTGCACTGAGCCAATCCTCTGAGTTCCTTTCGCTCCTTTGGGTCACCCGAAGCAAGTCACGATACCCACTGCATATTTTTGGTCCAAGTCACATTTTATTGTTGTGCCTCAGTGTTCAAGGGAAGTATCCGCCTCGAGAGTCAGCCATCCCAAATATCTTGCCTCAAAACCTGTGTCAGTCCATGTCCATCTAATATACCAATTACATCTCTATGTCTGTTTCATGTCATTGATAGGGGATACATCAAGGCCCTCCCTCGACAAGTCTATTCCTGTCGAATTCAACACATTATCTGGGAATCAGACTTAGAAACCGGTTAGTACTTTGGGACCTGCATGCCTTAATGGCAGGCCTCCTCACATTCGATAGTAGGTTTACATCATTGACCTCTGATCGAATGATTCCATGGGTATTTGACTTCAGTTCATCTATTCACATTCACTGTAATGTACTAGGATACCTTGGGAATCATTGACATTAATGGTGATCTCCCTCGCACTTGTTAACGGTTCACACCATTGACCGGTAATCAAGTGGTTTCTGCCATGTTCGACAACAAGACATCTATTCGCATGGTCAAATTCGTGCCATATTGGGATTGGTAAGAAGACCTTGGGTTGAGCGATCACTTTGATATGTACTCTACCCAGGTTGCAATGGAGTTTCTTTTGGACAAAAAACACATACACTGTAACATAGATCCACTTTGTATTGGTCGTGGCTATGTCTTGTCATATTGTAGATCCACTCTGTATTGTTTGTGGCTATGGTCAGTCCGAGTCATCAGAGTATAGATCCACATTGTATCTTCGGTGGCTATACCTTATTTTATCAATACAATTATGGATCCGCAGTGTATTTTATGGCGGCCATATCCTGCTAAGTCTTGATCACCCAAGCATAGGTATCCCTGCCTTGGGTTTTGAAATATGTCATGATATTTGTTGGATGTTTGTGTGCAGCTTCTGTCAGGTTCTCTAAGTCTATACCCTTGCTTGGGCGTCTACAAACTATTTCAGTTATCAGTTGACATATTCTAACTTTATACTTTGGGGGGCAATCTATTACACATCAAAATTACTCAGCTGGATAAGTGTCGCATGTTCCTCTCAATTGTCGTAAGTGTCGCATCTTCCTTACAACTTTCGCAAGTGTCCCAAGTTGGTCACAAGTGTCGCAAATGATGTTCGAGCATACTGCCATGCCGACGACACTAAGGAGACACTTAAAACATCTCATGTGCTTGATTTGAAGTAGAAGAACTGATTTACTGAAGTCAAATAACTCTTGACACCTGAAGAGAGCTCTGAAACAGAGGTTTTGAGGGGGAGCGCTCCCCTATATCAGCTCTAGGAACGTTGGCGCTCCCCTACAAGGATTCAGGGAGCGTTATAACGCTCCTCTGCCCCCTCTGAAGGAGCGCTACTCATATTGAAAGCGCTGGCGCTCCCCTAAAGCTTACCAGGAAGCGCTACAACGCTCTGATGCCCCTTCTAAGAAAGCGCTTCCTAATCTGAGGCAGTAGTTGGCCCGTTGAGGAGAATAAGGAGAGGATCTTTCGAGATTAGGAGGAAGTTGTGTTTGAATTATTGGTTTCATCAAGAGATCCCTGGTCTAAGGAGGAAGTTCCCAACTTGTTCTAAAGATAAATCAAGAGGTTAAGCTCCTCTTAACCTATATAAGCAGGCTCTATGATGGTGGAAAGGGGGGAAGGATTGCTAGTATGAAACTTATGGTCTTGGAGAAAACACACAGTCAGCCAAAGGAGAGTGATCAGTGAAGATGTTGTTATCCAGGTTGTGGATCTTTCAGGCAAGGGTTAGATGAAGAGGACTTGACGAAGCTGTCGCATTCGCATCTACGATTGTAAGTATTGTTGTCGTTATTCTCGTCAATATGACACGCTTGGCCTGTTTCTTTCTAGTTTGTGTATAATGTCACATGAACTTATCATTAATTGATAGATCTGTTTTCAAGCTAATATCAATAGAGTAGAAAGTGGTCGTATCTTGTTTTGTCCACGGGATCCAACGAGAAGCAAAGGATCGAACTGCAACTAGGAGCGTGCAGGGACAAACGTCGATAAAGAGGTACTTATGTTATCCTTCCTTCCCATGTGTTAGCTTAGACAGATTTGAAAGGAAGTCAGTGTCCACGTTAAGCATTTTCTGTCTAGAGTTAGGGTCAAGCTCTTAGAGGTGATCTATCTGTCCGGAGGGAGATTTTCCTACAACACTTTTAACTTGTACAAACCACCTTCTTGTGTTCCAATAACAACTGCATCTTCTATGGTTTTTCCTTTAGGCCACATAAGAACTTCACCATCTATGAATGCAACCCTAAACCTTTCTTATCTAGAGTTAATATAGAAAGTAAGTTCTTTTTCAAACTTGGTACATAAAGTACATCCTTCATTCTCATCGGAGTCCCTAAATCAAGTTTGTAGGTGGATTCTCCCATTCCTTTGATAGGGTACTGATAATCATCTCCAAGTTAAACTTTCTATGGGAAGTCCTTTTCTGTAAGACTAGAGAGAATGTCTTTCTGACCTGTCATTTTCTTAGAGGAACCACTGTCTATGAGCCAAGTATCCTCTCTAGGTGTCATAGATCCTGAGAGGGCAGAAAATAAAACATAATCTTCAATTTCTTCTTTAGTCACCTTCTTGGGTGGCTCATCATCTTCTGATGAATGGGCATGTTGTCTTTTGTTATTTATCTTCTTGTATTCTTCCCTTCTATCAGGACAATTCTTAGCAATGTGTCCCATCTTATCACAATGATAACATTGATAAGAGGTGAAATATTTTTCCTTTCTTTGACCCTTATGATATTTCTGGAATCTCTTTGGAGGGTGAGATTCTTTATGGAAGTGGGTGAATCTCTTTGGGGAGTAAAATTCTTTATGAAGGTAGGTCTCCTTTTGGAAATGAGCCCTTTTATTTCCTCCTTTCGCATGAGTATCTACGGCTTGATATTCATCCCTTAAGAGTACAACTTCTCGGTTAGGTACTCTTACTTCTTCTTGAACAAACTCTTCCCATAGACTGTCAAATTGGTGTTTCTCTTTTCTTGCATAGATAGTTTGGATGAAGGAATCCCAAGGTCTCGTGAGACCATTAAGAGTTGTCATGATGAGTTCATATTTATCCAAGTTGTCTCCAATTGCTTCTAACTATTCTTTAAATTAAGTAACCCTAGAGAAATAGTCCTGAACTGTTTCTCCTTTCTGCATATTTGTATTCTTGAGTTGGGTTCTCAAGTTCATCTTTTGGTTGATGTTATTTCCTTCATGCATTCTAGTTAGGGCATCAAACATCTATTTTGGAGTATTCTTAGAAGACACTTGAGGGATCAAGTGGTCTTTAATGAAATCTACAATTATTCTTTTGGCCCTAATCATATCCTTCTTGTACTTCTCTTTGGCTACTTCTTCTTTGGATTCCGATACATTTTCTTTCATGAATTTTTTAATTTCATTCTCTTCAATAATGATTCCAATTATGTACTTCCAGGAATGGAATTTTTTCACACCTTATAACCTATCAAAAAGTGTCATGCTTGCAAACATCTTGACCTAGAGCTAGGAAAATGACTAGAAAATGAAATTTCTTAGAAAATGAATCTGAACTTACCAGGATATGCATTGGGCTAAGGCGAGTTGGTTGTAGCTGAATGTTTCCAAAAATTCCAAGTTTTACCCCTTGAAACTTGACCTGCGCAAATCTAGACTGGTACTTCTGGTACTGGTTCTGGTTTCCTTGTTTTCTAGTTTTCTAGTACTAGCCAAAAATAGGGTTTGACTTTCCAGAGAGTCTAGCCATTGAAAAGTTTCTCTCTAGCTGCCAAACGATGTGCTAGGGTAGGGTGCACTTCCATAGATATTTTTTGTTCATAAATTCCTCTTCAATAAAAATCCCTAATTTCCTTGTACAACACCAATGATGTTTTTAGATACCCAGTGAAAGGTTCTCTATTCAGTCAAGCTCTGATTCCAAGTTAAGTTTAACTTTTTCTTAGTTTATTTTCAATTTACTAGAGCATTTAATGCATTTCCAAAACATCAACATAAAGAGGATCACTGAAATAAACATAATCACAAGTTACACAACATTTTATCCTGGGAAACCCTCATGGGGGAGAAAGCCCATCAAAAACTTCCTCGATAATAGATCTCCAATACAATGCCAAGACTAAGACCAAACCACCAAGAATAAACTAGGACTGAGCATGCGCCTCTCTTCTCTTTTCTCCTACAACTGCAACTTCCTTCAAAATATGTGCACTAGAAGTGTGAGTGAGTGAGTGAACAAGTTAGGTTCCATCCTCACTTATAAATATTAGTTGAGGAGGTGATAGGGTTATGTCTCTTCACTTAGTAGGGATGAATTCTTCCAGGAGTTGTTAAAACCACTTTATAAGCCCTAGGGACTGAATTTACAAATACCACCATATAAATATGGTTTGACCAATCCATAAGAGGGGATTTGGTCTTATACAAGACCTAACATGATCAATCCACAAAAGGGGATTTGATCTATAATATGATAACTCAAATATAATTTTAATATTCTTTGAAGTTACAATATTTCAACATTTATAATATATTGAATGTACAAGATGATATATGATCGTCTACGAACAAGTCTCCTCTCTCTCTCTCTCTCTCTCTCTCTCTCTCTA
>ML793499.1:121546-176618 GCA_009831015.1 Picea engelmannii | reverse complement strand
TATATATATATATATATATATATTAGAGACAAAGGGTACAATTATAATGAAAGGGTTCCATGAAGGGTTGTAGCCTACATACAAATATAACACTAGAAATGTAATAAGGGGCTTAATAAGGGGTTTTATAAATAACATGATGTTTTGTCTAGGTATTAACATGATCATCCCTTCCAAACAAGTGTTTTTCTCAATACTTGACTAACCGTGGGTGCTTCTGCAAGAAGAAATCATCTTCCCATGTCGCCTCTCCCACTGGTAGGTTCTTCCATTTGATGAGGTAATATGTAATTGCTCGATTTCTCAACTACTTAATCCTTGTTTCAAGGATTATTTCTGGTTCTAGTATGATCTTCCTTTCTTCATTAATATCTGGTAAAACAATTTGGATTGGGATCATTTTGTCGATGACCTTCATTAAGAAAGAAACATGTAATATTTGATGTACATGTGAATATGGATGCAACTCCAATTTGTCATACATATTTCCAATCCTTTGCAAGATCTAATAGGGTCCATAATATTTGGGTGCTAATTTATTTTCCTTATTTTGTTTCTTGAGGGGAATGTCTTTATATGGTTGTATCCTTAGAAATACCCAACCCCCCACTTGAAATTCCATTTCAATGTGATATTGATTTGATTGTTGTTTCATCCTATATTGTTCCATAACCAAGTTGTCCTTCAATAGTTTGAGAACCTCTTGTTGGTTCCCTATGTGGTCCTCCACTTCTTCAACCTTTGTATTCCCTTTCAAGGGTGATGTAATGTATGGAGTATGAAATCCATAAAGTTCCATAAATGGGGGCATTTTTTATGAAGTATGGAAGGATGTATTGTACCACCATTTCTCCAAGGGAAACCACTCGACCCATTGTGTATGTTTATCATATCCAAAGAAACAAATACATCCTTCTAGAAATCTATTCACATTCTAAGTTTTCCCATCATATTGAGGAGGGTAATATGACATGTGATCCAATTGAGTACCCAAACAAGAAAATAATTCATTCCAAAATTTTCTAGTGAAAATTGGATCTTTGTCACTAACAATAATCTTGGGGACTCCATGTAGATTTTGAACTATTTCCATGAATGTTGCAGCTATTGTACTTTCTTTAAAAGGATGAAAAAGAGAGAAACAATGGGCATACTTTGTCATTCAATCCATTACTACCATGATGATAGTATTTCATTTCTATTTGGGTAAAATTTTAATAAAATCCATTGAAACTTGTTCCCAATGTTGACTTGGTATATCTAATGGTTGTAGGAGACCTGCAATCTTGAATGTCTCTCCCTTATTCTGTTGGAAGACGAAACATTTAGACACAATTTTTTGATCAATTTTAATACCTTCCCAAAAAATATCCTTCTTGACCATATGGTATCTTTTCAAGAATCCTAAATGTCCTCCTATAGGAGAAGTGTGCAATTCTAGACAAACCTTTTGTTTGATTTGGGAATTCTTACATAAATATAAGTGATCATGATATCGTAACAAATCATTGTTCTATAAAAAATTATCTAATGAACCAGGGTCCTTTTGTAGTTGTTGAATGATATTACATACCTCTTGATATTTATTTCACTCTATCCTTGCTTCTTCCTCCCAATCAGGTTGCAGAATAGAAATATCACATAATGAACCTTTTGTTTCTTCTTCTTTCCTTGAAAGGGAATCTGCCACAAAATTATGTTTTCCTTTTTTATATATAATTTCAAAATCATAACCTAGCATCTTTGTAACCCATTTTTGTTTCTCTTTTTAATATAACGATTTCTCTAATAAGTACTTTAAACTATCGTGATCTGTTTTTACTTTGAAGTTTCTTCATATTAGGTAAGTGTGTCATTTCCAAACTACATGTAGTATGGCCAACATTTGTTTTTCATAAATGGGTTTGAGTAAGTTTTTCCCTTTAAGTTGGTTTCTTTCAAAGGAAGGGGGCCTTCCTTCTTGTATCAAAATTGTTCCAATTACATGGCTAGAGGCATCACACTCCACAATAAATGATTTTGTAAAGTCGGGTGTGGCTAGTACGAGAGTTGTACACATAACCCCCTTAATTTTCTCAAAATCCTTGGTTTCTTCTTCAATCCCAGTAAATTCTCCCTTATTTATTAATTTTGTTAGAGGTGCTTCTATTTGACCATAGTTCTTGATGAATTTATGGTAATTTCATGTCAATCCTAAGAATCCTCTAAGTTTCTTCAATTTTTTGGACTTGGTGATTCCCTCGTAGCATTAATTTTGTTAGGGTCCACTTTTACACCTTCATGAGATACAATATGACCCAAACATTCCACTTATTGAACCCCAAAGGAACACTTGGAGGGTTTTTCATAAATTTGTTTCTCTTCCAATAGTTTTAATACTATGTCAACATGTTGTACATGCTCTTCCCAATATTTGTTGTAGATTAGTATGTCATAAAATAATACTAGCACAAATTTTCTATGGAAGGGATTGAAAATAGAATTTCTTAAACTTTGAAATGTTGTAGTTGCATTATCAAGTTCAAATTGCATAGCCAAAAGCTCATAATGAATTTCATTTGTTCTAAAAGTTGTTTTGGGAATGTCTTCCTGCCTCATTCTGATTTAATGATATCCTAAACAAAGATCCTACTTAGTAAATAATTTTTCTCTATGTAATTTATCTAATAATTCATCAATTATAGGAATAGGAAACTTATCTTTGATGGTCAGTTTGTTGAGTTGTCTATAATCTGGACACATATTCCATGAACCATCCATTTTTGTAACCATCACCACTAGTGAAGAGAAATGACTTTGGCTAGGTTGAATGATGTCAGACTCTAAAATTTCTTGGATCATATGCTCAACCTCACTTTTTTATGCATATAGGTACTTGTAAGGCCTAATGTTAGGTGGTACACTTCCTGGTTTCAAATGAATAACATGGTCATGATTTCAAGATGGTGGAAGTCCCTCAGACATCTCTCCAAATACCTTGTAATGGTTTTTGATAACCAATTTAAGATCGATTAGAGTAAAAGATATAGATGTTTGAACCTCTAGTGAGCACAATTGTGCAATTACTCCATGGTGTCCCTTTTTTTGTAATTTTTTCATGCTACTAGAGATTATCACTTTAGAGGGTTTCCCTTTGATACCTCTATGCTCAATTTCCTTTCCTTTTGAGGAAAATATCATAAAAAGATATTGTAAATTATGGGTCATAGTTCCTAATGATTATAACCATTGGAACTTGTTGATGGGTATAAAATATCCCTTTGTCAACAAAAAGGGTTACCCTCAGTAAAAAATATCAATTAGACCTCTCACCATTTGGAATAGGGAACCCATCTAGATTTTGACCCGACAACCATTCACGGTTTGGTTTTATAGGTTTCCACTGATGATGGCGAGTGATGGATGGTTATGCAAATGAAAGATGTAGATGGAGACTATGTAAATGCAGGTCCAATGTATTTCTAATCTATCATATCCTAGATAGGAGCAAGTCATCATAATATAACAAGTTTTAATGAATATAAACTATGCATAAATCCCAATCAGATAGTTGTCATGAAGGAACATAGTTAGAAACACATGCATAAAAGTCTATAACCAGAAAAGTATAAGTCATTTCTTTGCACACATTCACACCTCATTCGTTGAGGACATGTAATATAAGAAAGAGTAAAAAAATTGTAAGAGTAACATAGATTGCATCAAAATAGTATATGAATAAACATGTTCTTACAACCCATGTGAACATCATACCTTTCTCTTGAAACAGTTTGCAACAAAACAACAACACACACAAGTTCTTCTCTATATCAGAAGTTGACCCTGAGAGCTTCTCCACATTAATAGTTTCAGCAATAGTACATGAAAACTTCAAGGAATGGCTTCTCAATTTTAGTTAACATTGTATTCCCAAAATAGTTCAAAAAATATACAATGTTTGAAGAGAAAAAAGCCTCGTATTTAGGTACAATCCTAGTAGTTATTGAAGCTCAACATGACTCTTGACCTTCTTCCTATCCTAATGACCTTTTATTTCACAAATTTTGTCTTTATTCCCTTTGTAATGATGAGAGGGAAAGAAAGTGGTTACAATTCAAATTTGTCTTTTATCGTTGGTGGGCCATCATATATTTTGGCTATGGTATGCCTCTCTTCCAATGTAACAAATGGTTTAGACATTGGAACACCTTGGTCATCAAGTTTGGTATTTGATCATCATGGGGTTCATACCTCCTCTTCAGCCATTTGAATTGGATTCCCTTTGTTGCTCCCCTACCACTGCTATAGTCATTGTTATTGTTTCTTTTTCATCCTCAGTTGTAGATCACGTGCAAGGATGTTCAGTACAACCTCTTCTCTACATCAGTTACCTAACACCATTTAATGTGAAATATATGAGATATCAAAATAATTGGGATTTCATATAAAATTCCCTAAATCGTATTCCCGGTTCCTTTGCTCACAGTTGAGGTGTTGTGTTCACCTAAGGTTGTTGACCAAGTGTCATATATTAATCCCAAAATGTGTATACAATATGTAAGGAATTCATCAAATAATATAGATATAAATTTTCGTATATATAAAATACCTTTCCAATGGTATAAAGAATGCGTAAAACGAACTACTGAGTCAACCGTTATGGCCAATTTATGAAAGGAAATTTTGTGGGTTTTGAAGGAGTTGATGGGAACTCCTTTGAATTGATTTGGAGGAGTTTATGGGAAATCCTCTGAATCAATTCAGAGGAGTTTATGGGAACTCCTCCAAATTTATTCGGAGGAGTTGATAGGAACTTCTCTGAATCAATTCGAAGGAGTTGATGGGAACTCCTCCAAATTAATTCAGAGGAGTTTTTGGGAACTCCTTCGAATTGATTCAGAGGAGCTTGTGGAAACTTTCGAAGGAGTTTGTGGGAAGTAATCCAATATGAACCAGGGATCATAAAAATAGCTTCTTCTTCATGGGAAAAAAGAATCAAAAACTTTCTAAGTGTTCTTTTACTGGCGAGAAACAACAAGAGCTTGAGTACGAATGACCATAACTTTATCATATGATGTACGATTGAGGTGTCATTTTTTTTGCAACGTGAAGAGCACAAGGAGGGGATCATAGTGATATATCTTACAAATTCATTTAATTCTTTGAGTAGAATCATGTTTAACAAAGATCACGGTTAATGAGGCTTTCTTGATGGGAAACCCTTAGCGATCATTTTGAAACTTCTAGACCTTGAATTCTGATTCCATCAGTTGCATTGGAATCATAATCATGTAATTTGTACAAACGACTTGTTTTGGTGGTGAAAACTACGCTTTGAAAAATGCCAAAAAATCACACTCAAAGGCATTTTTTAATGGAAGTATGGTCTCATTCTTGATGTTTCTTTGCCCGAATCCAGTTCCTTCAGTTCCCGTGTCATCTATATTGCATAGTATTTTAGTTCATGAATTGAAGCTGACACAATATGTCAATATATTAGAAACATAAATCTATGAAAATAACCAACTAACATTCAAAGCGTTTAACACTGATTAGGAGCTGGGAGTACCAATTTTCTTCTAAGATATGTTTCAGAGCCAACAAAAGACCTACACATTTTACAATTAACCAATCTGATGATATACAACACTTTCATGCTCATGGTTAGTCATAAAATAAAGAAGGCACAAAACGTGCATGTTGGTTCGGTAGTTGTAGTGAACATTGTTGGTGACACAAACATGCTAAATTATGACTACAACATAATGTATATTAAACAAGATAAGATATCATTCATCGGTTATCTGGTCGGGCATGGAATGTTTAATCATTGGATATGATAGGATCCTGACTAATGGGTGCAACGAGAAGGAGATACGTTGGAGAAGAACTAGGAGAGGTTTCAAGCATGAGGAATCATTGGAAATGGTAAAGTACATAGAGTGGTAAGAGAGCTTTTATATTTTCCATTTTCATGAGAGAAAATGGGAGGGTTTTCAGTAGAAAAGTTTAGAAAGGGGGGGTCAATTTCTTTTGTTACGGAAAAGATAAGAGACGAAATCAGGAAGGGTGTTGTGTGGGCACAACAAACCCCTAATGAAACATCAACACCACCCATTTGTATGGAAATCATGGGAATATCCAATAAATACTCCCCATATTGAGCTTAATACTATGATACTTCCCTAAAAAATTTATCGTACATCCATATGTAATCATTACTTGAAACTCCAGTGCTAGATATACAAAGAAATCTAGATATTTTACTAATTTGTAATTGATGAAGTTATGGGTACTACCATAATCAATCAACATTGATACCTTTTTCTTTCTGATGTATCATTGTATCTTGAGAATTTTTGGAGTAGTGATGTTGGTTAGTGCATGGAAATATATCATTGGAGTAGTCTCTTCTAGATGTAGATCTTGTGGTGGTTCCAATTCTTGATCTTATTCCTCTTCATATTCTATGCATAATAATTTGTTCTCACCACATTTATGCCCTTTACTGTACTTTTTGTCACAATTGAAACATAGTCCCTTTTCTCTTCTTTCATTCATTTGTTGAGGTGTCAAACATAGTCCCCTTTCTCTTATTTCATTCATTCATAGTCCCTTTGTTGTACTTTTCTCTTCTTTCATTCACAATTAAAACACAGTCCTTCTCTCTTTTTGGTGTTTGAGTGATTTTTAATTCCTTTTAGGTGAATCGACAAGTTGGCAACTTATGCACCTATCCACACATGTATCGATGTTGAAGTACTTATATTCAATGATATAGGAAGCCATATTGGTAGCTTGAAAAAGTTCACTTTCAAATATAGTTTCTAGACTAAATATTGTCACGAAATGGGGAAGGTTAAATTGTATCAGCATCCATAAGATGACAATCACTAGAAATAAAAGGGGGGATATCGACACCTATCTTTCGATCATTGTTGGTGAAGGAAAAGGATATATCGATGTTTAAATTTTATTATCACTAAAACATGAAGGAATGTATCGAAGTTAATTCTGTGGTTCATGCTGGTAAAGAGTTTGAAAGTTTTGTTTATGCCCATCCTTTGATTTCTTAGTGCCGAATAAAAATGGTTCTAAAGGCTTGTCGGAAACAAATCTAAGATTGACGCCATTAAAAAAAGAGTGTGGGTTTCATATCTTCTGGATTAAGGATATCCCTTGAAATGGATAATTGTAGAGTTAAGTCACAATATATTCATTGTTATGTCTATGCAAACAGACCCGAAGTATTTACGCTTCAAGAATGAGGGGATCAAAGACAATCAAAGAGTTTTCCTTGTTTTTCTAGTGGTCAAGGAAATGGGGCTTCTCACGGAGGGAGGTGAGTTGAGGTAGGGAAATTTGGATTATAGGTGTATCAAGGGGTTTTGGGCATGGAATCAATAGAGAAATTGAAGGGCATGGGGAATAGGTGGGGTGTGATAGATTTAGGTCTAACCCCATGCCCTAATACACACACACACAAATATATATATATATGCAATTAGACATAAACCCTAGTGTAGGAAATAATTGACACATACAAGGAGGGAAGATGACCTACCTTCATGTAATGACATGTGGTCAATGAGAATAGGTGCTTGCTAGGATTTTTTCTTGAGAAAAACTCTTCAAATTGTGCTATGGGTGGCTCAGTGATCAATGTGAAAGATAATGAGTCATCAAGAGATTTAATCTTTGTTGAGTCTGTGTTGGCGCGAGGATCGATCCAAAGGGAACAAAATTGTTTTGGGCTTGGGTATGTTGGTGTATCAAAGGTGACAGGAAGTTATCCTCCAAGTGTATCATCATCTATGATGGGATGATTGTCGGGTGTATCGGTAGTTGAAAAATGTTCATCTGCCAATAAAATTGCAAGATGTTCATGTATCAACAATCCCTTGTGTATTGGTGTGGAAATATTAATGTTTTCTAGTGTATCGATTCTCGATCATTAATCAAGCATCGATAATAAAAAAATCTTGTGCATATTATTGTAAGTGTTAAACCCATATTGTGTTTCATTGAAAAAGACAGGATCGATGCTAGTGTATCGGCAACCAAAAGTTAACCAGTGTCGATACACAAAGGACTTTTTTTGAAAATTTTCTAAGTATTTCCCTAGTCCTATATATTGGCAAGAAAAATATGAGCTCACCAATACTAGTTGTATCGATGTGGGAAATGTTTCCTCCACCGACATTGTCAATCTTGGTGAGTTTATGGAAGTTTGAAAAACTTAAGTAAAATCTTGGAAAAGGTTCAATAGGGGATCAGAAGGAAAACTTAGACTCCATAAAAATATACAAGGGTCTTGAGATAGAATAAGTAGGGTCCCTATTCCTGGGAAAAAATTGGCTCTATGAGAGAAAATACAAGAAAATCGGATTTTTTCAGTGTTGGCACAACAGTTGGTGACATAGTGGGTGAATCCATGAATCTTTTCATTAAACATCTAGACCCTCACGCAAGTTGAGGACAGATTATGGTTGCAACCAAATGGAGCCTTCTTGATCTAATATAGGTGGGATGTTTTGAACCCTACAATTCTAACCAACCACTTTCTTAAAAAAAGAAACATGGAACACTTTATGTATTTTGGAGGTAGTTGTAAGTGCTAGTTTGTAGGAAACTAGACCAATACGTTTGATAATATTATAGGGGCCATAAAATTAGGGTTTCAACTTCTGGTGGCCATGGGTTTTGAGGGATGTTTTCTTGTAAGGTTGGAGTCTGAGAAACACCTGATCACCTTCTTGGAAAACACATTCAGAATAGTGTTGGTCAACCTGTTGTTTCATACAATTTTGGGCCATGTGGAGGTTATCCTTGAAAGTTGCGAGTGTAGCTTCTCTGCCTTGCAGTAACTTATCAATAACCAATACCTTTGATGTCCTTGTAATATAGAAATTGACTGTAGGTAGTTTTTTTCCATACACCATTTCATATGGTGTCATTTTGGTTGATGTATGATAGGAAGTGTTGTATCGCCATTCTGACAAGGGTAACCATTGCACCCATTGATGTTGTTTGTATGATGTGAAAAAACACAAGTAGGTTTCCAAACATTTGTTCACAACTTCCATTTGTCCATCCATTTGGGGATGGTATGTTGTGCTCCTGTTCAATTGTGTGCCCTGTAATTTAAACAATTCTTGCCAAAATTTGTTGGTGAAGGTCGGGTTATGATCAGACACAATCGAGGTTGGCATGCCATGCAGTTTGAAAATCTAATCAATGAAAACTTGCACTACCATAGATGGTGTAAAAGGGTGTGGTAAGGAACAAAAATGTGCATAATTAGAGAGGATATCTACCACGACAATGATGACGAACATTTCACCTACTTTTGGAAGGCTCAGGATAAAGTCCATAGAGATGTCAGTCCAAATAGAAGATAGAATGGATAATGACATTAGATATGTTGATGTCTTGGCAATTTCACCTTTATTGCATTGCAAAATATCACATTTTGTGACAAAGTTAAGGATTTACTTCTTCATTCCTTCCTAGAAAAAAGAATGGGGAGCACAGTCATATGTCCTTTGGAGGCCAGAGTGACCAACAAGAGTAGATGAGTGAAACTCATTTAATATCTTGGGCTTGCATGCTAAAGTTGGAGATAGAACCAAGCGATCCTTATACTGAAGGATATTATATTTCCAAGTGTAGATGATGGGTGGTTTAGGGTCCTCCTAAATTCATTGAATGACCTGTGATATAGTGGGTTTGGTTAACCATTATTTTTGAACTTCCTCAATCCAATTAGGAACATGTAATGATAAGGAAAAGAGGGAACCTTCGTCCTCATTTTCTCTTGTCAATGCATCTTCCACTACATTTTGTTTTCCTTTTTTATATATGATCTCATAATTATAGCCCTACATTTTGGTCAACCATTTTTTCTATTATGGGGACGATAACCTCTACTCCAAGAAATAATTCAGACTACGGTAATCTATTTTGATATGAAAATGGCATCCCAAGAGATATGGCCACCAAGTGTGCACATCATGGAGAATGGCCATTATTTCTTTCTTCATATGTATATTTACCAAAAGTATGGCCACTAAAATCCTGGCTAGTGAAATCCATAGGTCTACCTTGTTATGTTAGAACTACGCCAATACCAATGCTGGAAGCATTAGATTCCACAAAAAAAGTTTTGTTGAAATTAGGGGATACTAATATTGGGGTAGTGCACATGGATTGCTTTAAATATATGAAGGCCTATACTACTGCAGGTTTCCAATGAAATGCATTATTCTTAAGAAGGTCTATCAATGGTTGGGAAATTTTTCCATAATGGTGGAAAAATTTTCAGTAATAGCTAGTGAGGCCTAGGAAACCCTAAAGGCATTTCAAGGTCATGGGTATTGGCCAATCCTCCATGGCTTGAATCTTTTTGGATTCCACTCTTACCCCCTCACAGCCCACAATGTGTCCCAAGTATTCAACCTCGCTCTCCCCAAAACAACACTTGGTCTTTTTGACAAACAATTGATTGTCTTATAACAATTGGAGTACTTTATCCACATGTTGTAGATGGCCATCCAAAGTAGGGTTGTAAATGAGGATGTCATCAAAGAAAAATAGAACAAAATTATAAAGGTACATATTCAAGAGTTTATTCATGAGACTTTGGAAGGTAAATGGAGAATTTCAAAGTCAAAAAATAATTACCAAGAACTCATAATGTTTGTCATGAGTTCTGAAAGAGGTCTTTAGAATATCTGCTTCGTTCATCTGAATCTATTGATATCCACAACAAAGATCTATTTTTTTTAAGGAACAAGAACCCTAGATTTCATCCAACAGATCATCAATGACAAGAATTGGAACATATATTTAATGTTCAATTTATCAAGGGAGTGAAAATATGGACACATGCACCCAGAACATTATCTTCTCAAAACCATCACAATAGGGGATAAATATGGGTTGGTACTTGGGAAAATTACACCAAACTCCAGTGATTCCTGCACTGTTTTTTCAATTTCATTTTTTTGAGCAAATGGATACCTATAGGGACATACATTGGGGGGTTGACTGCCTAGAAGGAGAGGAATGTTGTGATCATGCTCACCCTGGGAAAGGGGTAAATTTGTGGGTGTCTCAAAGACCTTGTGGTGCTTGTCCAAAACCAGTTGTAGATCAGGATGTACTTCTGGAGATGATTAATCTTTTACCTGTATGGAATTAAGTTGAGAAATCACACCATGGTGGCCAATATTCGGGAGTTTCTCCATCCGGTGAGAACTGATCATTTCTGGCGAGCCAGCTTGCAAGCCTCAGAGGGTATAAGTGTGAGGATTTTGAGTGAAGCTCATATATATAACTCTTTATAATCCATGGTAATTGGTCCCAAGGTGTGAAGCCATTCAACACCCAAGAAAATATCAAACCCACCCATGGAAATGGAAAACATGTGAGTTTTCAGGTTATAATCACCCATTTGGAGTTTGAAATTCTCACAACATACCCCTATTATAGCGTCAATTTCCACCCCATATGCCATATATGAATATATAATAGGATAGAGGCCCTAATACAACTTTTTCTTGAGGTTTGACCCCTTTCATAGAATTTTTGGAGGCCCTCACATGAAACCTAGTAGGAAACAAGCAAGGCCCTCGATGGACACTAGTGGATCATCAAGCAAGGCACTTTCCAACTTCTATAATTGAGGAATTATGAGGTGATAGGAGAGGGTTGAGTTGGATATTCATGGAAAAGGCCCAGGAACTCACAACATTCAAGTCTCTAGTGACCTCTGGAATATATATAAGCCTCTCCCAAGCCTCCTCCAAGAGATATATAAAAAAGGAAAGCCTTGGACAATTGGAGGAAGAATTCATAGTAATGTTATGTTGTCCAACAACATAGGTATAAACCAGAAGTCTGTGAGCCTAGACTGAACAAGGAGTCGCAAAGAGAGGCAAGGAGCAAGTAGACTAAAGGATATTGCATCATCACTTGAGGTATGTCTTGATGTAATGTTCTTGTGTTTCATTAATAGATCATTTGGTTTTCCCCATGAACGCTTGTCTTTGAAACATAAATATTTATATCTGGGTTATATTGTTATAGATAAGGTTAGATCCAAGATAGATATAGGATTCTAACACTAGGAGGACAAGTAGAATGGTATTGTTTTGTGTTTAGTGTGTAGGAAGCAGGTTGTAGAAGCTAGATCTAGAAATTCAGTATTGCAGAAGCCATGAATACACTAAGGACAACCTTCAGGAAAAGGTATGTCATCCCCCCAACTCCTTTTGTGTAATATTAGTGATTGTTTATAGGAGAACCATAGGAAATCTAGCCCACTCCCATCTAGAGTTTCTAGGCCAGTCGTTGGCACAACTATACTCGATTTCTTTTTAAATACTGCGGAGTTATACTCCTATTTGAGTAATACTATAGTGTCAAAATGCCCAAATTCTTAACAAGAAAAAATGTTTAGTAATTTTGCAGCCCGAAAGCAGGAGGCAAGGTTTCACAATAATATAAGGGATTTCAGGGTTTCTACAGACAAGGGTTTTCCATGTGCTATATCTCTTTGATATACATGTGGGGTCAAACAATAGTACTTGTACCAATATCTTAGGGCACCAACTAAGGATTCTTGATGGTACCCTTAGTCGTACTACCCAATTACCCAAGTACTAGAGAGTATCTTCCTAAGTGTTGTTCTCGGTGGCACTATAGTAGTTAGGAATTTGATCAATTAATATAAGGATGGTTGTAGGATATCCTTGGGATATTTTGATATATCATAGGTTTGAGGAAGAGTAACTCAGTGTACATGAGTTGTCTTATGCACTACCACTCAAAGGGGTACCAATAAGGGTTACAAGAGTGTCCAATAATGTGAGCTTAAAAGCATCTTGTATTTCCTACGTGTATGCTTCCCCAACAACATATTTATGCATTGAACAATATATCTATGTAGTTTAAATACACTGGAACACATCTCTAGCCTATACATTTCTAAAAACAATGAGTGTGTGCTGGCCCAAAAAATATATTTGATACCACTTGTAATATGCTTAACCTGAAACAGATAACACAACAAGAGAATATACCCCAAGAATAACAGGAACATTCAATAGAGAGAAAAAATATATTATTGATACCACCAAGAAATATTTGTTCACTTACCTCTTTAAGGGGATATCCTCCAAAATGAGTAGAGGTCTCTTACAATAATACTCAAGAAAATCTTTCTCATACATCTTACTCTTATTTATACTTATGCTATCTTCTAAAGAACATTCTAGAGGAAGGTATTTCTAGAAGCAAAAGCTTCTATTAGGTCTTCTTACATTGACTTGTTCAAAATTATTTAATAGGCCTTATTAACTAATGTTGGCCTTTATTACATGGAAAATATATCATGCTAACTAATAAACAACTAGGAGGGGTTAGGGTCGTATCCTAACAATTTTAAAGTATATTCGATGATACAAGTTTGAGTATGGAAGAAAAGATTTTATGGTTGTGGCCAGAGCTAGTTAATCACATCAATATCCTTTTAATATGATTTGTCTTTGGGAAGCAAGTGAGGGAATACAAGGAAATTATGCACTAGGAATGATGAAAATACAAGTTGATTTCACATTTCTCTAGTGTTTCTCCGCTACCAGTGAGCATCCATATCCCCGATGGATTCACCGCGATGTCACAATCCTTTCTGTATTTCCAGTGAGAATCTATAGCCCTGACGAAGATACTTGCATGTTCTACATTAGATGGAATGCCTTTTCCCAAGCCTCTACCTTTATAAAAATAATTTTCTCTTAATTTTCTGAGAGAGGTATATGGGGGGACTCCATTTTTCCTTTAAAGGCATGCAGGATGACACCTGTGAAAGTGAGATTTGCAAGCCTGATTATAGATGAGATAAATTCCTAGGAAGTATGCCTCGAGCACTACAAGCGCCTCTCACAAGTTGGTCGTTTCTTGTTAATTTCACATGAATTAAAGAGCCTTCTCTTGGGTGTGACCATTATCCCATTCTTGTCACCACTTACGCATGAAAAACCCATCCATTACTAAACCATGTTCCTCTATTGAATCTAATCTTAAGATTCATGACACTAAACATTTTGGGAAATATGAGTATGCAATAATGTTGAGAGAGAGATAGAGAGAGGGAACTCTAAAAAAAATAAAACAAGAAAGTGAAGGCGAAAGGGAGAAAACAAACATTCACAAAAAAAAGGAAAAGAAAATTGAAGGATAAAAAAGAAGGAAGGATTGACTCCTTTTATTTATATACAGGAGATCTACCTTGAAATACTATCTAATGTAGTGTTTGAGAATTTGTCCATTAATGAGGAGGATGTCCACATCCCCCTCAAGTTTTTGCAAACTCTAGGTTATTATGCCAAAATTTTCCTTAATCATGAAAGGGCATAACCATAGTTGTTGAAATTTAGAGTGTTTCCCTTTCTCCTCATGTGGCTTGTCCCATTTCAGAACCATGTCACCAACCTAAAAAAAAAAATCATGGGTATATTTCTTATCAAACGATCATTTTGTGGTCTACTGGTGAGCATCAAATTTTGTTTTAGTTCTCGCTTGGCCTTCTTCCAATTTAACCAAGGTGTCTATTCATTTATTGATGGAGATATGATGTCGTAGACCCCCGACCCTCGGGCTAGAGTCCGGTACAGGATCGTTCTGAATTCCTCCAATGAGCCGAAATAGCTCTTGGGGATTTTACTCAGAAACCCTTAACAAATTCGATCCATGGGTCCTTCCTTGAAAACCCCACCTGCACAAGCATGCATCAGGTGTGATATTTCACCTTCACGTGACCACCAACAATGACCTTCCACATGAACCCCTAGATATGACCACGACCCTTTGCCGAAAAAGGATTTTTGGGTTTCGCGATTTCACGAACCCAGATGTTGAGAGTTCTAGCTCTTCGACCTCTTGAATACCGAAATGCCAAAATTTTGGTCTTTCTAACTGTGTCCTCCATGATCACAGCTCTTCTCTCAGAACTTCGGGGTTTCCAACACTGAAATGCCCTGACACCTTGTCTTCAGGATTCCCAAAATACTGAACCTCGGTATGCCAAAATATGAAATCTTGAGACCACAGCCCCACTCAACAATACATCGCATTTCACAACTTCGGGACTCTCAACATCAAGTTGCCCGACTCTTGTCCTCGGTACTTCCGAAATCCCGATCCCCGAAATGCCGAAATCTGATCCTATCTTCGTGACCCGACACTATTCCTCGTTATGCCTTCGGGAATTCACGTTTTGGAACTTCGCGAATCTCAGTGCAACAATTCCTTGCCCTCTCTTACTCTCAGTATCCGAAGTACCGAAATCCTGAAACTCTTGTCCTCCTTCTCTTGAGAAAGATCAACGGCTCAAAGCCTCCCTTGATCCAACGGCTCAGATCCTTTCGGGATTATATAGGTCAAGAGTTCTGAACTCTTACCCCTATATCTTCCAGTAGCCGAAATACCAAAATGCTCCTTTCGGGGATTTCCCCGAAACCTTGTCCATGTGCACTTTTCGGGGCTTCAGGATTTGCAATTTTGTGAATCCTCCATGACAAATGTTGCTCCTTCGACCTCTCGATATCCGAAACCTCGATATGCCGAAATCCTCCTTTCGAGAATTTCCCCAAAACCTCGACCGCTCGCCACATGTCCTCATGTTCGATGGTCACGATCCTTTCAGGATTTCGTGGGTCAAGAGTCCTGACTCTTGCCCTTTGTATCTCTCGGTAGCCGAAATGCCGAAATAGGCCTTTCGTTCTCCTCTTTACATACGAGGGTTAAACCTCATGCATCTTCTCCTGGATCCGATGGCTATCGGTCCATGCATCCAGATCTGATGGCCCAGATCTCGTTATCCTATGTGCTCTCCTCCTGTTTTTGCATGGACGTAGACCCAATGGTCTAGATATTTTCCTCTCCAACTGATCTAATGATAGTTGTAGATCCCTCCTGATCTTCCACTCATCTTCCTCAACTTGGAAGATTTTCTTGCTCCAAAATACCTCAGCCTTTGTCTCCTCTGTGAACCCTGTGAACTTAGGTCTCGCTTGCGTTCTAAGGATGTTGTCCCTCCTGAGATTCTCAAACTCTAAACCCTCCAAAGGGTTTTCTCGCCTTCTTCTCCTCTCGGCTATGGTTCTGTGCGAAAAGGCACTATTCCTCCTGAGCTTGTTTATTCTTAAACCTTGAAAGGTTTCCTCAACCTCTGCACTCCTTGCAGGATCCCTATGCACGACTGTGCTATCTCTTCTGAGATTCAGAACTTGGAACAAATTCTTCCAACACTCACTCCTTCTACTTGGCGAGCCCTCAGACGACTATCTATCAACACTTCACATGAGAGTTGTTCTAGTGCACTCCTTACACAGGTCTTTGTCCTCCTTGAGCTTCAAATGCTCACAACCTCAACAGTCTCCATCCCTTTCTCTCCTTGAAGGGATATAAGTGCCCTCTTGGATAATTATGCTCAAGCAATCCTTGTTGATCCTGCAGGGTGTTCAGTAACCCTATGAAGTTCCTCCTATGACACTTCTCTTCTCTGAACTAAAAACAAAGTTCTTTCTGTACAATATCTGCACTTGCTCAATGCCCTCCTAGCAGAGATCTACAAAACCCCGCAGTGGTTTTTTCTTCTCACTGAAATTGAAATAGAGTTCTCTCCCTAATGCATCCAATGCATCTGCTAGATTCCCTCATGGCAGAGTTTCTACAGAATCCCTCAGAAATTTTGTCTTCTCACTGAACTCAAAATAGAGTTCTCCTTCGGTGCACCCTATGCATCCACTCAATTCCCTCTTGGCAAAGTCTCTACAGAATCCTCGGTGATTCTCGTTTCCCTTTGAACTCACAGTAGAGTTCTCCTGTGCACTATTTGCACCTACTCGATGCCCTCCTAGAAGAGCTCTATAGAATCCTCAGTGGTTCTAGTCTTCTCCTCTGAACTCAAACAAGAGTTCACTCCTTGTGCCTTCTATGCACGCACTCAATTCCCTCTTGGCAGAGCTCTACATAACCTTCAATGATTCCGGTCTGTCCTATGCTCTCTTCTGCACAATCTCACCTCCAAGGTATTCATCAACCTTGAGGTTTCTCCTTGAGTCAGTGACTTCAGCTGGTGCACCCTCCTGGCATGTCCTTGCCCAAATTTCGTAGAATTCAAGAGTGCATCTATGCACTGGCTTTCAGAACCCACAACATTCTGTCACACCCTCTTGGAATGAAGCCTCAAAGAACCCCAAACCTAAAATCAAAGAATCCATAGATAGCATAACCTATCTCTCCCTACAAATGCCTACTAACACACATTCACAACATATAATGAACACACATAAAGACATTCATCACACATAGAATATCATGCAGGAAAAACTGCTTATGTTTGTATTAATCAAGAATGCATGTACAAAGGTTATGAGCACGGACTGTAATAGAGTCTCAACTCCTTCTACACAACTCCACTAACTCCAAAATAAGATGCTAAAGATATTTTACATGAGGGGGCTCTTTGAGCTCTTCCCTCCAAGCTACCTACTCTATTCAATTACATTCAATTACAATCAATTTACAATGAATGGTTGTCTAGTCTAGATCGGATCTAGATCTCAGCATTACAACCATTAAATGCCTTCTTTAACTACATCATGCTCAAAGGCACGGCTTTGGCTCTACCAGCCTTACAAACATTAAATACATTGATTTCAAATTCAAAATTTGAAATGAGAGGGTTGCGCCTCTCTTCATCCCATTGAATGTGCGTTGTGCTGGTTGGCTAGCTGGCTTGGGAGAGATGATCATGCATGATACTCCTCTGCTACAAAAAATTCATGAGCTCCTACTCATGAGCTTGCTAGCATCATTTTTTAAATCCACCTGGATCTCAAACAGTCCTCTGGAGTTGTTCACCTGCTCCATTGCTCTATTGTTGTTGTTGTTGTTTCTTCTGCTTCTCTGTTGATGTTGTTGTATCTCTTTTGCTCAGCCTTTCTCTGCTAGCAGTCTTCTATACTAACCTCAACATTAGCCTCCTGACCTGCTCTATCTCCTCATCCAGCTACTCCCATGGTTGGATCTGTGTATGCAGTCTCCTCGACTGCATTTCTTCTCTGCAAATGGGTAGACCATCGTGATATCCCATGCCATCTTCTTCATCCTCTGTGGCACTAAGTGTCCACTCTACTACAAATTTCAGCTTCACAGTCCTATCACTGAGTTTCTTCTTAGCTTTTCCCTATGACAGTTTGGCTGTCATCTCTCCTGTTGGTATATTCCCAGCTTCCTCCAGTCGCTCCTTGGGCTGGTATTCTCCCTCTATCTCCAACCCAATCTGTTGGATGTGCATGCTCTGCACCTTCACCCTTCTCTCTGGGGCTTAAATTTCTTAATACAGATCAACAAAGCTCATGTTGTCTACTTCTTCTTCTTATTCTTCTGCAAGATCTAATGTTGCAGTCGTCTTTGTTTTAGCTTCCTGGCTGAAAAATTTGAGCCATTCCTCGGAATGCTCATTTCCTTCTTCTAGTTGGGCAACTTTTGATATCTGCTCCAACTCTTCCTCTTCTTTGACAGTCTCTGCTAGATGTCTTTCTATTGCTTCTACATCAGCAACACAAAATCTTGCCTCAACTGGGCTACCTGGCAAGAATATTTGAATTCCTCCAATCATCAGAATGCTCTTATGATCTTCCTCTATCAGATTTCCTTGTTGATCTGAACTCAACTCTGAGCTCATCTTCTCTCCCTTTCCCTCCTAGAAGTATGGGAGTTCTCTACTACCCCCCTAGCAGTCTATGAGATCCCGCAACAATATCAACTCATTACCCACCTGGCAATATGAAATTTCCCTATTATCCTCTTGACAGTCTATGAGATCCCGCATCGATCTCATCTCATTTCCCACCTGGCAATTGGAAATTTCTATTCTTCCCTCTTGGTAGTCTCTAAGATATTCCGATGATCTCAGTTCATCCTCATCACTGAGATTTCTCCCAGATTCTAGCTCACATACATGAACCATCTCATCTTCATCTCTGAGGCTTTCAGCATGCCTTAGCCATCTCTTTAACAACCTTTGTTTTCTTTTGGCCACCAATACCTTGACTGGCCATTTTTTACTTTCATTTTCATGGGCCATTCATATACCCATCTTGACTCTGCATTTTGCTGCATATGCAGTGCAAGTTCCTCCATCCTCGCTCTGATCTCGACGAGATATTTATCCATCTCAGCTTTTCTTGGCTGCTGATGGATCTTCTTTCCATCGTGTCTATGGACTTCAGTAGCCATTTTCCTGCCTTCTATCTGCCCTCCTGGAAAGTTTGTTGCTGTCACTCTGCAACCCTGAGTGCTTCCAACATCCCCTACAGTCCTCCCGACTGTCTTCTTGACTGTTGTGTACCTGCGAGAAATCACCACAGAGTCTCAATACTCTACCTTCCTCTGATACCAAACAGATGTGTATCAGAGTACGCTTTCTCCTCTCGTTTCCTCCGCCTGCAATATACAAATAAATTAGAGCTCTGATACCACAAATGATGTCGCAGACCCTCGACCCTCGGGCCAGATTCTGCTACAGGATCATTCTGAATTCCTCCAATGAGCCGAAATAGCTCTTCAGGCTTTTACTCAGAAACCCTTAACAAATTCGATCCATGGGTCCTTACTTGAAAACCCCACCTACACAAACATGCATCGGGCATGAGCTTTCACCTCCACGTGGCCACCAACAATGACCTTCCACACAGCCTCCCAGATATGACCATGACCCTTTGCCGAAAAAGGATTTTCGGGTTTCACGATTTTGTGAACCTAGATGTCGAGAGTTCTAGCTCTTCGACCTCTCGAATACCCGAATTCTGAAATATCGAAATTTTAGTCTTTCTAACTGTGTCCTATGTGATCACATCTCTTCTCTTGGAACTTCAGGGTTTTCAACGCTGAAATAATCTGATACCTTGTCTTCAGGATTCCCTAAATGCCAAGCCCCGGTATGTCGAAATATGAAATCTTGAGACCGCAGCCCCACTCAACAATACATCGCGTTTCGCGACTTCACGACTTTCAACATCAAGTTACCCTACTCTTGTCCTCGGGACTTCCGAAATATCGATCCCTGGTATGCTGAAATATCATCCTATCTTCGTGACCCGACACTATTCCTCGTTATGCCTTCGGGAATTTGTGTTTCGGAACTTCACGAATCTCGGCGCAACAATTCCTTTCTCTCTCATACTCCCGGTATCCAAAATACCAAAGTACAAAAATCCCAAAACTCCGGTTCTCCTTCTCCTGAGCAAGATCAAAGGCTCAAAGCCTCCCTTGATCCAACGGCTCAGATCCTTTCGGGATTCTATGGGTCAAGAGTTCTAAACTCTTACCCCTGCATCTTTCGGTAGCCGAAATATCGAAATGCTCCTTCCAGGGATTTCCCCGAAACATTGTCCATGCGCACTTTTTGGGACTTTGGGATTTGCAATTTCACGAATCCTCCATGACAAATGTTGCTCCTTCGACCTCCCGATATCCGAAACCCCAATATGCCGAAATCCTCCTTTCGAGAATTTCCCCGAAACCTTGACCGCTCACCACGTGTCCTCCTGTTCGACGGTCACAATCCTTTATGGATTTCATGGGTCAAGAGTCTTGACTCTTTCCCTTTGTATCTATCGGTAGCCGAAATGTCGAAATAGGCCTTTCATTCTCCTCTTTACATATGAGGGTTAAAACTCGTGCAATTTCTCCTAGATCCGATGGCTATCGGACCATGCATCCATATCTGGTGGCCCAGATCTCTTTATCTTGTGCGCTCTCCTCCTGTTGTTTCCTGAACGTAGACCCAACGGTCCATATATTTTCCTCTCCAACTGATCTAACAACAGTTGTAGCTCCCTCCTAAGCTTCCACTCTTCTTCCTGAACTTGGAAGATTTTCTTGCTCCAAAAGACCTCAACCTTTGTCTCCTCTATGAACCCTGTGAACTTGGGTCTCGCCTGTATTCTAAGGATGTTGTCCCTCCTGAGCTTCTCAAACTATGAACCCTCCAAATGGTTTTCTCGACTTCTGCTCCTCTCGGCTATGGCTCTATGTGCAAAGGCATTATTCCTCCTGAGCTTGTTTATTCTAAAACCTTGAAAGGTTTCCTTGACCTCTGCACTCCTTGCAGGATCCCTGTGCACGACTGTGCTATCTCTTCTAAGCTTCAGAACTTGGAAGAAATTCTTCCGGCACTCACTCCTTGTGCTTGACAAGCCCTTAGATGGATTTCTATCAACACTTCACATGCGTATTAGCCTGGTGCACTCCTTGCACAGGCCTTTGTCCTCCTTGAGCTTCAAATGCTCATGACCTCAATGGTCTCTGTCTCTTTCTCTCCTTGAAGGGATATAAGTGCCCTCTTGGCTACTTATGCTCAATCACACCTTGCTAAGCCTACAGGGTGTTCAGTAACCCTGTGAAGGTCCTCCTGTGACACTTCTCTTCTCTGAACTCAAAACAAAGTTCTTTCTGTACAGTCTCTGCACTTGCTTAATGCCCTCCTGGCAGATCTCTACAAAACCCCTCAGTGGTTATGTATTCTCACTAAACTCAAAATAGAGTTCTCTCCCTAATTCATCTAATGCATCTACTCGATGCCCTCCTAGCAGAGTTTCTTTAGAATCCCTCAGAAATTATGTCTTCTCACTGAACTCGAAATAGAGTTCTCCTTTGGTGCACCCTGTGCATCCACTCAATGCGCTCTTGGCAGAGTCTCTACAAAATCCTTGGTGATTCTGGTTTCCCTTTGAACTCACAATAGATTTCTCCTGTGCACTATCTGCAGAGATATATAGAATCCTCAGTGGTTCTGGTATTCTCCTCTGAACTCAAACAAGAGTTCACTCCTTGTGCCTTCTATGCACGCACTCAATTCCCTCCTGGAAGCGCTCTACAGAACCTTCAATGATTCTGGTCTATCATGTTCTCTCTTCTGCACAGTCTCACATCCAAGGTATTCAACAACCTTGAGGTTTCTCCTTGATTCAGTGACTTCAGCTGGTGCGCCCTCCTATCACATCCTTGCCCAAATTCCACAGAATTCAGGAGTGCATCTATGCACTGGCTTTCAGAACCCTCAGCATTCCATCACACCCTCTTGGCATGAAGCCTCAAAGAACCCCAAACCTAAAATCAAAGAACCCAAAGATAGAAGAACCTATATCTCCCTGCAAATGCCTACTAACACACATTCACAGCATATAATGAACAGACATAAAGACATTCATCACACACATAATATCATGCAGGAAAAACTGCTTTTGTTTGTATTAATCAAGAATTCCTGTACAAAGGTTATGAGTGCGGACTGCAACAGAGTCTCGGCTCCTTCTACACAACTCCACTAACTCCAAAATAAGATGCTAAATATATTTTACATGAGGGGACTATTTGAGCTCTTCCCTCCAAGCTACCTATTTTATTCAATTAGATTGAATTACATTCAATTTACAATGAATGGTTGTGTAGTCCGGATCTGGTCTAGATCTCATCCTTAAAACCATTAAAGACCTTCTTTAACTACAGCCTACTCAAAGGCACGGGTTTGGCTCTGCCATCCTTACAAACATTAATTACATTGATTTCTAATTCAAAATTTGAAACGAGAGGGTTGCGCCTCTCTTCATCCCATTGAATGTGCATTGTGTTAGTTGGTTGGATGGCTTGGGAGCGATGCTCTTGCATCATACTCCTCTGCTGTGAAAAATTCATGAGCTCCCCAGCATTTTTGTTGAAATCCACCTGGATCCCAAACAGTCCTTTGGAGTTGTTCATCTGTTCCACTGCTCTATTGTTGTTGTTGTTGTTGCTTCTGCTTCTCTATTGTTGTTGTTGTCTCTCTTCTTCTCAGCCTTTCTCTGCTGGCAGTCTCTTGTACTAACCACAACATCAACCCCATGACATGCTCTATCTCCTCATCCAGTTGCTCCCATGGCTGGCTCTGTGTATGCAGTCTCCTCGACTGCATTTCTTCTCTGCAAATGGGTTGATCATCATGATCTCCCATGCCATATTCTTCATCCTCTGTGGCACTAAGTGTCCACTCTGCTGCAAAGTTCATCTTCACAGTCCTATCATTGAGTTGCTTCTTAGATTTTCCCTGTGACAGTTTGACTTTCATCTCTCCTATTGGTATATTCCCAGCTTCCTCCAGTCACTCCTTGGGCTAGTATTCTCCCTCTGTCTCCAACCTGATCTATTGGATGTGCATGCCCTGCACCTTCACCCTTCTCTCCAGGGCTTCAATTTTTTCATACATATCAATAAATCTCATGATGTTTGCTTCTTCTTCTTCTGCTGCTGCTACAAGCTCCAATACTACAGTCGTCTTTGTTTCAGCTTCCTGGCTGAAAAATTTGAGCCATTCCTTGGAATGCTCATTTCCTTCTTCTGCTTGGGTAGCTTTTGATATCTGCTCCAACTCTTCCTCTTCTTTGACAATCTCTGCTAGTTTTCTTTCTATTTATGCTATATCGAAAACAAAAACTCTCGCCTCAACTAGGCTACCTAGCAAGAATATTTGAATTCCTCCAATCATCATAATGCTCTTTTGATCTTCCTCTATCAGTTTTCCTTGCTGATCTGAAATCAGCTCTGAGCTCATCTACTCTACCTTTCCCTCCTCGTAGTATGGGAGTTCTCTGCTACCCACCTAGCATTCTATGAGATCCTTCATCGATATCAACTCATTGCCCACCTGGAAATCTGAAATTTCCCTCTTGTCCTCCTGACAATCTATGAGATCCTGCAACGATCTCATCTCATTTCCCACCTGGTAATTGGAAATTTATGTTTTTCCCTCTTGGCAGTCTCTAAGATCTTCCAGTGATCTCAGTTCATCCTCATCACTGATATTTCTCCTAGCTTATGGCTCACATACATGAACCATCTCCTCTTCATCTATGAGGCTTTTAGCATGCCTCAACCATATCTTTAACAATATTTGTTGTCTTTTGGCCACCAATACCTTGACTGGACATTTTACTTTCATTTTCATGGGCCATTCATATACCCATCTGATCTCAGCGAGCTCTTTATCCATCTTAGCTTTGATTGGTTGTTGATGGATCTTCTTTCCATCACGTCTATGGCCTTCAGTAGCCATTTTCCTGCCTTCTATCTGCCCTCCTGGCAATTTTGTTGTTGTCACTCTGCAACCCTGAGTGCTTCTAGCATCCCCTACAGTCCTCCCGACTATCTTCTTGACTGTTGTGTACTTGCGAGCAATCACCACAGAGTCTCAATACTCTGCATTTCTCTGATACCAAACTGATGTGTATCATAGTACTCTTTCTCCTCTCGCTTCCTATGCCTGTAATATACAAACAGAGTAGATATTTGATACCACAAATGATGTTGTATACCCCCGACCCTCAAGCCAAATTCCGCTACAAGATCGTTCTGAATTCCTACAATGAGCCGAAATAGCTCTTCGGGATTTTACTCAGAAACCCTTAACAAATTCGATCCACATGTCCTTCCTTGAAAACCCCACCTACACAAACATGCATCGGGTGTGAGCTTTCACCTCCACGTGGCCACCAACAATGACCTTCCACACAGCCTCCCAGATATGACCACGACCCTTTGCCAAAAAGGATTTTCAAGTTTCATGATTTCGCGATCTAGACCTCTCGAATACCGAAATGCTGAAATACTGAAATTTCGGTCTTTCTAACTGTGTCCTCCATGATCATAGCTCTTCTCTCGGAACTTCGGGGTATCCAACACTAAAATGCTCCGATACCTTGTCTTCAGGATTCCTGAAATGTCAAAACTCGGTATGTTGAAATATGAAATCTTGAGACCGCAGCCCCACTCAACAATACGTCGCGTTTCACGACTTTGGGACTTTCAGCATCAAGTTGCCCAACTCTTGTCCTCAGGACTTCTAAAATAACGATCCTAGGTATGCCAAAATATGATCCTTTCTTCGTGACCCGACACTATTCCTCGTTATGCCTTCTGGAATTCGTGTTTCAGAACTTTGTGAATCTCGACGCAACAATTCCTTGCCCTCTCGTACTCCCGGTATCCGAAGTACCGAAGTACCGAAATCCTGAAACTCTGGTCCTCCTTCTCCTGAGAAAAATCAACGGCTCAAAGCCTCCCTTGATCCAATGGCTCAGATCCTTTTGGGATTCTATGGGTCAAGAGTTTCGAACTCTTACCCCTGCATCTTTCGGTAGCTAAAATACCGAAATGCTCCTTTCGGGGATTTCCCTGAAACCTTGTCCGTGTGCACTTTTCGAGACTTCAGGATTCGCAATTTCACGACTCCTCTACAACAAATGTTTCTCCTTCGACCTCCCGATATCCAAAACCCCGATATGCCGAAATCCTCCTTTCGAGAATTTCCCCGAAACCTCGATCGCTCGCCACGTGTCCTCCTTTTCGATGGTCATGATCCTTTCGGGATTTCGTGGGTCAAGAGTCTCGACTCTTTCCCTTTGTATCTCCCAATAGCCGAAATAGGCCTTTATTTCTCCTCTTTACATACGAGGGTTAAACCTCATGCAACTTCTCTTGGATCCGATGGCTATCGGTCCACGCGTCCAGATCTCATGGCCCAGATCTCTTTATCCTATGCTCTCTCCTCATCCTGCTTCTTGGACGTAGACCCAATGGTCCAGATATTTTCCTCTCCAACTGATCTAATGAAAGTTGTAGCTCCCTCCTGAGCTTCCACTCTTCTTCCTAAACTTGGAAGATTTTCTTGCTCCAAAAGACCTCAGCCTTTGTCTCCTCTGCGAACCCTGTGAACTTGGGTCTCGCCTGCGTTCTAAGGACGCTGTCCCTCCTGAGCTTCTCAAACTCTAAACCCTCCAAAGGGTTGTCTCGACTTCTGCTCCTCTCGGCTATGGATTTATGCACAAAGGAACTATTCCTCCTGAGCTTGTTTATTCTAAAACCTTGAAAGGTTTCCTTTACCTCTGCACTCCTTGCAGGATCCCTGCGCATAACTGTGCTATCTCTTCTGAGCTTCAGAACTTGGAAGAAATTCTTCCGGCACTCACTCCTTGTGCTTGACAAGCCCTCATATGGTTGTCTATCAACACTTCACACGAGTGTTGTCTTGGTGCACTCCTTGCATAGGTTTTTGTCCTCCTTGAGCTTCAACTGCTCATGACCTCAACGGTCTCTGTCCCTTTCTCTCCTTGAAGGGATATAAGTGCCCTCTTGGCTACTTATGCTCAAGCACACCTTGTTGAGCCTACAGGGTGTTCAGTAACCCTGTGAAGATCCTCCTGTGACACTTCTCTTCTCTGAACTCAAAACAAAGTTATTTCTATACAGTCTCTGCACTTGCTCAATGCCCTCGTGGTAGAGCTCTACAAAATCCCTCAGTGGTTTTGTCTTCTCACTGAACTCGAAACAGAGTTCTCTCCCTAATGAATCCAATGCATCCGCTCGATGCCCTCCTGGCAGAGTTTCTATAGAATCCCTCAGAAATTATGTCTTCTTACTGAACTTGAAATAGAGTTCTCCTTCGGTGCACCCTATCCATCCACTCAATGCCCTCTTGGAAGAGTCTCTATAGAATCCTCGATGATTCTGGTTTCCCTTTGAACTCACAGTAGAGTTCTCCTGTGCACTATCTTCACTTGCTCGATGCCCTCCTGGCAGAGCTCTATAGAATCCTCAGTGGTTCTGGTCTTCCCCTCTGAACTCAAACAAGAGTTCACTCTTTGTGCCTTCTATGCACGCGCTCAATGCCCTCCTGGCAGAGCTCTACAGAACCTTCAATGATTCTGGTCTATCCTGTGCTCTCTTCTTCACAGTCTCACCTCCAAGGTATTCAGAAACCTTGAGGTTTCTCCTTGAGTCAGTGACTTCAACTGGTGCGCCCTCCTGGCACATCCTTGCCCAAATTCTGCAGAATTCAGGAGTGCATCTATGCACTGGCTTTTAGAACCCACAGTGTTCTGTCACACCCTCTTGGCATGAAGCCTCAAAGAACCCCAAACCTAAAATCAAAGAACCCATAGATAGTAGAACCTATCTCTGCCTGCAAATGCCTACTAACACACATTCACAGCATATAATGAACACACATAAAGACATTCATCACACATAGAATATCATGCAGGAAAAACTGCTTATTTTTGTATAAATCAAGAATGCATGTACAAAGGTTATGAGCACGGACTGTAATAGAGTCTCGACTCCTTCTACACAACTCCACTAACTCCAAAATATGATTCTAAAGATCTTTTACATGAGGGGGCTCTTTGAGCTCTTCCCTCAAAGCTACCTACTCTATTCAATTACATTCAATTACATTCAATTTACAATGAATGGTTGTCTAGTCCAGATCGGATCTAGATCTCAGCCTTACAACCATTAAAGGCCTTCTTTAACTACAGCCTGGTCAAAGGCACGAATTTGGCTCTACCAGTCTTACAAACATTAATTACATTGATTTCAAATTCAAAATTTGAAATGAGAGGGCTGTGCCTCTCTTCATTCTATTGAATGTGCGTTGTGATGGCTGGCTGGCTAGCTTGGGAGCGATGCTCCTGCATCAAGATATGTTCTCTCCCGCATGACTTTTGTGTGAGTTGGAGGGAAGGTAGGAATGTTTTTGGGGGTAGGATGGCTTCCTTTTCATAAACAAGAAAGTATGGAGAGGTCCCTATATATTCTTTTGGAATGACATTATCTTCCCAAAGAATGTTGTGTAGAGTGTTTTTCCAATTTCTTTGTTGGTCTACTGCAATTCACTTTAGGATATTGATTAGATTCTTATTGGTAGATTCATTTAGAAAATTTCCTCGGGAGTAATAGTTAGCTACATATTTTAGAATAATTATCAGTTAATGGTTCTTCTCTTCTAAATCCTTCTTCTTCTTGAGGTCTTTTATAGTTGTCTACTACTGCTATTGACTTCTGAATACTCTAGGTGGTGTAGTGTTTATGTAAATTCTTCTTCAATATTCTTGTATTCTTCCTTCTTAGCGATACCTATGACAATTTCTACATAACTTCTTGGTTCTGCTTCTTATTATGTTATTTTGGAACTCGAACCTTTATCTGTTTACGTCTAGTTTTATCCTATACTAGATATGTCATAGTAAGATTTTTTACTGCTAATGATGTTACCCAATATTTTGGTGTTTTTTTTTTGCATGTCCTTCTTTGGAAGATCTTTTCTTAGACTGACTATTTTTTCTTCCAAGTCTTCAATGATCCTGTCTCTTTTTTCTAATTGGCCTTTGTAAGCTTCTTCAATTTTCTTGTCTTCATCTACCTATATTTTTATCTTCATGATCATCTTCTCCACTTCTTTGGAGTTTGAATTCTAAGATTCTTCTTTCTTCTTTACCTCTTCTTTGAGTGACTTGTTTTTCTTATTTTCCCCCTTTAGAGATTCTAGGGAACACATTAATTCTTCTCTGTAATCCGATTCTACCTAATCGCATTCTTTTGCAAACCTTCTTCCTCAAAATCTACTATTGCCATAAAAAATAATATCTCTGTATCACTATTGATGTCTTTGTCTTTGTCTGATGAAGTCTTCTTGAAAATTTTATTTTTGTTTCTTCTATCGTTTTGGATCTTCTTTTTTCTTTTTAGAGTCATCTTCTTCATTACTTTCCTTATTATTATAGGGACATTTATTATCAAAATGACCAACACCATCACAATTAAAACATTTCAATGGAAACATACCTTTGTATTTGTCAGTTCCTCTTTTCAAATTCCTTACAAAGTTTTCCACCTCTTCATCTTCCTTTGAATCATCACTAAAACTACAGTCTAAATTAGGATTTTGTTTATATTTATTCTTTGTCTTCTTGGATTCCTTGAATGTTTCTTCCTTTGTGACTATATTTTCTTTCTCTTTCCTCATCTCATAAGTTGTGAGTATCCCATGCAACTCATCCATGGTCATTGTAGCTAGGTCCACTCTTTATTCTAGAGCCAAAAATTTTTAATCAAATCTCATTGGTAGAGATATTAATTCCTTTTTAACAATGACATGTTCCTTTATCTCATCTCCCAAACCTTTGATACTCTTTATTTTTTCATCAACTCGTAGAAAGTAAGTTTTCATGTTTCCATCTTCATTCATCTTCAATTGTTCAAACTTGGCTCTAAAAATATGAAGTTTATCTTCCTTAAATTTCTCATCTCCTTCATAGATAGTCTTCAGTTTGTCCCACATTTATTTTTCGGATTCATAGTGCATAATATTGGTATGTATTGATTGAGTCACACCATTCTAGATAGTGTTTATAGCCTTTGAATCATTTTCTTCAAGTTATTTCTATCTTTATCTGTCACGAGAGTGGAAGGTGCTTTGTATCCATCTACTACTGATCTCCAAACATCAAATCCTTGCACTTGTATATAGGTTTTCATTATTCTAGTCCAGAAGGAATAGTTCTCACCATAAAAATGTGGTACCCCAATCTTAGTGTAATCCATTATCTCCCTCCAGTGGTTATACTGCTTCTTGAAGGACCCGCTCTGATACCAATTTTTAGATTACTGAGGGGGGTTGAATCAGTAATGAGAAATTTTATTACTTTTAAACATAGTATATTCTTCAACAATATTCAGCATTTTATCATTAGCATTCAATATATCATCAATAATATAATCATAAACAACATCACATCATAATAGATACATAGTACACTAGAATTTATGTGGAAAGAAAAATGGGAGAAAACCACATAATGTTTTTCTTAGATATAAAAATAATGCATTCATTTAAAACACCAAATTATTGATTCTCTAACTACAACTGGAAGGAGGCTCCAACCCCCTATTCTTAGGCTCCAACCTGAAAGAAGCTACAATTCCCTGAATTCTCTAGCTCCAACTAGAAGGAGGATACAACCCCTGAGTTCTCCATATCCAGTCGAAAGGTGGATACAACCACCTATCCTTTCCTTTTCTTGCATCCATGAAATATAAGTGTAGTTCAATTGTCACTAACACAATCGCTAAAAATTTCACTGCCACTTCCACTGTCACTGTCATTGTCACTGCCACTTCCACTGTCACATCAACCTGTAACCTGTCAATATGTCATTGTATCCAACCTGTGTATCTATACCATACCATTCATCAATTGTGTACCAACATGTGAACTATAACATGCATCAATCATAAACCATAACATCAAACATGAATACAACCTATACCATATACCATAACATCAATCATGTATAGAATTGTACCATACCATTAATGAATTATATCAAAGAACCAATGCATGTCCCTCATTCATATGTCACCACACAACATGAACTCAATGATATGAACTATAACAACCATTTCATAACTAAACAAGTTTTAAGAGTGCTCCTCACTCAACCAAGAAACCATGATATACCATATCCAAATACCAAATCAACCATACCAAGTATGCCTCAAGAATACATAATATCATGAAAAAAAGTAACCATCAAAACAAGTATACAACCATACCAATACCTTTGTATCTGACCTGTAAAAATCCTTTAGACTTCAGGGACCTGGTACCAACATTTACTCAATCTTTCATGAGATTTTCATAGATCCGTAACTTTCTTCTCTACTACCCATGAATATCCATGATTTTCTCCTTTAAATCCTATGGATACCTCAGAAACTAGGGTTTCTCATCTTTGTTGAAACTTCGATACTTTCACCTTCGACCTTTGTTGGCCATTGACCAAGTTTTGGGAGATCCTTGGTTAAGTTTGACCTATTTTTGGACTTCGACAGCCTGTCGAAGGCAGAGCGCAAGATCAAGAAGAGATCACAAGATCTCATCCCCTTTTTGGGTCCTTTTTGGGATTTGGGATTATGTAACAGGTATGGGGATGTTGGCCCATGGGTTTACCCATGTTAGGCCTATTTTGTAAAGTATAAATAGATGTTTAGGAAATGTAAGGAGAGGTGCATATATATATGTGTGATATTGGGATAAGTGTTAAGTATGGATTGTAGATTATCTATATGGATATCGGTGGCCACCCACCTTTTCCAACTGGCTCAAAACAGTTTTCTGACATTTTTGGCAATTTACTATTTTTAGCAGTTTTTACTTCCGGGGCCATTTTGAGGGCCTAAATGAAGGTTTTTCGGTATTGAGATCCTCATTTACAAATAAAGGCATTATTGAGCCCCCAAAATGAATCTCCTTGACGATACCTTTCCAACGGGCTACCACACGCCTAAAACAGAGATCGTATGCAAAAGTTACTACCCCGGGAAGTTGATGTACTAGCTTACCCAAACGGGGCCCACATGACTTTTGGCGTTTCATCTCCTAGGGTTAGGTTTTTTGATGTATCGGGTTTTTGGCATTCTTTCTTATTGTAAAAAGGCCTTTAGAGCCTCATTTTAACGTTCTTCTTGTGAATGTGCGCTGTCGTCACATCTCTTCTCAGAGATAAGCCGCCGCCATTCCAGCAAGCTTGTTTCCATTGCATTTTACAGTTTCAGCTTATTTCGTTATTGAATAGAAAACCAGTTTTACTATATCTCTGTTATTTTGTGTTAAGAACTTGTTAATAATATATATTCATTTCATTCTGCTCATAAAATCTGGATCAGTGGTATCATAGAGGTCTTCTCCTTGTCGTCTTAATGCATGTCCCCAACGAGGTCGGAGTACAAAGAGTTGGGTCTTGAGCTTGTTTTTATTGAGGACAGAAGCTCTCGCACGCCCAAGAGACCTCCCATGGCAGGAGAAAATAAATATTATGGGACAAGAGATCCTTTCAAACTGTTTATTGAGGAATCCCTCACGCAACAGAGAAACGAGATGATGGATAGTTTCGCGCAGATCCTTCGGCGACTACCAACAGGTGATGCATCTTCTTCGAACGGAGGCGTCGCCCCCTTCAAGGTACAAATAAACTTTGATATTCCTATATTTGAAGGTAAGATAGACGCATATGTTGTAGACAAGTGGTTGAATCTACTAGAAGGGTATTTTTTTGTTCATAAATTTTTGAATAGAGAAAAGATTACTTTTGTGCTCCTCAAAGTCGTTCCCCATGTCAAAGATTGGTGGGAAACTTTCTGTGAGCAAAAGGAAATAGAGGAAACCTCGTTATTTTCAGTCACGGCCACCTGGGAATCCTTCAGGGATGCTATTAAGGAACAATACTACCATGTCGGAAGTTATGATGACCTGTATACCAAATGGACCACACTGCGGCAAGAAAGAGACCAAGCAATGCCAGATTTCACAAATACTTCCATACCTTGCACACCAAGTTGGGTATCAAAGATTCAGAATGACATATGGTGCTCAAGTATCACGGTGCTCTGCATAGATACATCCAGACCGAAATGGAATTTCTAGACATCTCATCCTTGGGCGCAGCCTACCGATATGCCATCAAAATCGAGCAGAAGCTCAAACAAAAGACGTGACAATTTGGGCTTGGGAACCCCTCACAACAAAAGCCAGGAAAGGGAGGCCCCAACCCACAAAACAAAGGACAAAGAAAAGATGGACAGTATCAAGAAAACTAGTACAAGCCACAAGCAAAGAAGGACACCAGAAAGACAAAGAAAGATACCAGGAAGTGGTGAGACTTCCATAAGAGCCCTTGGCATAACACTGTTGATTGTTGCTCAAAGCAGTCACTGGTGGCCGAAGTGAAAGCCTATGAATCAAATGCAGATTATGACTTCGAGAAAGAACCAGAAAGAGGAAGACAGATCATTAACGCGGAACCTAATGCCACCGATGCTACCACCAAGATCCAGCCTGGTGAACCAGACAAGCCAGAAGAAGGAGAGCGCCTCTTCCATTCACAGATGTGGGTAAAAGGCACCCCGCTGCACTTCATCGTTAACAGCGGTATCCAGAAGAACCTCATATCAGCAGAGGTCATCAAGCGGCTGGCCCTGCCAACAATGCCCCACACACAACCCTACACCATTGGATGGATCCGCCAAGGAAGCGATCTCTGTGTTGGCTAACAGTGTCGACTGTCATATGGCATCAAGCCCTTCAAAGACGAGGTATTGTGTGATGTTGCTCCTCTTGAAGTTTGTGATGTTCTTTTGGGCCAACCTTATTTATGGAAACATCATGTTGTATATGAGTCTAGGCCTCATAGTGTTATTATTACTTTGAATAGGAAATTGTACAGGATACCCGAGGCAGTCCCACCTAGTGTTATTTCCTTGATCTCTGCTAAGAAATGCAGGAAGGTCATCTCTCAAACGGGGAAGTTTTTCTTCTTCATGATTCGCTCTCAGAATAAGAAAAAGATCGCAGCCACATCTAGGGTCTCTGTGGCCAACCTCTCCACATAGTAGAAGCAAGTAGATAAGGTCGTGGAAGAATACTCGGATATCTTCTCCTCACCTACAGGGGTACCTCTACACTACCAGGTCAAGCACCCCATCGATCTGACCCCCAATGCACCACTACCCAATGGGTCAATCTATCATCACTCTTTGTTAGAGAATGAGGAGATCAAGAGACAGATCTAAGAACTGCTCCACAAGGGGCACATATGCCCTAGCTCATCACCTCGTGGGAGCCCAATCATGCTGGTACAGAATAAATATGGAACCTAGCGACTCTATATTGATTATCGGGCTCTGAATAAAATCACTATCAGAAGCCGATACACGATTCCCCGAATCGATGACCTCCTTGATCAACTCATGGGGGCCAAATACTTCAGTAAGATTGATCTGAAGTCTGCCTACCACCAGGTCCTGATAGAACAAACAGATGTATGGAAGACCACCTTCAAGTCAAAGGAAGCACTTTTTGAATGGTTGGTCATGCCCTTTGGTTTGAAAAATTCTCCAACCACTTTCATGAGGATGATGGACAATATCTTGTGACCATTCACCAATACTTTTGTAGTGGTGTATCTTGATGACATTCTAATTTACATCAAGACTTGGGACGAACACTTGCAGCATATTTAGTAGGTTCTGCACACCATGGGGCAACATAAACTATACGCCAACCTGGAAAAATGCTCCTTCGGCATGGACAGGGTCCATTACCTGGGCTACATCATTGATCAGCATGGCATACATGTGGATCCAGCCAAGATCCAAGTCATCATTGACTGGCCATCCCCAACAACACTCACTGAGCTTCGGAGTTTCTTGGGACTTGCTAATTTCTACCGCAGGTTCATGTTGGGTTTCTCCCATATTGCATGGGCCCTCATCCAAATAAACAAGGGTGGTGGTAAGGAAAAATTTGCATGGGGCCGGTCCCAACAACAAGCGTTTGATGATTTGAAGCAACGCTTGTGCTCAGCCCCAATACTTTCACTACTAGACCTACAACATCCCTTTGAGATCGAGACAGATGCTTCAGACTATGATGTGGGTGTCGTTCTCACTCAGCACGGCCACCCTGTGGCCTATCATAGTGAGACACTGTCATATACTATACGTAAGTACCCTACTTACGACAAATAAATGTACTCCATTGTGAAAGCATGTCGCCAGTGGAGACATTACATTCTTGGGAAGGAGAAAGTCATCCACAATGATCATAAGCCACTGCAATTCATGCAGACATAGGTAAAACTGCAAAATGACCGCCATCAAAAGTGGTCCACATACTTGCAACAATTCCACCTCAACATCAAGTATAAAACAAGAAGCACCAATTGCGTCGTTGATTGCCTCAGTAGACCGCCAGTCGTGGCACTCACCACGGTGTTAGACTCTTGCGACCATGAGACATCTAGATGGCCCCATCTCTATGAGACAGACCCTGACTTCGCCACCACCTACCAAATGTTGGGTGCAAATGCAATTGTCGATAATTTCCATCTTCAGGATGGGTTGTTGTGTCATCTAGGCCATATCTGTGTTCCATCAAGCGAGCGAGTGAAGCTGATCTGGGAATCCCACTACAGTCGGGTGGCAGGACACTTCAGTGTCGAAAAGACAGTGGCAATGCTACAGAAACATTTCTACTGGTCGAAACTTCGACATGAGGTCGGAAAGTATATCAGATCCTGCACTCCCTGCGCTATTTCCAAACCAACCACTAAGAAACAGGGCTTGTACACCCCTCTTCCTACTCCTGACAGGCCATGGGAATCCATCTCGATGGACTACATGTCGGGCCTCCCATCCACCAAGCGGGGAAATGATTGTGTTTTTTTGGTTGTTGACCACTTTTCTAAGATGGCGATTCTAGTTGCCTACAAGAAGAGAATCACAGTAGAGGCCACTGCCAAGCTCTTCTATAAACGAGTCTGGGTACATTTTGGAATCCCACAAACCATTATCTCAGATTGGGATAGTTGATTTCTCATCACATTCTGGTCAAGCCTCTGGTCACTGCTAGACACCAAGCTCACCAAATCCACGACCTTCCACCCCCAAACAGATGGCCAAACCGAGGTTGTAAATCGAATGATTATGCATATCCTTCACATGTATAATACCTTGCACATGGGATGAGAGCCTTCCTTATGTCCAACATACCTACAACCAAGCCTTGCATAGCTCAACCAGCCACAGCCCCCTTCAAGTGGGGTTGGGATTCCAACCATTGGGTCCCATAGATGTTGCACTTCCCCTTGCAGTCACCTCGACTGACAAATATCCTGCTCCAACTGAAGCTTACAAAGACACCTAGTTCATTGAGCAGATCCAGCACATCCTCCAACAGGTTCAGGATATCCTACAGAAGTCCAATGACAAGTACAAACAACACCATGATCAACACCGGGTGCCGCATAAGTTTCAGGTGGGCAACAAAGTTTGGTTGCACTTGCAGAAAGAACACCTTACAGGACCCCATCAGAAGCTTCACCCACTCCGTTATGGACCGTACACTATCACCAAGGCCGTGGGGGATAATGATTTTGAACTCAACATTCCTCCTTTCCTTGGCCTGCACCCAGTGTTCAACGTGGATCTCCTTCGCCCTTATTTCCATCCATTATTGGACACCTCAGAAGTAGCAGAACATCTGACACCAACAGAGCTCAACTCTGACTGCATACAACAGGCATCCAATGATCAGATTGTGGAAAGATAGATCAAGGGTACTCAACAACAAAGGATCCAACTTTATCGAGTCGTCAAAGCAGGGCAGCTCCTACACCAAGGCAAGTGGCTCACCTGGGGCCAAATTCAGTAGAAATTTCCTCATCTAATGGGGGACCTCAACGCAATGGAGACCATTGCCTCCTAAGGAGGGAGGATTGATCCAGATGGATATCGGTCGCCACCCACCTTTTCCAACTGTCTCAAAATAGTTTTCTGACATTTTTGGCAATTTACTATTTTTAGTAGTTTTTACTTCCGGGGCCATTTTGAGGGCCTAAATGAAGGTTTTTCAGTATCGAGATCCTCAATGATAAACGAAGGCATGATTGAGCCCCCAAAATGAATCTCCTTGATGATACCTTTCCAATGGGCTATCACACGCCTAAAACGAAGATCGTATGCAAAAGTTACGACCCCGGGAATTTGATGTACTCACTTACCCAAATGGGGGCCCACGTGACTTTTGGAATTTCATCTCCTAGGGTTAGGTTTTTGGATGTCTAGGGTTTTTGACATTCTTTCTTATTGTAAAAATTCCTTCAGAGCCTCATTGTAATGTTCTTCTTGCGAATGTGCGCTGCCGTCACATCTCTTCTCAGAGATAAGCCGCCACCATTCCAACAAGCTTGTTTCCGCTGCATTTTACAGTTTCAGCTTATTTCGTTATTGAATAGAAAACCAGTTTTACTGTATCTCTGTTATTTTGTGTTAAGTGCCTGTTAATAATCTGTATTCATTTCATTCTTCTCATAAAATCCAGATCAGTAGATGATAAGTGCTAAGTATGGATTGTAGATGCTTTGTGCATACCGTGTGAGACTTGCAGAGCTATGTGCAAGTAATTGTAAGAAGGCTTGGTGTTGTACCCTAACTCGAAGAAGGAGGATCTGGTGGAGTGCGCACAAAACTCCTATCTTCTGCGGAGTAAGATTTTGATGTTATGTGCCTATAAGAAGCTTGACCAAAGATAATAAATAAGAAGAGTTGGTGGGCGTAGCCCCAGGGTGGTGGTAAACCACGTACATGTTGTGTTGCTATGCTTTGTGTGATGTGTTGATGTGTTTATGTTTTTACTTGCTAAGTTATTTGATATAGATAGATAGATCTGTTTATGCTTTGTTCTAATGATGTATATGGATGTTAGATCTAAACTATGTGAATATGATTAGTGCTTGAATCTGCTATATCTAATCTACCTCTCTGTGATAAGTGCTTAAATACATCAGATCCGAATGAATGATGTGATGATCTATTTTATCTGCAAAGTAGATAGTAGTCAAATATTGATGAATTGTCGGTGCTAAGTGCTATGTTAAGTATTACAATCACATATATGTGTCCCAGCTAAGGTTGCAGACACCTGAGTCCTGCAACCACCCCTGCCTCTACCTCGGGTGAGACTTCATTTGCTATGCAAGTTTTGTTGAAAGGGCCGGTAGTTAGGGTTTTGTTGGTGTGTTGTTATAGTGTTGAACCCTGGGTCTGCCCATGTGCCAACAAATGGTTCCTTTTTCGGGACCTGAAATTGTGATTGCTGGGAACTGAGGAAGAAGAATCTCTGTGCAAAAATCCAAACCAAAACTGTGATTGTTGGGAACTGAGGAAGAAGAAGCTTTGTGCAAATATCCGACCCGAAACTGTGAAAGATTCATGCGTAGATCTGTTTCCCTAGTGTGTATAATTCCACTTGACCTGTGAAGCTCTGTGCTAAAGAAAAGAAGTATGATCTGAAGAAAAGAGGTAAGATCTAGAAGCTTTGTGCTCTAATAAAGGTAAGAATAGTGAAATATTTTAGATCTGAAATCTCTGTGCTCTGTAGAAGTAAGATAAGTGGAATTTTTTGTTTCAACAGTATGAATCTAGGTATGTTTGATAGATTATGTCCTAGCTTGAAAACTAGGGAACTAATAGATGAAAGAAGGTTTGACATGCGTAGATCTGATAAGAATAGTGAAAGATGTGTTATACCTATGCATAGAAATAATATTTGGACTAACAAGTGGATACAGGATCCTAGAAAGAAATGTTTATAGGTTAGCTACTATGACCCTAGCGCGCAGTACAGGAAGAGCTGGGAATAATTTAAAAGAAAGAGATGATTAACCCTTTGTTACAGTTGCAGAAAACCGGGACACCTTGCTAAAGAGTGCTCTGGGAGAAGACCTAATTGTCTTTGTTACAAAGCTATGGACCATGAAGTATTGGATTTCCCTAGAATGATTGCTAAACTTGAAGGAATGAACATGAGACAAGAAAACCCAAAGTTAGATCCAGAAACTATGATTATGGAAGAACCCCAAAAAAAATCAGAGAAGGTATTTCTATAGATAAAAGACACTCTGAATGACCACCGACATGTCATCTTATTTGAGATCTTCAAATAAAAAGCATGCATCGAAGAAATAATAGGAAACTTCAACATTGACTGTGTTCTAGATGAGGAAACACAAGTGAATATCATGAGAGAAAGAACTTGGGAATCTATAGGAAGGTCTGCTATGATTCCTTCATTAGGATGAATAGGACTATTCAAAGGAAAGTTGATAAACCTATGTGGAAAGCTCACCAAGATACCTATGAATTCCAATGGGACTTCGACAGAGGAGGATTTCGAGATTGTTAAATTTATTGAGAACAATGCCCCATTTACCATGTTACTAGGAAAACCTTGGATTGAAAGAGATCAGGCCAGAAGGAAGGAAAAAGAAGAAGTTTTAGAGCAGAAGAAGCAAGAGTTCAAAGATTTCATGACTAGAAGGAAAACACACTTTATTGAAGAACAAAAGAACATATCGAAGCTATTTAACACCAGATACCCGGATGTCAAAGTTACAAGAACACTATAAGGCCCAAAGAAGATTGAAGTACCTATTCCAGATAAAGAAGAAGTATCACCCTCGAATATTAGGAAAGAATCTCAACAACGCGAAGTAACTATGCCAAACGTAGATAAGAATCAAAATGGAAAAAGGAATACCAAGACGAAGCTCACTGGAAAGAAGGCCATAAAGATAAGAAAGAAGAGAGCTAATATTGAAAAGTTACAGAAGGTTCCAGAGGGAACTTCGCAGAGGGAAAATTTGCAAAATTGGAGCTTCGCCGAGATAACAGAACAATGCCACATGACACTTCTCCAGGGTAAAGAAATATAGACGTTGGGAACAATATAACCCTTCGGTCGAACCTCTAAATGGGTAGAAAGGCATTTATGGTTCGCCACCAGACCGTTGGACCACACCGTAATGGAAAAAATCGAATTAATGAATGTTTCTCACCCGTTGCAAGAGATCCATTGCCAAGTTATCTATTTATCCAGTCGCGCCATGCACCGTGAACACTTTTTCTAACCGTGAATCTGAGCCTGTAGACTCGTTGATTTTACACAGTGATCATCCTGAGATTGCCTTTCATCCCGTTTCCTTAAGTAGTTACTCTTTAAACCCAATATTTCCAACCCCAAGAGTGTATGTCGGACGAGTTCACCACTACAGAGAAAGTTGTTGAAGAAGTTCCCATCGACCTCATTAGTGAACGAGTAATTTCGATGTTTGTAGGTATACAAGAATCATCGACGAGAGGACTGCAATCCTCTTTGTCGACTACTCACGGAGCTGGATCATCCCAACCCTCAGTAGAAAAGAGAACCAAGAACAAAGATGACCTAGCAAATGCAAAGTTGATTCCAACCATATTGCCTAATTACATCCCACCTCTGGTTGGTGTGGTGAATCATGTTAGTGTGCCAAGATATTTTGAGTACACCATGGTCATTGCGTACCTCTCGAGGGGGATACTCGCAGTTTGAGTAGAATAAGACAAGATCGCAGTGTTGAAGTTCAACGAATTCAACCTCAGAGATCGTAAGATCTATGGTATGCTCACCCCGTATAAATACCTAACCAGGATGAAGGGAAAGAATTTGAAGATAATTCCCCAATCGTGGATGATGAACCTCGCGCAGTCCACCCTACTAAATTTCATGAAGATCCCACACTTCGGAAGACACCAGGAAGTCAAAGCATGTGTCAAGCTACTACTGTTGTGTTACCATGGTGGCTACTTATGGCTAGACCACCGTATTATAGTTGAACCAACGTTGATCCATAGGATCACAGGACTGAGTATGCAAGGACCTGACCTGAAAGAGTTTTATCCTGGAAAATCCGCAGACTGCACGTTGGCCTAGAAGATCAAGGATACATATGGCGATGTTGAGAAGGAAACAAGAGGCTACAAGGTAGCTTCCATATAAAGTGGCACAGTGTGCCTAGCATGCCCACTGATAGCTAGAAATTTAGTAAGATAGAACTGACCTACGCAGGTCACCGACTTTTTCGTTGACCTCGCAGGGAAGTGTGTGGAAGGCCTACAGATGAACTGGGTGAAGTACCTAGTTAACCAATTGGAACTAGACTACCGAGAAGCACATGATCATCGTTAAGAATTTCATTTTAGCTGGCTCTTGATCCTCATTGCATTTGTTTCCTGGGAGATGCCAGAAGGTGCGACCTTCCCATACATAGAGTTGTTTGAACTGTTTGTTGCGAAGTTCGCTACCCTTTGGTATTCAGGTGATATGAACAAACAGTGGAAGCCGAATGTTGTGTTTCATACATATTACCTCCAGCTAAAGAGAGCCATCGAAGTTGAGCCTCGCATGACTCCAAATACATTATAGAGGTTCTGACCCCTGATGAAGTTTAATGCAGATCAACACTTCATCTACATTACAGCCCGAGCAGATGAACATAAATATCAGCTCCAGTTATATTATAAACTTACAGAAGAAGACCTTGAGGAGATCACTAAGGAATGGTCCACTGACCTATAGAAAATAAACAAGAAGCCAAGAATGAAGAAATGTATGAGAGAATTGGAGTCGAACTCTGAGGGGTACAACATGCCCTTCAGTCCAGCCGCGCAGTCTCCACTGTGCCCCTACCATCGGGAGAACCAGAGTTGGGAGATGAGCTATCCCAACTCCACCGACTAGTTGATACAATCAAAGCTCACCTTTGACGAGCACAAGAAGAAACAGAACAAGCCACACAAGCCTTGAAGCAAGTGCAAGGCATAGTCGTAGAACAATGCAACACTACAGAACAGGAAAATATTTCTCTCCAAATGAAGTCCAAGGAAGAAAAAGCACAGATGTAGCAAGGAAAAGAACAGTTGCTTGTGGAACATATCGAAGTGAAAGAAGTGGTCAGCAAAGCACTTTTCTCTATGACAGTCTTAGAAATAAATGTAGAGGATCGAGTCATGCAGCAAGTGGAGCATCTCGTAGAAGCCATCCAATAGCTACAACAACACATAGCAAACTTAGAGTTCTGCACAGTGCCCGAGACTCTGTAGGATGTAAGGGATAAAAGAGAAGCAACCGCTCAGAGAGCAGTTGAAAGGATAAAATCCCTTTCCATGGAATGAAAGAAGTTGAGTAATCGTAGTGCCCAGACGTATGAGCAACTCACTAAGAACCCAGAATTTCAGGCAGTGAAGTCCCAACTCCAAGAAGAAAAGCAGCAAGCATAGACAATACAGGCGCAGTTGAAGCCCCTGTCAGCTATGGAAAGAATGAAGTGATCCCAAGAGCAACGCACTACCCAGCAACAAATCCACACTATCTAGAGCAAAGTTATGGAAGTCGCTCAGAGGCTCCAACCTGTACAAGATAAGGCTTACTAATTTTTCACAGAGGTCGAAGGCCAAGGAGAAGAACTGGAGAAGGTTGTCAGTGCGGTTGAACATCGCCTAGAGGGACCTGTCAATGACGCAGTCATCCATGAGTTCACTGAACAAGAGGCCATGACACAACAACAAGTCGAAGCAGCTCGATCCAAGATCAAGGCTTTCGAAGCATAAATACCCAGATCAGAGTGACTCGAGATGAGTCACAGGTGAGTGTTGGGGGCATGTTGTCCCTTGACCAAGTTTTGGGAGATCCTTGGTCAGTTTTGACCTATTTTGGGACTTCGACAGCTTGTCGAAGGTGGAGCGCAAGACGAAGCAGAGATCGCAGGATCTTGACCCCTTTTTGGGATTTGGGATTATGTAACGGTTATGGGGATGTCGGCCCATGGGTTTACCCATTCTTAGGCATATTTTGTAAAGTATAAATATATGTCTAGGCAATGTAAGGAGAGGCGCATATATATTTGTGTGATATTGGGCTAAGTGCTAAGTATGGATTGTAGATGCTTTGTGCATACTGTGTGATACTTGGAGAGCTACATGCAAGTAATTGTAAGAAGGCTTGGTGTTGTACCCTAACCCGAAGAAGGAGGATATGGCAGAGTGTGCACATATCTCCTATCTTCTGCGTAGTAGGATTTTGATGTTATGTGCCTGTAAGAAGCTTGACCAAAGATAATAAAGAAGAAGAGTTGGTGGACGTAGCCCCAGGGTGGGGGTGAACCATGTACATGTTGTGTTTCTATGCTTTGTGTGATGTGTTTATGTGTTTATGTTTTTACTTGCTANTATATATATATATATATATATATTTGTTTATGCTTTGTGCTAATGATGTATATGGATGTTATATCTGAACTATGTGAATATGCTTAGTGCTTGAATATACTAGATCTAATCTACCTCTATGTGATAAGTGCTTAAATACATCAGATCTGAATGAATGATGCAATGCTTTGTTTTATCTGCAGAGTAGATAGTAGTCAAATATTGATGAATTGTCAGTGATAAGTGCTTTGTTAAGTATTACAATCACAGATATGTGTCTCAGCTAAGGTTCTAGACACTTGAATCCTGCAACCACCTCTTCCTCTACCTCAGGTGTGACTTCATCTACTTCGTAGGTGTTGCCAAAAGGGTTGGTAGTTAGGGTTTTGTTGGTGTGTTGTTGTAGAGTTGAACCCTGGGTCTGCCCCTGTGCCAACAACCTTCCTCAGAAAATGTCATCACAACCTTAGCAAAAATATCACTAGTTCACAGTATAGGTAATCAATGAATGAGTGTGTGAGTGTATTTGTGAGTGACTCATTGAGGTGTATTTATACTTGTGCTAGGAAAATACTCTCCTTAAATTAGGGCTTATATATTTTTCTTTTTACAACAACTTTACTCTTACATTAAGGACTCGTAACCAACGAGGGGCTTCTTGACCACTCTTCGGGGCTTACAAGCTTCTCAAGGCCATATCTCCCTAATCGTGATGAACTATGTGGTGTTCCCATATCACCAGAAATGACATGACCAGTACTATCCATTTATGAGTTTCTTGCACATCAATGACAACCAAACTATCACCAATTACCACTTCTATTAAAAAACAATACAAGTTATGTATAACAAAGGTACTCTCCATCTATTTTACAAATGAATGTGAGGGGGACCACGGACCAAGTTCACAATTAAACCCCGAGTTGATTTAACAATAAATATCCAAGTGGATCACTACATTAAACATGCATCTAACATGGAAAAACAGGGTTTGTACTACCCTCAAGGTGGTGTGACCTCCAAGTTTAGGTGTCCACGTATCAAAATATCCTCTAGGTAATATGGCATGTCCTCCAACAATGGATCCTCCTAAAGTATTCATCCTTGACATATGTACAAGGTGGCTTCAATGCTCTCAAGGATCCCTTCTCTATAATGTACCTATGAAGATACCTCGGGAGGATAATTAGTCTAATGTTAGGTACCTATGGAGGGTAATTAATGTAATGTTAGCTACTTATGGAATATAATTAATTTAATGTGGTCATACTCATGGAATAAAGGCCCATTGTTTTGTCGATGTGTAAACTCATTAATTTATGTGATATGGTCATACTCATGGATTAAGCCCATCTAGTTAATTGGTGGGTAATAATTTATGAAATGTAATAATGAGGGATAGTTGGCATATGCCTCTATGAATACTCATTAGAGAGTGTATATAAATATGCATATCCTTATATGTCCATGTTTATTTTTGAATTGTAACAAACATATCCTGTGGAGTGATTCCTTCCATAAGAAGTAACTAATGGTGTTATTTTACCTTAAGGGTTTTCTCTAAAATATTGGGGTTTATTATTGTTTGGATTTACTAGTTAATTTTGAATTTCAGCTACTAAATTTTTGAACAAGGTTTATCACATCACATTATTGCATAAAAAGAAAAGTTTCCTTTACTTTTTGGTTTATATTTTAAAGAGGAAAAATAGGGTTGTGATATTGAGATCAATTTTTGAAATTTTCTATGAAGAAACAACTTGAATATCTAGATTTCTCTAAAAGAAATACATGATTTTAAAAATTCATGGAAATAATAGTCCAAAAAGTGAAGACATTGATGATTCAAAATTAATTATTTTAAGAAATACATGATTTTAAAAATTCATAAAAATAATAGTCCAAAAAGTGAAGACATTGATGATTCAAAATTAATTATTTTAAGATTTTTTATATTGTATTTGTGACTTTATTCCTAGCATTATAAAGTAGACAAATTTTATCACATTGTCCAAATTAAAAATGGGCCAAAGCCAGGGAAAGAGTTCTTATACATGTACAATTTAACATACCATACAATATAATTTTGATTTATATTAAGTTATTTATCATCTTTTTAAATGGTACAATTTAACATACTATACAATATAATTTTGATTTATATTAAGTTATTTATCATCTTTTTAAATGGTACAATTTAACATACTATACACTATAATATAATTTTGATTTATATTAAGTTATTTATCATCTTTTTAAATGGTAGACTCAAAATCATAGTCACACATAGAATCTTCATTGAAAAGCAATCTATTTCATCAAAACCTTGGTTCTATTTTCTATATTTTCCAAGAATATTGTACTTTAATGGAAAAATCGATGGTCACAGTATTGAATAATACATTAAAGGTATTAAGTCCAAATATTCATACTCTTGGAGAAACTTTCTATACTTTAATTTAAGGGATGGTGCTATAAGATGGGGTGTGTATGTTTACTCTAAGGGGATGTCCAGACTTTCATATGAAGAATGTGAAAACATTTTTTTAGATAGGGGGTATTTCATATGAAGAATGTGAAAACATTTTTTTTAGATAGGGGTATTAGGGAATGAATAAGGGTATAAGGAACACTAGGGGTTTATTTTCATGTAACAAGTTCCTAATATGTGTTCAACGATATTTTTCTAGAAATCATAATTTCATTAATGTTGTTTTGACTAAAATATTGTAGGTTTCCATAAATCATATACAAAGCACAAAAGTTGAGCATGATAAAGTTAAAAAAAAAAAATGTTTGAAGATTGTAATGGATAAATATGTTTTTCATTAAATTTTGTATGTTATAGATGAGGATGATGTAGATACTATTCTTGGATATCTTTCAATGGCCTCATTGGGTACAATAATATTAATATGAAAAATAAATTTATGAAGAATTGGTACAAGAAAAAAAAATCAGCTTACATGATGTTTCTCTTAGTAAACAACAAGGTCCCAATGTGGCACATGAAGAAGTCATTATAGGGAAAATAAATGTAGTACCTACAAAAACATAGGATGAAAAGTATAAGGTTGAAGAAAAATAAGATCCCATAGAAGCACCCCAAGGAGAGACCTAGGGAGGGCATAAAAATGGAAAAGAACCTATGGAGAACCATTCCTAAAAGGAAACACATGTTGAAGAGTAAGAAAAACAAGAATCAATAGCTACATTTATTTCATATCACCACCACACCACCATGAGAAACAACATTCATTAAGACAAATTCATGAGCATAAAAGAAAAATATTATGAACTAACAAAGAACCAGAAATCACCTAGTATAGAGGTACATGGAGGAATAAAATCAATGAATGGGATATCAAAATAACACAGAGAAAAAGGAAAGGAACCAAACGTTCATCCATTCTTTATATTGATGTGGAAAGGACGAAGCTAGACTGCATTTCCAAATATTACTATAATGGATAGATGTTATTGCATAGTACCAATTGATTGCATTGCATATGAAATGCTATTATATAGCGTAGACTCATGTTTTGAAAATGAAACATGTTAAGGACGATGGAATGTAATGTACATGTGGAGCTTATTTAATGTAATGTTAGGTACTTAGGGAGGATAATTGATGTAATGTAATGTTAGGTACCTAGGGAGGATAATTGATAATGTTAAGCTAGGTATATAATTGATGTAATGTTATTTAATGTAATGTTAAGTACCTAGGGAAGATAATTAATGTATTGTGGCCATATTCATGGACTAAGTCATGCTAGGTAGTTTTTGGGTAATAATTTATTGATGCAACAATGAGAGGTAGTTGGCATATGCCCTTATAAATACTCATGTGAAAGTATATATACAAATGCATTTAATTGTAAGAAGATATTATTTTTATATTGAAACATGCATATATTGTGGATTGATTCCTTCCATAATAAGTGATTGATGGTCTTGTCACACCTCAATGGTTTCTCTACAATGTTGGGGCTTATCATTATGTTAATTTAATAGTTACTCTAAAGTTCATCCAATGAGGTTCTTAACAAGTGGTATCACTTTCCTAGGATAAGGGAGTTATGTTCATTTCAAATCATATCTTCAAAATCGTATCCATCTAAAGTGCTCCATTTAAAAGTAAGTTATTTTGTCAAAACCCTATTTATATTTTCAATTTATTCTAGGGAAGATGTATTTTAAATGAAAATTTAATGGTCTTATTACTAAAAAATGCACCAAATGTAGTTAGAACAAATATTCATAATCTTGGAAATACTTTCTATCCCTTAATATAAATGTATATGAATATGTAAAGAATTTTTAGATAGGTGGTCTTAGGAAACAAATAAATATAAAAAGAGAACTAGGGGTTTATTTTCATATGGTGTCTTCCTCTTACAAGTTTATGGATGTCTTTAACAAGAGAAGTTCATCAATTCTATAAACTATAGAAACAATCATAATTTCATCCATGTTTCCTTAGCTAAAGGATTACAAGCCCTTGTAAAACATATCCAAAGAACACATGTTGTGGGTGATAATGTTCAAATATTTAAATATTTGAAGATTACAATGAGTAAATAAAAATTTTATTTAGATTTTTATGCTATAGATATGGATGAAGTGAATATTATTCTTGGATATCCTTTGATGGCCTCATTGGGTATAGTTAATTTTTATGTGTAAAATAATTTATGAAACTTTGATACAAGAAAAAAAAGAAACAAATTTCTAGGAAACTGATTGTATTATGCATAAACACATCAAATTAAGATTTATTTCAATTGGTTTTAGTTTAGGTGGTTGGGAGGAATTATTTTTATTCTCCTCACCTAAGTTTAATTCCCACAAGTGACATGTTTATCTCTTAAAAAGTATATTATTGTAATGGCTTCAGGCCCTATTGTTGACTAGCCTTATGTCATGGATATTATAGGTTTTACCATGGGTAACATCCTCCAAATGAGGGGTGTTAGGATATTTAGACACTTAGGAGTTAGTTAAGATCAACTTGGTATAATGTGTTGTTAGCTAAAAGTGTGTTTCTTAGTGTGTTTTTTTAGTATGCATTTGTACTTAGATAATTTGACAGTCACGACATGTTCCTGACATAGAGTGATATGACAGATCATATTCTCCTCAATCTTAATAGCTACATTGATCCTTGGCTTAGCACCCAATTGGTCCATGATCTCTATTTAAAGAGTATGGAGGTTCATTTGCCAATTATTGATTGTGAGAAAAATCTCATGTAAATCTCTCTCTAATATTTTTCTTTTGCATTAAAAAATTGCTCCAAGTGGCCACATTGGTTGGGGTCGTGGATGTTTCCCCATAGGATTGTTATCATGTGAAAACATCGGTGTGTTGATTTTTGATATGGTTGTGTGAGTAGTTACGAAAGGTGTTCATCCTCTATTGTAATAACTGTGTTGTTGAACAAGGGGAAGTACTCAGGGGTTTTCCCCAGGCTTTGTAACCTAGAAAATATCAAATGAAGAGTCTAAGGTTAAATAAGAGAAGATCCTACAAAACAAATTGAAGGATAGCCATAGGAGGTTCATAAATATGAATAAGTATCTATGAATCTCCGTTCATCAAAGGAACCCTATTTTGAAGATTTAAAGAAAAAGGAAACAATATCTAAGGTTGCTACTTATCACAACCCACGCTACCATGAGAAAAAATATTCATTAAGGGAAGGTCATGAGCATCACCAGACCTACTTGGAATAACATGGAACTAGAAACCACCCAATATATAGGGATATAGACATTCATATCATTCTAGTGAGAGAGTATATATACATGGAGAGAGTATATATATACATGGAGAGAGTATATATATATACATGGAGAGAGTATATATACTAGTGAGAGAGTATATATACACACTCATATCATTCTATGGTAGAATTGGTTTTTGTATTGTAACAAGCATAGCCTATGGAGTGATTCCCTCTATAAGGAGTAATTCATGAAGTTACCCTATCTTAAGGATTTTCTCTACAACCTTGGAGCTTATTATTGTGTTGATTTATTGGTTAGTTTCAAGTTTATTCGCCAAGTTTATTTACATGCCCAATCTACAAGTGAATGATTCCATCCGTAATGGTGGTTACTCTACATGTCCTAAAAAATTGTCCTCCTCAAAAAATGTTCCCTTATATAATATATCAAATCGCCACATGTATGGAAACTACCACATCAAAAAGTGTGCCTCGGTAACATTGATCCCAAAGTAATCATACACCCACTGATCTCTCCAAATTTCATTCAACCAAAATAGAATAAATGGGATTAGAGAGGACCACAAACCCTCCACACCACATGAATATCTCCCCTACCTAGAAGAAATCACTTCTAAAGAAACCAAAGTCTAACAACCACATTTGTCTTATCTCTCTATATGAAAACTATACTTGGAACCTGAAAATCCAATTCTATTGCAAGTTTGGATTCAATAATTTATCCCACCAAAGGTTCTAGAATTGTCTCCCAAACATCACTCTCCTCCATCATGGCATAAAAACACACCTATTTTGGAATTTTGGAAAGCTCACCAATGGAACAAGTTAATGCAACATGGTTGGAAAATATCTTAGGAGAAATACTTTCCCTAAATAAACTTTCAGTTTCCCTTACATGCTCCTCTACATCTAGTTATGTTTATGAAAGACATCTTGTCTTGTAGTGTGATAAAATAGATATTAAGGAGGCATATTTCTCTTGGATCTCTTTGCCAAAATATGAATATGAATCTTCTTTTCATCCTATATTATATTCTAGAAAAAAAACCTTTCATGTCCTTCAATAACTCAATGAGGTACTTATGATCTTCATGACCACACCTCTTCATCAAACATCATATCTATGCTCTCCATTATATTAATTTTACACTAGAACATAGATCTAATTTTTATCTATTAGAAGTCTTATTGAACAAAAATATTCTTTATATTTGATTATCACAAAATGTTCATTTTTTCGTTAGGGAAATGAACATAAATTGGACAACCAAAAATGTGATATCTCAATTTTCTCACAAATAAATGTTTCCTCTAATGTCTTATCCTTTAATACCATGAAGTACATATATTCAAATATAAAAAAAAATTATTTCATGCCTCTACTCAAATAAAAATGGGAAAATCCATGTCATGGATTAAGGACTTAGTAGTCTCAACAATATGTATATTATTCCTCTCTACAACCCCATTATCTTGTGCATTGCATGGAAATTTTAACTCCCTCTCAATCGATGCTTCATTGCAAAATGAATCAATTATACTCTCCTCCATTATCTGAAATCCTTGTCTAATTTTCAACCAAGGCCTTGAACTCTTTCAATGAACATAAATACATAGGACCACATACATCTGAATGGATCAACTTAATAATCCCTCTTGATCTCTACTCATTGCTTAGAAAATCACCCTTGGCGTGATTTCCAAGTACAGATCGCTTACATTCTCTTTTCGTGATCTTGGATTCCAACAATCCATGTGTCATGTTTTCAAAGAAAGGAAGTAATCCATATTGTAAGTGACCAAGGTTCCTATTTCATAACTCACATAGCCTGTTATTGATATTCACCAGATCCCCATGCTTTATTAGATATACTTGTAGTTTATAAATACCACCATCTCAAACCCCTTTGGACACAACATGGGTTGAATATATAATGATTATGTTTTTTCATCAAACTCAACCACACAATGTATACCTATCATGCAAGAAACTGAAAGAAGGTTCTTCATCAAACCAAAAAATAAAAAAATATTATTAAACTCAAGAATATCACTTGAAGATACCAATAATGTATTATCCCAATTATGAGTACCTAGATTAATAATGTATTTTGTTTATTTGATGAAAGGTTGGGGTTTATGAAAAAATAAAAGGAGCCAAAGTGCCTAGGAAATGTAATACTTTTAATATTGTTATTACTAAAATGGATCGCTAATTGTGAGAGATACAGGGACAAGAGTTATAGGGGGATATGATTCCATGAGAGGGGGTAAAGCTGAGGGGGTTAAGCCTTTTCCTTTTTGAATTATTTTTTTATTTTACCCACCTTGGAATTTTGGAGACAAAGAGGGGGTTATGTGAGTTTCTTGGGGGAAGGCCACATTATTTCTTTTTATATTTAAACCCTGTTGTTGATTTCCTTGGGGGTTTTCCATTCATTCTTACTCAAAATTCGTTTTTGGATTTGTTCCTCTCTAATTCACTCTTCTACTCATTATTGGTTTCGCATGGGGAAGGAAAAACAAATTATTGAATACAAGGAGCCATGGGTGGTCGGTTGTAACTGATTATTGATTATTCCATAAAGGGAGGGATTCCTTTGGGCATGAGAATAATGGTGGTTGAGAGAGAAAAGTACAAAACTAATAAACTTGAGAGTTTCCAGCATTCAGATTTCCTGACCAAAAGCATTGGATCCCTAGAAAGAGATGGAAATCCTGAGGGAATAAGTGGCAGTGAAGGGGTTTCATTTTCTTTGGGTGGTGCACGATGAAAGGAAAGAGAGTTGGTAACTGGATTTTGTTGTGTGTTTGAGAAACTCGTGAGAGACTAATTATTGGCTAGTTTGGGAAGTTGAATGTCAGTCTTAGACCCATCATTGTGTATTGATAGCCCTGGATTAGGGTGACCTGTTGTTTATACTTGGAATGACAGTGTCTAAGGTTGGGTGCAATGTCCTTGGTCTACATCTAGATGGTGATTGGTTTTATTAAATATAAATTCTCTCTGTCATGTGTTTCTATGCTTGTATATTTGTTTTCGTTGTGTATTAATTGTTATCTCTGAGATATGTATTTATAACGTTCCTGCTTGTTGGTTATTGTTATGCATGGCATATGGTTCATTTCTTTTATGGTGTATCATGAATCTTGATTATTGCATGTGTTTTATTTCATGCTTCTTTTTTAATTATTTGGTATCATAATTTTGAATCATCCTGAGAGAGAGAATTTAGAGGTACCCAGGAAGTGGGTATGACTCGGATTGAGCCTGAATGACTCGAACAGAGGGGCAGAATCCGAGCTTCATTCGTTAATACTAGGACTGATCTGATTGTTCTTGTCCATCATGTGGTAGCCAAGGTCATTTTTTGGTTTTTTTATCTGGGTATGTTACAAATAAAGAGATGTATCTTGATCCATTCATAGGATAAATGGAATCATCATCAAAATCCACTTTCATTCCTCCATTTCACTTGAAACCCATTGAAAATCCTTCCTATCATAATTCATATGTCTTCAAGCACCACAATCTACATACCATCCAACATCAGACATAATATTATTGATATATAAACAAGATACATGGAGAAGGTGGTCTCAAAATTAGATGCTAACTCATCCACTTAATCAACAATATCAACACTCCCTACAATATGTTTCTATTACTCCTTATCCTTCCATTTCTTGTTCTCCATATACTAGTTGGCATAATGTCCCCCCTATCTACATTGAAACATTTTACATCAATTAATTCCTCCTTACCTTATTTCAAGCAACTTGTTCCTAGGTCCTCCTTTTTGACCTTCCTTCCTCATCCTCTTGATGAGGGAAAGGTATTCTACTTCACTCTTTCTTGGAGAACCTTTATTTTATCCGTGTCTTTCCTGCACAAATTCATCCCAATTATTTCCAAATGAGGCATTTTCTCATCAACACAAATTCCCTAAATAAAGGGTTTCTAATATGGGAAAAAATCATTCAAATCGAAGGGAACCAAATCCTTATCTTCAAGATTCAACCATATTGTAACCAAGTATGTGATCTTCATAATGTAACTAAGCATGAAATTTGTGTCACTCTTGTAACTATTGGAGAGATTCTTTCTTAAATTCACCATGCAAGAAATATTCACACTCTAGTGTAGAGCTACCAATGCATCATACATATTCTTGGCCATCTTCTTCTCTCCAGTGTGAGGAATCAAAAAATCCTTCTCTAAGTCAAGAATGATTCACTTTTTATTGGCCTATTTCTTCTTATAATTAGCCAACTAAGTTGGATCAACAAGAATGAGAATTTTATTTTGAATAAACACCCAAAACATTCACACTCCGGTATAACACTATAAACATACCATACATCTCATTAGCCATCTTCTTCTCTACAATATACATCAATAATGAATTGTTTTTCCTTGGCATATTTCTTGTTATAATTGGCCAACTAAACTAGATTGACAAGAACTAGAATATTTTTCTCAACACACACCAAAGAATCAACCTCCTCCAATACCATACACCCACTAATCTCTCCAATGTAAGTCAACCAAAATTTAAGAAAGGAAGTAGGGGATGACAATTCCTCCACATCACTTGAAGCACTCAACTCTTTAAACTAAGTGAAAACACTTTTAGAGAAACCAAAATATAACACATTATGAACATGTGATGGTGGAGGAGGTAGAACAAGTCTAAAAGTCACAAAGTTTATTATACTTTTTCTATACTTGATAGGACTCCTTCAAAGTTTAACCCCAATAAATAGTTTATCTACCACCTAATATTCATTTCAAATTTCTTGTATATCACCGTAACAAATTTTCTTATCAACAAATTCTTTCAACCATTGTGTAAGGAGAACCAATTAACCATACGTTTCCTTAAATATATCTTTCCCTATCACCACTTTATCATCCAAGTTATCCTAGTTGAGTGGTGTTCAACACTTTCTACCATAAAAATGTTCAAAGGTGCCACCCAAAGAGATGAATGGTGACTATATATGAAAATTTTATTAAATAAAGTTGTTCTTCCCATTTATGCTGGTGATCCATTACATATATCATCATCAACATTTTTTTTTAATTTTTGATTTACTTTTTTATTTATTTATTTATTTTGTCACTGGTGGAATAAATAATTAGTTGGGAATGTACTCACGTGACATGTGGTCATGTTATCCAATTGCTACCATTATAACCTTCAAGTGTTTCAACGATATCTCATACGCGACACACAATGTAAGAACCAGTAAGTTCACATAACAAAGTGTCTCAAGAGTACACTCCATCATCAATCACCCTACACCCCAAAAACATTTAATCTATCTATTTAATCATTACTCTAAAGGTAATATGTTGAAATAAAATTCAACTTAACTCTATTAGATTTATTTAATATTATTCAAAATATTGAACTTACATTAACTATTTAAAATTATGTTTTCAACATTCCATATAAGTTTACAATGTTTCTTTCGAACTTATTTTCTACATATGTAGCTATATCAAGCTATATTCATTGTCTTTGTTAAAATTAAATGAGAAACTTTAATGAACTTAGTGAAATCACAATCACATTTACACTGAGTCATGAGAAAACCAATGATAAAACCTATTAAAGTTACTTCCAATTTATTTTCCATGGTGTTGTAGGGATATTTCATTGTTGCTGGATATCTATGGTCTTTTTTAACTCTTTGAAATTATTGACAATGAATCGCATAGCTTATTAAATATTTTTTTATTATGAACAACAAAATAACTTATTAAGGTCCATTTTTATATTTGCTCTTCTATAATGTACTAAGGAAGATGTTCCATGTCCCTTTACTTAAATACTATTTCTTATATTTGCATAAGAAGGAACTTCTTTCTCCTAATTGATCTAATTAAGATTTCTACGTGCATAAAAAAAAAATCAAACTATATAAATTAATTATTCCTAAATCAAATTATACATATTAAGTATCCCTTTAAATCAAGTGAATACTCAAATAGAAAGAATTAAATTAATTGATTGATTTCCTCTAATGTGTAAATACACTCTAGAGGCAGTTGAGATTTATTTCCCTCTTGGATTGATGAGAACCCTTAATTATGTTTAGATCTATAATATCCTAGTATACATTAACTTTTTTTTTCCAATAGAAAATTAGCTCAATTATATTAGTAAAATATATTTTTTTACATCTTTGTAGACCATACAAAAAAACTTGTAGAGACTTTCCAAGGAGATGCGTGTTTATAACATACTTCAAGATATAAACAATCCTTATACTTCTTATCTGTATGATTACAGAAGAGGAGAAAATGGAAAATACACTGAAAATTACTCGGATGTAGCTTCAAAAACTGATTACATATACAAAATATATGGAATAAAGCCAAACTGGCAAAAAATGAGCTTTGCCAAAATTGGAATTTAAAAGGACCAGAACTAGAAACAGAAGATGTGCCTCCTCAAACCTTTAGTTCCATTTACTCAATTGTAATAAGTGATTCTTCCTTCAGGTTCCTGTAGTGATTTCTTTGATAGAATGTTTGCCTCCTTCTTGTTGTCCCTGTAAATGTGTTAGAATATAATCTCCTGAAAGTCTTTTATTAATTCCAAATTTTTTATTTTCCAGCCCTCAATAGCTCGAGCCTATAGTCTGACTTTCTTAGATAACCAATCAATGAGAACCTTAGAATCTCCCAGAACCTGAATTTTATGGAGTGACAAATGTGTTTCCATGGTCAGAGTTGTCCAAACACCCAGAATTTCATCTTTTGTATTTGAACCTTCACCACAATTCATTACCCATCTATAAACT
>ML793499.1:86564-102547 GCA_009831015.1 Picea engelmannii | reverse complement strand
TATATTGATTTATTAAGTTATTTACATAATTTAATAATAATTTAAAATATTTTACCAAAACCAATCTTCATAATTTATTAACTCAAAAAATAAAAATAAAATGTGAACTTTATATATATATATATATATAAGCAAGCAATGTCGTCTTCGTCAATATATATAGCGGAACTTAAATTAATTATATTGATTTATTAAGTTATTTACATAATTTAATAATAATTTAGAAATGAAAGTTTCCTTTTTAATTTTTTACTAAATTATGAGGATCGGTTTCATTAAAATATTTTAAAATTAGATGTAATGTGTTTGTAACTTGAATTTGAAGAAAAATTATTTTCAATTTCTTTATTATTTGCCTAACCAATTTATATATAGAGGGGGCTTATTAAAGTGTTTTAAGTCTTTTTAGTCAGAGAAAATTTATTAAAAAAAATAATATTGTATGTGTAAAATATTTTTTTTATTAATAATAATGAAAAAATAATTTTAATTTTAAATAAGATTTTGATTCTTTTATCATTATAATTCAATTATTATATATATATATATATATATATATTTATATATATTTCATAATTTCTTTTTAAAATTGTCATAATATTTTTAATTCCAAAAATATTTTTATAAATTTATAATTTTTTGGTTTTAATAATTTAGAATAAGATATTTATAATTTGAAAAATAAAGGTAATATCTTCATGCTAGGAGACTTTAATGCTAGGACTGCAAGTAAACAAGCTACTCTTTTAAGTACTAATTTCAACCATAATCCTTTATGGTTAGATGAGGACCTTGTTTTAACTAATAGCTACAAAAGAAGCTCTAAAGACCTAATTGAGAATTTGTTTGGTACTGAGTTGGTCAAGCTCTGCAACTCTCAAGACCTAATAATTTGCAATGGATTAATGAAGTGGCCAAACTCCAACCAGATGACTTGCATTCACGGGCTAGGTAGTTGTGTCGTAGATTATGTGATATATGATATCCCTGTCTCCAACCAAATAGCAACTTTTGACCTCTTAAATGACCATGAGCTCGACTCTGAATATAAACCTTTAACCCTAACTATAAACTTTTCCATGCACAAGAGCGCCATTGAAGAGAATTCTGATAATCAAAGGAATTTGCGCTTTGACAAAAGTAAAGTTGACATTTTCTTAAAGGATTTAAATAGTAAATTAAATCTCCTAACTTATAAGGACAACATTGAAGAACTTTATCATAATTTTACAACTACCCTTTCCACTTCTATTAACAAGTTCTCTTTCGAGGTGTCCTATAAAAACAATAATAGAACGACCAACCCTTGGTATGATAAATAATGTAAAATTTCTAGGAAATCCATTAGGGATGCTTCTAATGAGTCCTTAAAACTCGATAAGATCAATACGTACAAAGCCCTAATTAAAAGGAAAAAAATGTACTATATCAATAAAAGGCAAGAGAAACTTTCACAACTATATAAGATGGATCCTAAGAAGTTTTGGAGACAAATTATAAATTGTAATACTAAAGAAAATAATAGGATTCCCTTAAGGGACTGGAATTCCTACCTTAAAAGACTTTACGAGTTCCCTAATGCCATGGGCACCATTTCTATTATACCTGCAAAGGAAGAATTGTTTTCGTTAGATGAAAGAGAGTTTGGGGTTAAGTGGCTTACAAATGGGAAATCTAAGGACATTGAAGGCTACCAAGCTGAAATTTTTAAAATAGGAGGGCATATCCTTATCCCTCACATACACAAGCTCTTCAATTTAGCAGTCAAGTAGGGCTTCCCTAAACCTTGGAAGCAAAGCCTCATTGCTCCTATTTTTAAAAATGGGTATAGAAACATTCCTTCTAATTATAGGACCATTATGATTATTCCGATTTTATCCAAGCTTTAGGAATTATTTTGGAAAAGAAGATTAGCATTTGGCTAGAAGGTCACAGTAAAAGAGCTAAAGGCCAGGCCAAGTTTAGGAGATATCATTCAGTTGTGGACCATATTGTTACCTTTAGGATCATTTCAGAGGAGTTTCGCAATACTAAAACCAACTTTTTTTGTTGTTTGTTGACTTTAGAAAAGCTTTTGACCTGGTTCCTAGGAAAAACCTTTGGAATAGGTTGGAAGAGGTAAAAGTGTCTCTCGAGTTGAGGGTTGCTACAATAAGGATGTATGAGAACATTATTGCTAAGTTTAAAAGCATTGAGGGCTGGTCAAAAGAGATTAACTGCAATATTGGAGTCAAACAAGGTTGTCCCTTGTCCCCTACCCTTTTTGGCTTATACATAAACAAGTTTGACAAGTTAGAAGATTGCTTGGAAAAATGAGGTTGTGTCAGCCCTACTCTCACTGGTATTGTCATCAATCTTCTTCTTTACATAGATGATATTGTTCTTATGGAAAGGAGTCCCCATGATCTTGAAAACCTGCAACTAAGAATCCTCAAGGATTTTTCTCCAATGTGGGTATGACTGTTAATATTGATAAGACTAAGGTCTTGATTATTAAATCCAATAAGATCACTTATGATACCTTCGTATATGACAACAAAAACTTGGAGGAAGTGACTTCATACAAATATCTTGGAATTGATATTCACCACAAGCTCAATTAGAATTATAGCATTGAGAAAAGGATTATTGGGGGATGGAAAGCTTATTATGGGCTTGAAAACAATTGTAAATCAATTGATCTTTGGAGTTGGGATAAGAAGAAACTCCTATTTGAGATTCGTGTTACACATGTTATTCTTTATGTATGTGAAGTCTGTGGATGTAGTATCTCTCGTGAATCCTGGAGAAAGATAGAGAAAATACAAAATAATTTTATAACCTATAATCTCGAAATTAAAGGAAATTTACCTTATCCCATCCTCCTCTTAGAAACAAGCCTCTCCCCCATTGAGAGCATGGCTATGACTAGATACCTAATGTATAAGAACAAGTTAAGCAACATGGAAGACAAGAGGATTCCTAAAATTGTTTCAAAATCGAGTCATAACCACCATTGACTCAAGCGAGGATGGCATAAAGATGCCCGGTCTTGGTTAAACTATTGGGGAATCATGGAAGACACCATTTTGCTATATAAAGATATTATTAAAATAATCGTCAAATCAAAATTTAAGGAGAAAATGTGGTGTGATAAAGAGTTGGAGGAAAGAGGAAAATTAAGGTATTATAAGGATGTAATCAACCCTAATCTGGAAGATCAAAATTATCTATTTGTTATTCCAAGTGTAAAGAAAAAAATAAACATTGCTAAGATAAGAACCAACTCTCACGACCTCCATAGTGAAACTGGGCATTGATCAATTCCTAAAACGCCATGGGATGAAAGAGTGTGTCACCTTTGTGACACTAAGAAGGTTGAATATGAAAAGCACTTTCTCTTAGATTTTCCAACCTATACCCATATTAGATCTCATTTTCAAAATATTTGTCACACTACCAACATTCCTAACCTCTTAACTCAACAAAAGTATGGTGATCTTGGAAAGTTTCTCTTAATGCTTTTCGAGTACAGAAACAAAATTCTAAAAAATCACAAGTAATCACTTACCCTCTTAAGGTCCAATATACCAATCCAATCTTAATGGACATTAATAATCATCATCATCATCATCATTAGTGTTTACTTCATCATAATTTTTAATTTTCAAATCATTCTTATAAATATTATAACTTTTAATTTTTAATATTTTTTAAATATTTAAAATAAACTTATTAAATACTTCATTATACCCTTATACATTTATAATGAATACCTTATAATTTTTTAATTTTAAATAATTTTTATAAATATCATAACTTTTAATTTTTTATATTTTTTAAATATTTAAAATAGTGAAAAAAACACTTATTAAATACTTCATTAAAACCTTATACATTTATAGAGAAAGAAAACCTTATATATTCTTATACGTTTTATAGAGAAAGAGGAATATTAAGTAGCCAAAATTGAATTGTTTTAGATTTGAGGATGCATATTTAGTATCATACATTGTAATTAAGTTTAAGTTTCATGTTAACTGGTTTTTTTTTTTTTTGGTTTTTTTTTTAAAATGGGATGATATAAATTTGTATCAAATCACAATTTTTTATTGTTTAAATTGCATTTCTAAATGTATGAATAGATTTAGTCTGGTGAAAAATCTTGTGACATTAAGATTATACATAATTAACCATTCAAATATGCAAATTTAACAACTTATTATCTAATTTTGAACAAAATTAAACAGAAAATATCTTTAAAAACAAAACCAAAATGTATAACAGTTACACAAGGGCTAGATTAGTCATTATAAATTGTCTTATTCTGTTGAAAACTCTAATTTCAATTCGTTATCTTACCCTAACGGTCATACCATTAGAGGACAATTGTGCAATATGTACTATATATACATTATTGATGTACATATTAATTGAATTGACTTCGTTCCTTTTTTGTTTGTCTTCTTTCCCTTCATGATGTTATTGTTAGTTATTTACTTTCTTATCTATCTGCAATTTTGATGAAGACATCCCAAGCCATTTTGACTTAATAAAGCAACCTGAATCACACAACGTTAGATCAAATTTGTGGAAATAATTTTGTGGCTCCTTGGTAATGAAGGAACGGGCATATGATGCAATCCTCTATTCGCAAGTTTCAAACCTTTGTATCTCTGGAAATGATAATTAAAAGAAAGTGTAAGAATGAAGAATGGAAGATCTATTGCCAAAAAATATTACGATTTGCTCATGCTCCATGATTTTATAAACGTCCCTTTAAACAGATATAAAAGGGTATGTGACGTCATTTCCAAGGCATGGTATAGTGAAATAGTTGAGTGGAATATAAACTTATTTTTTCACTAATTTAGTCATCTTTCATATATTATTTCACTAATTTAGTCATATTTCATATAGAACATTAAAGTTTCATAAAGAACATTAAAGTATTGAGGGTTATGACATTTTCACTCAAAGAAAGGATTGTAAGTTATTTTATTTATTATATCATGAACCGAGTGTACCATTACTTGTATGTTAATCGAAGTTATAAGGATTTGACCCCTACTCAAGGATTTATAAGAGTATTTGATCTGAGGATTTTTGTGTTGCACCTTATTTGTGTGCGTTTTAATTTTGAGAGATTGTTACTCGTAAGAATGAGTTGATATTTGATTGCTTTTGTATTAACACACTATGAAGTGAAGCAATTTCATTCCAGAAATTTTAAACTAATTAATGAAAGTTAGGTAGAAAGTTGCAAATGGAGTTTGTGTAACTCGACATCTTGAGGGATTGCTATTGTAAAAAGGGAAAGAATGAGATCTTGAGGGATTGCAATTGTAAAAAGGGAAAGAATTGGTTTATATTTATTGCTTTTGTATTAATACACTATGAAGTGAAGCCATTTCATTCAAGAAATTTCAAACTAATTAATGAAAGTCAGGTGAAAAGCTACAAATGGAGTCATCCACAATTTTAAAGAATAATTCAACTTCTGCATTCTGGACTTGTGTTTGTTCAAAATTTTATGAGTTGCAATTTGTGATACTTATTATTGTTCATTTTGTAAGTATCAAACACTGTTGAAATTGAATTATGAGTGTAAGTGGGTGCATTTTTTGTTGAAGCCAACACCCTTCACCCTTCTATTGAGATGAAATTTCAAATGGAGTGTGTGTAACTTGACATCAAGCCAATGTCTACAGATTTAAAATATTTACATACACATCATCGACAATTTTGAAGAATAATTCAACTATATTTACATACACATCATCGACAATTTTAAAGAATAATTCAACATTCTGGACTTGTGTTTGTTCATAATTTTATGAATTGCAATTTGTGATACTTACTATTGTTTCTTTTGTAAGTATCAGATATTGTTGAAATTGAATTATGATTTTAAGTGGGTGCATTTTTTGTTGAAGCCAATGCCCTTATTTTGAGATGAATTTTTTCTATTGTCTAGTTGGATTATTGTGAAAGAGTGCAATTGCAAGAAACCCTCACTCCAAAAAGAAAGTAAAGAAGACCCATTATGAATCTATTTTTGTTCAAAAAATTCCGCAGTCTACTCACAACAAAATTAGTGAAGCCAACAATTCTGAACCTATTTCTGTTCAGAAATTTCCACACTCTGGTCACAACAAAATCAGTGAAGTCAGGTGATAGATCAATGTTTCGATCTTCATCATTGTATGCATTTTGCAAGCGTACACATCGTTTCAGTAGCTTATACAAGTGTTGGATCTCTTCTTGGCCATACTTGCGAATGATGGTTAAGGGAATTTGAAACACTTGTCCCTGACAGGGGGGAATAAAATCTAAAGTTTTTAGTCAGGTTCCAAGTTTGTTTTAGAGCCTCTGAACAGATGATCAAGTATGCATCCTTGTTCCTGAACATTTTGTTGTTGCTATGGTTTGTAGAAATCTTAACACCATTCATAGTTATTTGAGTCTTGAACTCTTCATAGTTTGTGGTCAACTTAAAACCACCAATTAAGCAAAAGACATGAAGTTTTGCTTTCATATTTTTTAGCCTTGAACTCTTGTTAGTTTATGGTCAACTTAAAACCATGTCATTTAGTAGAAGACATCAATTTCTACTAGACATTTGGTTTTTGGTCATCCTAAAACCACCAATTTGGTTTGTGGTCATTCCAAAACCACCAGATTAGTTTGTGGTCATATTTAAACCACCAATTTAATAGAAGCCTTCATCTTTTGCTATTTTTTCAGAGTTCAGAGAAAATCTTAAGCCCTCTGAATATTTTCTTGACACATTAGTAGTTGTGAAGAAGTGACATTTTTTCACGCAAGAAAGAACTTATGATTAAGGAAATGTTGAAAACTCTAATCTTTATCTTGATGTTAGTTATTTACTTCCTTACCTATATTCTTAACATATTCGACATTACATAACAGTGAAGTCAGTGCAAGCCTGGAAATCAACGTGACACTAAAGTTGCAAGCTCGTCCAATGCCTGATAACCATAGTCCACTAGAGGATCTCTAGGAAGACCTCAGCGTCTGCAAAACTAGCTTGGTCACTGACGTCTAACAGCAGATTCCACAAACACAAACTATAATAAAACTAGCACAGTCACATAATTGTGACTGATGAACGCCGAAAGGCATATGAAACGCACAGAAAGGCATATGAAACGTTTTTTTGGCGTGTTGAATCTCACTTATAACAGTTTGTCTGGCGCAATCCCAAATGAATTGGGCAGGTTCCGTCGCTTAAAAATTCTGTTCCTGAATACGAATAACTTGATATCGTCCATTCCAAAGGCTTTGTAAGGTTGCACAACTCTCAGGCTGTTTAATCTGTCCTCCAATAATTTGACGGGGAGTATACCAAGTGATCTTGGCCAATTGCAAAAACTGTGAACGCCAAAATTTTGACTAATGAACGCCGAAAGGCATATGAAACGTGCAGGCCGCTAAAACGCCTGAGAAAAAATCATGGTTAATAATTCAAACGTGGAATGTTAAACGTTAATCATTGAAATGTGCCAATCATATATTGTTATAGTAATTTCTTAATATGATTAGGTAAATGTTAAAAAGTAAACAAGTTAACGGATGCATTCAAAAATACAAGGAGATTATGAAGAGTAAATCACATTCATTGATTTGGGAGGACGACTAAGAATATTCCATCATCTTTAATTGTTAGCGATCAGATTAGAATTTTAGATTAAAAGATGATTAATTGTGCTCATTGCCAATAGGTATACGCCTTTCCGTGTAATTACCCAAATTTAAAAAAAAAAAAAAAAATCCTGAACCGCCTACGACGTCCCGTGGCACCCATCCTGCCACCTCGCTGGCCAATATCATAGCCACATACTGCACCGAGCACGATATATAGTCCCCTCACAATAATCATCTTTTCCTTTCTCGTTTTGAGCTCTAAGATCGCTACAATAAAATTTACCACAAGTACCTACACCAGTTCAGTTCCCACCGCATTCCGGTATGGGATCTCCCTGCGAATCCCCCAAATTGCGATGATTTCTGTGGATACAAAATATTCAAACCCTTCAATATCTCTAGTAGGAAACTTGTGTAGAGCTTATGAATTCTGGCCCTCAATCCCAAGGGTATTCAAAAAAGACCACAATATCTATATTCAACGAAACAACCATATGAGACCAGGCCTGGAATTTGACGTCTCACAAGACGTGTTTTTCATTTTACTGATAAGGAATCCATCATAATTTCTACTAGGTACATTTAAGCTAGGTACATTTAAGTTCTACTGTATAACCTATGGAAATTGACTAAGGTTCGAATTCCTACTAGGTACTTAGCTTATTTAAGCTCTACTGTATAACCTATGGAACTTGACAAAGGTTTGTTCTAAGAGTAAAGGAAACAATAAATAAAATTTGATGTTGCCTACAAGCAGGTAAAAGTTTGAAATGCCATTTTTCATGAATTTGAAGTTTTCAGCCAGCTTTGAAAAGTTTGAATTGTCATTTTTCTTTCATTTTAACAATTGTAATTTATTTTTATATTTTTTTTGATGAATTTTTTTTAACAAATTTTTTATATATGAGTGGAAAAAAATATTTGACACTCATAAATCTGCTTAAAAAGATGACAAATAAGATAAATTTGAAATTCCAAACTTGTATGAAGAAATATTCTTATCTTGATCGACATTATGATTGATATGATATCAGTAGAAGGTAAATTTGAAATTCCAAATCTGTATATTGGCATGATTCAGTAGAAGGTAAATTTGAAATTCCAAGTCTATATGATCGAAATGATATCAGTGAGAGATAAATTTGAAATTCCAAACCTGTATGATGAGCATGAACATGATATCAGTCGAAGATAAATTTGAAATTCCAAACCTGTATGATGAGCATGAACATGATATCAGTCGAAGGTAAATTTGAAATTCCAAACCTGTATGAATGAGGAAATATTCTTACCTTGGTCGGCACGATGTCAGTCGGCATTGAAGATATCAAGTGCGCAGAATAATTAGCGGCACTGAACATAAACAGAAAATGCTTATCGTGCCATGTGACTCATCTGTGATTGGCATTCCTGTGCTCTAAGCAATAACAGAAGGCAGACAGGGCTCTGCTTGGCCTCCGACAGAATATTGCTGAATATGGCAATTGCCTTCTCTCACAATAAATTCTGAGGTGCAGCAGACGCACCCATCCCTCACCAAAACAAACACCGACCGTTAAAGCCAAGCAATTAGACAAATGGCAAGATTCACAGTTGGATTTGACCACCCTTGTCTATTCCATCCATAACAATCCTTATCCAGAGATTTCTGGTTCTGAGAATAAATGAGTATTTAAACTATATTTTATAATTAATTTGACATTTCGCATAGATGCACATGCCACGATAATTGAAAGATGCAGTATGATCACTGTCATACGTCCAAATACTTATTTTTTTACAATTAGTTTAACATCTCACATAGATGAACCTGCTACCTTAATTGAAACGTGCAATATGACGACTATCATACCGTCCATGTCACTGAATGTATGAGATGCACATGCAACATTCATTTCAACATGCAATATCATTGCTATGTTATCCTCCAGGTCACTCATTATATCAATTTAAGGTTAAGGTGAAAATTTTATCAATTTAAGGTTAAGGTGAAAATTTTATCAATTTAAGGATAAGGTGAAAATGTGTGTGAATCTTATACTATAAGAATTTTTAAAAAATCAAACATTTTAATTCAAATTATAAAATCTATAATTATTACATTTTAAAAAATTTGAAAAAATGGACTTATAGATGTAATTAAGTTAAATTATCTTTTTAATTTGTAATTATAAATTGTCTTTTTAATTTGTAATTATAAATATATTTAAGTTATTTTTTTTATTTAATAAAAAAAATTACATGTTAAATTTTACACAACTTTTTCTCTCATTTTCCAAGCATATGGTTAGAAAGCCACTTTGAATTTAGAGGTTATTATTAAAGTGTGAACCTCTTGTTATGCTTAGGATCACTGTGGAGAAACATCATAAAACCAATCTCCTTTGTTATTTCATGGACTTTAGAAAAGCTTTTGACATGGAGCTTAAGAGTAACATGTGGAATAGGTTAGAAGAGATAAAAGTTGAATGTTGAGAGTCAATGCAGTAAGTTGTATGAGAATGTTATTTCCAAGTCTAGGAGCAGTAAGGGATTATCGGAATAAATTAATTGTAATATAGGAATCAATCAAGGTCATCACAATATATAGACACCATATGTTGTGTAAGTTTGACTCTCAATGGTATAGACAACATCCTGGTATAGACAACATCCTTCTTCTTTATGTCAATTATATTTTTCTTATGGTGAAGATCCTTTGTGACCTCGGTAAGAAACTAAGAACCCTCAAGGACTTATGCTACGGGTATGACTATGAACACTAACAAAACGAAGGTTATGATAATTAAATCCAAAAATATCACCTATGATACTTTTTTATATGAAAACAATACCTTGGAGGAAGTGTCTTCACAAATATCTCGGAATATATATTCAACACAATCTCAATTGGAACTATAGCATTGAGAAAAAGATAAAAAGAGGATGGAAATATTATTATGGGCATGAAAACAATTGTAAATTATGTAACCTTTTGATCTGGATTATTTTGAGAATGAAATAAATTCAGAGATATAACAATGAAATATACAGATATATTGCAATAAACACAAAGATACAGTAATGCACATTTTTTTATTAATGAGAGAATGTATAGAAACTATAAAATTATAGAGTGAATGACTAGCTAGAATGTTGGTAGATTATCTTTGAGAAGAGATTTGATGGTGGTAGCTTATCTTTGAGAAGAGATGTGATGGCTATGCTCATTCCCAAGAAGATAATGATGTTTACAATGAGGCTCTAGAGGTATTTTTAACATAAAGAAAATAAAAAACCATAACCCTAGAAAATGAAATAACAAAAGGTTTGTGGGCCCCCATGGGGTTAGCTGATACATCAACTTCCTGAGGACGTAACTTTTGTCTATGATAACTGTTTGGGGAGCTCAATACCTCGTCAAAAAGGTCTAGCTGAGGAGTACACATTTTGTTTGGACTAGACCATGCCTTTGACTATTTTATAGTGCTTTCATGCCCAAAAATTGTTGTTTAGGGCCTCAAAACGGCCCCAGAAGTTCAAGACCCGAAAAACCATTAAAAAATTGCCAAGGTGGAAACCCATGTTTTGAGTCAGTGGAATTGGTTGGTGGCAACCAATATCCGTCTCGATCACCTTTGGCTATGGGACAAGGAAAAACTCTTCTTTGAGACTCTCATCGCTCCTATTATTTTATATGGATTTGAAGCTTGGGGATGTACTATCTCTAGAGAATCCTGGAGAAAGATAGAGTAGATAAAATGAATTTTGTAACTTATAATCTCAAAATCAAAGGCAATATACCCTATCATATCCTCCTCGTAGAAGCGAACCTTCCCCCCATTAAGAGAACAAGGATGATTAGGTATTTAATGTAAAAGCACAAGATAAACAACTTCAACGATAAGAGACTCTCCAAAATTGCTTCAAATTCCAGGCAAAACCACCAACAAATAGAGAGGGAATGGCATAGAGATGCTAAGTCTTGGCTAAATTATTAAGGATTAAAGGACCAAGTCATATTGTAGAATATCCATAATATTAAAAATGTTATTACATGTGCAATAGAAAATTATAGGATTTTGAATAGTGTAAAGAAGAAAAACAACATTGCTAAAATAAGAACAAAACACCATAGTGAAACTCTGTATTGGACACTTTCCAAAATACCATAGGATGAAAGAATCAATCAACTTTGTGACACTAAGAGTGTTGAAAACAAAAAACACTTTCTCTTAGAGTATCCTATGTATACCCAACTTAGATCAGAATTTGAAAATATTTGTCACAATATTAACCTTCCTAACCTTATAATTCATCAAATCTAAGATGATATTAAAACTTCTCTTAATAATTTTCAAACACATAAATAAAATTGAAAAATAATATAAATAAATCTCTTACCTTTCTTAACATCCAAAAAACCAATTAATTATAATATAAGCACTAACCATGAACAATTTCATTATAATTAATAATTAACAAATTACCAAAATATATATACATTCCTAAACTCAATATCATTTAATTTTAAAGGAAATACTTTCCTATGTCTTTCATTTTTCCTCACGCCTATGTAATCATATGGAATCATCCTAGCGTAATAATTGTATCTTATTTTTTGGTGAGATGTTATAATAATTTTCTTTGCTTATAAAAAAATTAACTTATTATTTAAATTTTTTGATGGATTATTATTTAAATTTTGATTGATTATTTTTTATTATGTATATTTATTTGTAGTTTTATTGTAATTACATATATAATATATTATAAAATAATTATTAAGATTAAGAAAAAAAATTAAAGTTATTTTTATTTATTGTTAATTTAAATAAGAAAATTATTACACATATTTATAATGAATTTAAGTATTGTATATGAAATTTAAAATTTATTGAGAAAAATGAATTTATAATGTATATGATATTTGAAAAAGCAATTTATTTATTTTTAATTTTATAATATTTATAATAATAATAATTTCATAATTTTGTAATAATAATAATTTTCATAACTTTTCGGATGGGGTGATAAGTGGTTCTTAATGGACGACATGTGGCGATGGGCAGCATCGAGAGTTATTAACCCATGCTGCCAGCCTCCCTTCCCTCTAGATCGAATGACCTGCACTCAGCTAGAAGTTATGATAGTGGGTTAGGCACTCCAGGGTGACTTAATGGTGCCTTGTGCGAACCAGGTTGGGTTTACAAAGTAAGGTACCAGAACCAGGCTAGCAGTCACCTCGTCTTTCATGGCATTTACCCATGTCAAATCGCAAGGCAATATGAAGGCATGTGCCCTGGAGCACTCTCCCATTCTATCTTTTTTGTGTGCTCGTATGTTCCTTGTATTTATCTTGCTCTTGAATGTTTGGCCACCCACCGTCAATCCTCCATTGTTTTTCCTGCCCAATCCCACCCATAACACCCACACCATTCCCAGAGAGAGGGTCAAATCTAGAAGGGGTCTGTTGTATTACAGTGCCCTTACCAGACGCAATAGACTCGCCCTCATCACTACCAGTAATCCCGACCCAAGCCATAATTGGCCTCAGCGACCCCTTCATCCAACCTCTAATCCCATAATTGACTATGGAAGTTGCCCTATCAAGGAGGAAATTCTCCCTCCTGAGGAGCTCGCTCCTCCACTTGGATTTGATCTGAAAATTGCCCCTCTCAGAGCCCATACTCTAGACCATATTTTTGGCACCAGAGAATGCATTGTGGAGGAAGAAATTCCTCATAGTTGGAAAATGGAAATTCCATCGACGGCTATGGACGCAAAGTTGGATATGGATGCAGAGTTGATGGAGGAGTTGCTTCCACCCACCTTGCTTCAACTCACAGATGAGCATCTTCAACTCACTTTTGAACTGTAATAGAAACTTGACAACCAAGTGCACATCCATCAAATTCTGGGACAGAGAATGGACCTCATGTTCGACACCATGAAGGAAGCTCTAGAAAGCAGGCAATGCCCAACCTGTGGCCAAAAATTCATCCCATCTTACAACGCTCATGGAAGCCCGTGCTCGCATTTGGACTAACTCCCACAGGTCTATGTTTTTCTTTTGTCTATGTCAATTACGTAGACAGTTGGTATTCTCCATCTTACGATGTATGTTAGTCGGCCATGACCACTGGTTAGTCGGTCATTGTGACTATTTTTTATAGTTCATTTACACTGTCTTGTTCAAACAGTTATAGTTTTTCTTGGATTTTGATGGCCACTGATCCTGTTTTTCAAAATCTAGCAAAACAAATAACACAATCTAGATTTTGTAATGCCAGACATATTTGTGAATATTAATATATAATTATTTTTATTTAAAAAAAAAAAAAAAAAAAATCTTTAAAGTATAAAAAACAAAAAAAATTAGAAAAAATATTCCAATATTTTTCATCATAACTTAAAAAGTTATGAAAATCAAATAAAATTTTAAAAAAACCTTTACATTTTTTTTTCATCTTAAAAACAAAATATTAAAACAAATCAATTAATTTATCAATTTTTTTAATATTTATATATTAAAGTACAAAATATTAAAACAAATCAACTAATTTATCAAATTTTTTAAGATCTCATATATTAAGTATATTAAGTAAGTTAATAGAAATAAAGTTAGTTATAATATTAATATATATATATATATATATATAAAGAACTTTGAACATAAAAATGTTTCAAAATAATGGAATTGAGTATGTGAAAAATATATCAATATAATAAAATAGGTTAATGGGTTTAGCTTGAATACTTAAAAAGATAGGTGGTTATTCTCCTCATACAACTTCAAATAAATTATAATATAACAATTTAAAAAGATAACATATAAAATACAATATTAAAATTGTGAAGTATTAGATAAAAAGTTTTTTTTTCCAAAAAATACATCACAATTTTATGTTTTAATTTAAAATAAAAATTATATTCTCTTAACTAATAAATTATAATATAACAATTTTTAAAAATAAAATTGTGAAGTATTAGATAAAAAGTTTTTTTTTCCAAAAAATAAATCACAATTTAAAATAAAAATTATATTCTCTTAACTAATAAATTATAATATAACAATTTTTAAAAATAGCATATAAAATACAATATTAAAATTGTGAATTATATTCTCTTAATTGATAAATTATAATATAACAATTTTAAAAAATAACATATAAAATATAATATTAAAATTGTTAACTAATAAATTATAATATAACAATTTTTAAAAATAGCATATAAAATACAATATTAAAATTGTGAATTATATTCTCTTAACTGATAAATTATAATATAACAATTTTAAAAAATAACATATAAAATATAATATTAAAATTGTGAAATATTAGAGAAAAAAAAAAAAACACAATTTTATGTTCTAATTTAAAATAAAAACTATATTCTCCTAACTAATAAAATAAACTTACATAATCAATGTGCATGTCATTTCTTATATTACTTAATACAAATTTACATTAAAAACATTGATCTAAAATCTATAATTTCATATTTATTTCATATTTTTATATCTTTAAAATAATTTAAATTTTGATTTAAATATCATTTTTGTTTAATTTTATTAGATAAAGACTACATAAAAAAGATTAATATTTTTATTATCAATATAAATTTATATTAACCTCTAATCTATTATTAATTATGAGATGAGGGAGATTAAATTTCTTAAAAAATATTTTCACATAGAAAGCATCTATATATCTATATGAAACAAAATAATTCTAATCTATTATTAATTATGAGATGAGGGAGATTAAATTTCTTAAAAAATATTTTCACATAGAAAGCATCTATATATCTATATGAAACAAAATAATTACAGATCACATTTATAGTGAACAAAAGAAAAAATATCATTGAATTGTTTTAATCATAATAAAAAATTTATAGTTAACAAAACACAAAATACCATTATATTGTTTTAATTATATTGTTTTAATTATAATAAGATTTTTTTTGCTGTCAATTATTTTAATAGATTAAAATAGTTTTTGTTTTATATATATATATATATATATATATATATATATATATATATATTGGTTTTAATTTAAATAATTGAGAGGATTAATTATTATCCTCCATACCTAAATTCAATTCTCACATGTACAAAATTATCATGTTAAAATTTTATCTTAATAAATTTATATTAAATTATAAAATATTATATAATAAAAATCTTTATCTTTTATATCATAATTTAAAATAATACATAATATTAAAATTTAAGATAATATATCATATTAAAATGACGATTCTCATTTTACATATTTCTAATGGATCATACCTCCGAATATATACCATAGAAATAACAAGTCTTTCAACACTCTATACAATTATTT
>ML793499.1:68002-81409 GCA_009831015.1 Picea engelmannii | reverse complement strand
TCGATACCATACAAATTGATTAGGTTCTAAATATAAAGAAGCAATTTGTACCTTTTGTGTATGTGGCACATTATGGAGATCAAAGAATTGCTCCATCTGAAGTATCCATGTGATTGGGTCCTTGCCATCAAAATTCCTCATATAAATCTTAGGAACGTGGTTGGTATTTAAACCAAAGTTGGATTTTCTCCATTCTTGATTCACCTTCCTTGTGTCCTCATCATGAATTTCATGGGATGCATTTTCACTTTCAGTTGTCTTCTCTGTTACGAAATTTTTCAATAATTCCATGATCTCCCCTTTTAAACCATCCATATTAGTATCCAACTTAGCTTCCATTGAATCCATCTTAGTATCCAACTTACCTTCCATTGAATCCATCTTCTTTTGTAGTTCATTTATGTCCCTATGCATTTATTCACCTTCATCAAGAGTCCAAGTAGGATCTTTTGGAGGATTATTTGGTGTAGAAGTTCCCTTTTTTGGTGGCATGTTGGCCAAGTATCACTTTTGAACCTTGATTTTGAGGTGGTTCTGCTAGACAATATTTCTTCTGTTGCATCTCCCAAGTTTCGGCCCTTCTGGGTATCAAACTTTCTTTTATGTAGTTCTCTGATATTTCTTCTCTGCAGTGCCATAGGTCTGATCAAAATTGGATGTTCCAAGTGGAATTTATGGTAACTTCCCCACAACTTGCCGATTTTTGGCCTTTCCAGGAGAGCTCTCTTGTATAGTGTGCCTCACAGAAAATAATTGATATTAAATTCTAAAACTCGCACCCGAAATAATACAGATTGTCCACAATCCAATGAAACTAGTCCCACTCAATTTGGATACTCTAGGTAGATGTTATGAGTGTTTTACCTAGAACACCTTATTGAGACTAGTCAATAGGACTAGTCAGATACCCTATCTTACAAAGGGTGTATCTAAAAATTTACGATGACTCAGAAGATGAACGTTTTACCACAGATACCTTACTAATTTTTGTAAATAGCCTCTGGAGTTCAGGGTCTGAAATGTTACATAAAAACATTTATAGCAAAAATTCCACAATGACTCGGTTCAGGATGATTCCAGAACCCTATCTTGTATAGGTTGTATCTTCGAAAGTGTAAGGCCTCAGGAGCTGAATTTTGAACCCAACGTAGCTTGATCTGTCTACTAAATATCCTCCAAGTCATTCCTTCCGAAACATTGTGGAAAAAAATTTATAGCGAAAATTACAAGGTGTCTCAGATGTAGCAACGAAACCCCAAGACCTTGAGCTCTGATACCATATGTTAAGAACCAAATATCAATATAGCATAGAAAAACCTCAGAAAAGGTACTCAACGCCTTGAAAAATAGATAATTTCATATAAAAAGCCTCTTCGTGGGGGAAACCTCCTTTTACCCCACTTAAATGTTCAAGTACAAGATGATTCAAAATGAAAATATCTCCTTGGTATATATAGGAGACTAGGAGGTATAATTACAACTAATGGCCTAAATCCGACATAAATAAAATAACATTACTAATATAATATGCCCCAATTAAGGGGTAATGAGACAATATTAAGGCTTAACAAAATCAAACATGAATCTGAATTCCCTGTTTCTGAACATGATTATAAATTTTTTTACAAAGTTTTTACAAGGTGGATGGAAAAACAAAGAACAACGCAATTGCAAGAAGTTAAGCCAGAACCTGGAAAAGATTATAGTGATGAATCAGTGAAGAAGATCACTGATAAAAAATAGAGTAAGTTGGGAATGTGTGAAACAGTTCTAGATTATAAAAGCAGGCCTAAGACTAGGGCCAGTAATAAATTAAGGCTCAATTCCAAATCCTTACTCACTCCTTCTATGAAGAAAGACAATTTGACTATGCTTGATTATGATGATGATGAGAAAACTATACAGAAAACAAAGGAACGGTTACAAGTGCCAGAGACAGCCAATTCTGAAGATGAATTGGAGCAAGATCTGACATATACCCTTGAGGTTGATTTGTTAATATGTCCATACATGCAAGAAGTCAAAGTCCCAAAACATCACACAAAAGACAAAATCATGTTGGGTTCATCTTCAAAAGGAGACATGAATGAATTTAGAGAAAAAAATCCCAAGTTTTCAATTGATCTAAATCGACCTGCAATAGAGGAAAGCCATGAAAGACATGCCATGGAAACAAGAAATCAATTGAGACAAGAAAATAAAAAATTGCAAGTAGCCATTAAGGAACTGAAGCAACAAAATTTGACACTTGAACATTGGACTTCTAAGCAATAGAAAAAATTACAGAAGCTTAAAACAAAGAGAAAGGATCAACGAAAACTACTTAAAAATGTCAGGAAGATGAACATTAAGCTCTATTGGCATAATTTAGTTCTCAAGAATAAGATGAAGCAGGAAAAGATAAAAGTTTCCTCTTAGACCCCACACTAAAGGTTCCAGAACCAGGGCAACATACAATTTTGAATTTTGTCAACAGGAGGAGCACTGACATCTAAATGAAGAGGAAATCTTGAAGTTGTTTTTGAATGGTTACACACAAGTTGGAGATTTTTTGCAGGTGAAGGAGAATACAATGATTCAACTTATGCAACATATGAAGACCTTGTCAACATAATTTTTTCCATCAGTTGTTGAAGTGATTCAAGTAAATCAAAGATTTGTCTACCACAATAGTTTTGTTCACTTTTTATGAAAGTTTTGAAGAACCAAATCATGAGTCAGTTGCAACATCCTATTTTATAGGATCTGAATATCTTATCAGATCACGACTAGTCAAATGTCAATACATCTATCTAATGACTAGGTTATGGAGATCTGAATGAAATATATGTAAGAGGATTTGTCTCCTAGATGTTAGCTTGAAAATAGGATCATATCAAAATTGTTTATAGGAAATAGGATTTATTGAAACAAATTGATGTGTATAAAAAGACAACTTGCTGACATAATTGGGGGTTGGAAGTAGTGGTATTTTTGTAAAAGACTTTATTTTTTATTTCAAAGACTAAGACTTATTTCATTTTTCCCTAAATGGAAAAGGCTATCTTATGGTTAGACTCCTAACATTGTCTTTTATTCTTTCTTTTCTTACTTGAATGCACATTTATCTTCTGCGAAGAATTTGATATATCTTTTTTATTATTTAAGCCAATGAAGATTTTGTTGATTGCTTGTTCATAACTTGATTTTTGTTTAAGAACATGTTTCTTGTTCTTGAATGATATTTAGGATCAAGGATTTCTTATGTGAGTGAACATATTTTAAACTTACATATCTTTGGATTTCATGTTATAATATGTTATCTAATTCATTAGGTTGACTACCATTTACCAAGAAAGTGTGAGAGGAATTTGTTCCTGTTATCTGAGATTGATATTGTTAGTTTTCCCACCTCTTAACCTTCAAACCAATTTCAAAAACCCAAAACAAATCTCTATTTATAAAAAAATAATTGCAATAACTTGATGATTCCCTAGCTTTCCCTTTAGCAGTCAAGTGAAACTTTAGGGAATAACAAATTTTGGTGTCGTTGTCAAGGATGAAGAAATGAAGTTATTTTCCCTGGGAAAAATAGCATTGAGAAAAACTATCTCTTGATGGTGAAGAAAGATTTGGATACAAAAGTAGACTGTAGATTTTTCACCTGGTGACTCCATTATTGAAGATATGGCTCCTAAAAGAGAAGTGAATGGATCAAATATTGAGCCTGCCAAAACCTTAGTATCAACTTAATCTTCAAAAATGAAAGTGACCAGAGCCAATCTTGATCCTAATCCAATTCCAACAGTCTTAGATCCTGAAAAACTATCGAGAAAATCTAGAGAAACCCTAGGTCAGTCTTCATCTGCAAAGGGTAAATCTTCTTTTTCTGGAGAACCCAGTTTTTAGTCCCAAGTACAATTTTTGTTCCTCAAGAATAATTAGTGCCTATAATTGAGGAAAACCCTGTTGCACATCTTTAAGAATTGGTTCTTCCTACATAAATCTCTATTAATGATTTGACAGTAGAATAGTGAAAAGATTTTTATGAACTGATCAAACCATACGAAGAATATATTGCCTTCACATCTGAAACACTAAGTGAGTATCCTGCACATACCAAAGAAGAAATTGACTGGATATTATCCTCATATTTATCTCATTTTTCACTTCTCAGAGAGTGAAGCTTTAAGTTCAAGTTTTCAATAGTATTTTAGCTATTGAAAGACTCTTAGAATCTCAATAGATCCATTCTCAGACTTCATCACCCCCTAAACTTCATACTCCTCTCTCACCTCATATTTCACAGTCATATTCTCCTCCTAAATATCCTACTACAGTTGTTCACACCATGGTTATCAATAGAATGGATGTTATCATAGTTGCTAAGTATGCACCCCTGGTGTTACCTCAAGTGTTATATGTTTTCCCAGCATGAGACTATATGAAATACCTTCCTAGGTTTAATGGAGAAGAAGAAGTAACATCTGAAGAACATTTTTCCTCTTTTTACATATTTGTAGAAAACTTTAATGTTGAACACACAGATGTTTGGATGAGGTTATTTGTACATAGTTTGGATGGGGAGGTAAGGAAACGGTTTAGAGGTCTCCCTTCCAATTATATTGCAGACATTGATTCCTTAGATGATGTCTTTCTGAAGTAGCGGGGAGACAAAAAACACTACTTGTACTATATTACTAAATTTGGAGCTCTAAAGAGAAAACAAGGTGAGTCTGTGTCTGATTTTACCAAACGGTTCAACAAAATGTACAGTAAAATTCCTCATGAAATTAAACCCTCTTAAACTTCTACAAAACTCGCTTTCTCCAATGCTTTTGATGCCAAGTTTTCCCTCTTGTTAAGAGAAAGAAGGTATATCACTCTAAGTCTGATGCAAGAGGATTCTATTGAAGTAGAATCAAATATTTCACCAGTTGAAAGATTAAAATAAAAATATGATAGAGATAAGAAGAAACAAAAGGAAGAACATCCATCCTCTTCCCATTCATCATCATATCCTAAAATAGATGAAATCGCCAAAATGATGAAAAAATTGGCATTTGAGCTTGCTAGATTAAAATTGGAAGCTAAGCCACCAAATATGTGGGTTTAGGAAGGAGCAAATAGGAACCCTAATCAGTTTAGAAGGCCACCAAATTCACCTCAAATGACGCAAAGGGAAAGGAGAAATTGGGATGATCAGAGGGTATTACCTCGCTTTCAAAATAATGCAGTAGAAGAAACTAAATGGGTTGATGACACTGAAGATGATTCAATAGTTCATTTACATGATATTGATCTGTGCTCATCTCATCTAATGAAATAGGAATATGAAAATTCCCTTACATTGAATCAGTTTGATAAGGATGATGGAGAAGAAATTTTTCAGAATGAATCTAAGAAGAAATATGATCTCAAAACTAGACAAAGTGGATCAAAGGAAGATACATCAATTCGGAAAAAGAATACAAGTGCACCATTCAAGAAGGTACCGAGTAAATAAGTAGAGAATAATTCAGATCAACAACAACAACATCTTATCAAGTTTAGTGTTCAAGAAAGAAAAGAAGCAGAAAAGAAGTCTATTCCTTTTAGTTTGGAGCACGAGATCAATAAGATCAAAATCCCTATACCTTTGATAGAATTAATGAAGACTGGTCCTTTTAAAAAGATTATTCTGAAATACTTACAACCTCCTACTCATGTAAATTCCTTTGATAATATAAATCCTGAAGACAAAAATACTACTATTACCATTGGCCCACATATTGAAAATGGATCTAATATTTCTCCTCCATTTTATATATCTCTAAATGTTCATGAGAAAAAATGTCATAACTTCCTTATGGATTCATGAGCTTCACACAATGACATGCCTAATGTAGTGATCGATGAGTTAGGTATGGACATCACTAATACCTACCAATAATTATATTCTTTTGACTCTAAAAAGGTTAAATGTTTAGGAGTCATTACAGATATGGTTGTCACCTTATCTCAGTTTCTTATGAAAAGTGTGGTCATGGATGTGGTGGTTGTTGATATACCACCTAAATTTGGCATGATTCTATATATATTTTGGGCTAATAAGGTAGGATGGTCATTTCATATGGACCTTACATATGAAACTATACCTTTTTTGGGGGGATAACACTGAAGGTTGTACAGGGAAGTCAGACTAGCCTATCTTGTAAGTGATCATGAAAATACTGGAAATCACCGCATTTATGCAGTTGAAGATGAAATTAAATCATCTATATTTCATATCAGTGATGATTCCCTTGAGCCATTAGCAATCATAACTATGAATAGCCAAGCAAAGGAGGTTGAACATTCAGTTTGGAATATTTTCTTTGATGGTTCTAGTTCAAAGGAAGGATCTGGAGTTGGGATTGTATTGATATCTCCTGCCAAGGAAGTCATCCCTCTGTCATATAAATTAGAATTTTATACCACCAATAATATTGCAGAGTATGAGGCCTTATTGCTAGGATTAAGGGTTTCAAAGGAAATGGGGATTGATAAAATTGTTGTTTTTGGAGATTTAGAGTTGATTATTCATGAAATCATAAATATGTATCAAACAAAATATCAAATATCGAAGTAGTATAGAAATGAGGTATGGGACCTTATTGAAATATTTTTCTAGCTTTTAATATAACCTTTGTCTAGAGAAGTTTGAACCAACAAGATGATTCTTTAGCCCCGACAACTAGCAATTTCAAAACTCCTATGTTTTCAAATCTAAGATATGAAAATGAAGGTATAGGCCTTATATTCCAGATAATATCAAATATTGGTAGGTTTTCAATGATGATCATGAATTGAAGAGGTTTTTAGAGGTTGTTGGTGAGTTTTTGGCAATCTCTATTGATCAGGAAAATGAACATGATGATGGAGAAATTAAAGTTGATATTCCATTTTAGGATAAAATTGCAGGTCACAAGATTGTAGAATTGAAGACAAACCATTTACCAAAAGGCCTAACTCCCCTTGAAAGGTTGTTCAACCATAATGATGTATCTAAGAAGTCTATTATTCAAATTCAAGAAACATAGGTTTTTGATTGCAATATCAGTTCTAATCCAAACCTAAAGATTGTAAATTTATCTAAAGTCTTTTCTGAAAAACATAAGGGGAGGTATGTTAGCTTATTGAAATAATTTTGTGATGTGTTTGCTTGGTCTTATGAATACCTTAAAGTTTTTTATACAGAAGTAATTTAGCATAATATCCCTATGAAGGCAGGATCTAAACCTTTTAAGTAGAAAATGCGGCAGTTCAATCCTATGTTGTTGCCTATAATTGAAAAAGAGGTGAAGAAATTGTTTTATGCCAAGATCATAGTACCTCTCAGATACTCAGATTGGGTGGCTAATCGTGTACCTGTTAAAAAAAAGAATGGTGAGATAAGGCTTTGTGTAGATTTTAGGGATTAGAATAGATGTTCTATGAAGGGAAACTATCCATTTCCCAAGATGGATCATATTTTGCAAAAAGTAGTGGGTGCTCAAAGGATATCCTTGTTGGATCGATACTCCAGATATAATCAGATATCATTTTTTAAAGAAGACAAGAAGAAGATTGCTTACTCCTTGGGGCACTTTCATGTATGACAATATGCCCTTTGGTTTGATGAATCCAGGGGCTACCTTTTAGAGGGACATGGACATCGCATTTGTGGGAGAAAAAGATAAGCTCACGGTAATTTATTTAGATGATATTACTGTTTTCTCGAAATTTGATGATCAACACCTACAACACCTCAAGCAGACATTTGAAAAGTGTAGGACATATGGAATATCATTAAGTCCAAAGAAATCTCACTTTTCCATGCATGAAGGTAAGATCCTAGGGCATATTGTATCTGCAAGAGGAATCAAGATAGATCATAAGAGAGTGGAGGTCATTCAGAATATTGACATTCCAAGGAACAAAAAGGAAATACAATCCTTCATAGGGAGAATAAAAATTTTAAGGAGGTTCATACCCAATTTTGTTGAAATCATAAAGCTCATTACCAATATGTTGAAAAAAGGTGCAGAAATTAAATGGACACCAGAAGAAAAGTCTTCCTTTGATAGGATAAAGGAAACCTTAATTGAAGCTCTAGTTCTCATCAACTCAGATTACTCTAAAGAGTTTTTTATTTTTTCATTTGCATCTGAAGATACCATTGATATTGTTCTATTGAAAAGGAATGATGAAGGGTATTATTAGCCTATTTGTTTCTTTAGTAAGACTATTAGATATGCAAAGTTAAAATATGACATTATGGAAAAGAAAGCTCATGCCTTGGTTAAGGCGTTGAAATCCTTCAGGGTGTATGTGTTGTAGTCTGAAATAATTGCTTATGTACCAAATAGTGTTTTGAAAGAAAATTGTCTTCAACCATAGAGTGAAGGAAAGAGGGGGAAATTGATAAAAAATCTCTTTGAATACAATTTGGTCATAAAACCTACTAAAATGATCAAAAGACGGGGTCTTTCCAAATTACTTACTGACTCAAATTATAAATTTATTGGTTTGCATCACAAAAATTTTAGTCATTCAGATAAATTAGGATTGCAAGGTGAAGGATCAGGTCTTCAGGTAATGGAAGACTATATTTATTCACCTTAGTATAAAGATATTGTTTACTTTTCACAAAATCTCCAAGATCCTCCTGATTTTGACAAATCTAAAATTAGATCTTTGAAAATCAAATATGTGAAGTATTGTATAGTTAATCAAGAACTGTTTTGGGGAGACCCTAATGGAATTCTACTCAAACTTGTTGATGAGGGAGAAAGAAAACAAATTCTAATAGATTTTCATAAAGTATTTTTTGGCGGACATCGTCATTAGAAAGATACAACTTTCAAGATCCGAAGGGCAGGCTACTACTGGCATGTATTGTTTTCTGAAGTATTTACACAGGTTAGAGCATGTGAACAATCCCAAAAGAGAGGACAAATCTAAGCATGGTAAGTTTGACAATTTTTGGTCTGGTCCTTTCAAAATAGCCAAGGTATTGAATAACAACACTTTCCTCTTGCACGATTTGGATGATACTGAAATTTTTGGTGGCCCAGTAAATGGGCGGTTTTTGAAACACTACTTCTTTTAGAAAACCAGAATTTGCAGTTTGTATATAGTTTTTATTTTTATTTGGTGTGATTAATCAATTAGAGAAAATAAGACTCTAGGGCCCAATGGAAGTATTGGTGTGTAATCAGATTTCTTTACAGTTAAAGATGCAGTGTGATTGGTTGGTTAATAAGTACTCATCAATGGGAATGAACAGGGCAATATTATGAGTAACAATTTATGACATGATGGAAAGATGAAAGTAATTGGTCTACATATTCTTAATGTTTCATCATGAAACATTATCCCCATAAGGAGCCAATGTTATTCCATGAATTTGTCTTGACTTGTTATTCATAAATTATCATTTCCTTCCATGCTATGGTTTCCTAACTTTCCCCTTTTACTCATTTCTTCTATACCTTATGGTGTTCTTTTATTTTTTTCTTTAGCATTTTTGTCATGCATTGGTGAGATATAGTTTGAATTAATATTCTTACAGTATCTTCCATCATTATCAAGAGCCATTTCTTGTTTAAATTTGAAAATTTGGATAAAAGGAAGGGGCTACAAGAATATCGTTATTCTTGTAGCACCTGAAATCATCATTATTATGAACGTGTTAAATCTTGAAATATAGTGTCAGCAAGTACCTAATATCATGTTGAGGATTGAGCACATTTAATTATTGTGATCAAATCATGAATTGAGTCTAGGTGATGATTCAAAGAGATCGAGTTTGTACCTATGAGTTTTATATCAAATCGAGGTTTTGGGGCCATGTTATGAAAACACGAATTGTCATTATTCAATATTGTGTTGATTTCTAATTTATAGACTAATAGATGTTCAGCAGATAAAGATGCTTCTTCCAATTACTTGTTTATCTAGGAGACTCCAAATCTATTATTGATTTGAAACCCTAGCAATTACAGGTTATGGCTTCTAAAAAGGGTGGACAGATCAGTCGATTGGAACCAAAAGGGGTAGAATGGATCTGAAGCCTTCTCTGAAATATTGCATAAATTCAAGAAATCTAGGTGGTATGAGTTCCATTGTACATTCTAGGGGTATCATGAAGACATCTCCATGATTTTTTCTCAAAATTCCGATGTCTATGAAATAGTACTGGGAAACCTATTGATTCATTTTACTGAACATTTCATTGCAGCTGCATGTAGAGTGTCCTTGTATGGAGAGAAATGGTGGAAGAAGCATAAGCTACCTGCTAATATAATCAATCAATTTCTAGTTATAGAGAACCATGACCCATATTGGAGCCAAGGTATTCCACATAAATGGTTGAAAGAGGAATGGAAAACTTCTTTGGCCATAATTCGAAGGTACATTATCTGTGAGGGAAGGTTTTCAACTATTCATTGTTATCACATACAATTATTAATGCATTTAAATGGTGATAATACTCCGTGTTTACCATTTTATTTGTTGAAGATTTTAGCAAATATGTCCAAAAGGGTTTATACTCATACCAAAACTACTAGCAAGAGCTTGTTTCATCAAAGCTTAATAAAAAAACCTAGTTCTTCATGCATTAAGTGAGGTTTGAATGTCTTGGAATGAATTTTTGAATTCATTAAGACTGGAAGAAAAAGGATCTAAACAGAGAAATACTCCAGAAAAGAAATCTACAATCTCAAAAATGAGAAGGAATGCCTCTAAAAATTATGAAAAGTAACAAGGCGACCCCTCTCTATCTTTAAGAACTAGGTCTAACAAAAGGAAGCTCCAACTACAACAAGAAGTTGAAATCAAACATGAATCTGAACCCCCTATTTATGAACATGGATATAATAGTTTTGACAGAGTTTGTACAAGGTGGATGGAAAAAAAAAGAACAATGCAGCTGCAAGAAGTTAAGCCAGAACCTAGAAAAGATTATAGTGATGAACTTGTGAAAAATACCATTGATAAAAAATAGAGTAAGATGGAAAAGGGTGAAAGAGTTCCAGAGTACAAAAGCAGGCCTAAAACTAGGGCCACTAATAAATTAAGGCTCAATTCCAAAGACTTATTCAATCCTTCTCTGAATAAGGATAATTTGATTGTGCTTGATGATGATGATGATGATAAAACTACACAGAAAACAAAGGAATAATTACAACTACCAGAGATAGTCAGTTCTGAAGATGAATTGGAACAAAATCTGACATATACCCCTAAGGCGGATGAGTTACTATGTCCAAACATGCAATAATTTCAAGTCCCGGAACATCACGCAAAAGAGGAAATCATGGTGGGTTCATATTCAAAAGGAGACAGGTATGAATTTACAGCAAGAAAGACCAAGTTGTAAATTGATCTAAATCGACCTGCAATAGAGGAAATCCATGAAAGACATGCCATAGAAACAAGAAATCAATTGAGACAAGAAAATAAAATATTGCAAGTATCCATTAAAGAACTGAAGCAAGAAAAATTTACACTTTGAACATTGGACTGCTAAGCAATAGAAAAATTTATAGAAGCTTAAAGCAAAGAGCAAGGATCAATGAAACCTACTCAAAAGGGTGAGTAATATGAACATTAATATTTATTGGCATAATGTAGTTCTCAAGGCCAAGATGATGCAGAAAAATATAAAAGGTTCCTCTTCTACTCCACACTAAAGGTCCCATAACCAGGGAAACATACAATTTTGAATTTTGTCAAGACAAGGAGCACTTACATCTAAATGAAGTGAAAATTCTGAAGTTGTTTTTTAAGGGTTACACACAGGTTGGAGATTTTTTGCAGGTGAAGGAGAATACAATGAATCAACTTATGCAACATATGAAGACCTTGTCAACATAATTTTTTCCATCAGTTGCTAAAGTGATTCGATTAAATCAAAGATCCATCTACCACAACAGTTTTGTTCATGTTTTATGCAAGTTTTGAAGAACCAACTCATCAGTCAGTTGCAACATCCTATTTTATAGGATTTGAATATATTATCAAATAAGGACTAGTCAAATGTCAATCCATCTATATAATGACTATGTTATGGAGATCCAAATGAAATATATGTAAGAGGATTTGTCTCCTAAATGTTATCTAGAAAATAGGATCATATCAAAATTGTTTCTAGGAAATAATATTTATTGAAACCAATTGTTGTGTGTAAAAAGGAAACTTGCTGACAGAATTAAGGGTTGGAAGTAGTGGATTTTTGCAAAAGACTATGTTTTTTATTGTAAAGACTAAGACTTATTTTATTTTGCAATAAATGGAAAAGACTATATGATGGTTAGACTCCTCTTCTTGTATTTTAATTTTTCTTTTCTTACTTGAATGCATATTTATCTTCTGCAAAGCATTTGACATATCGTGTTTATGATTTAATCCAGTGAAGATTTTGTCGATTTCTTGTTCATAACCTGATTTTTGTTTAAGTACATGTTTATTATTCTTGAATGATATTTAGGATCAAGGATTTCCTATGTGAGTGAACAGATTGGAAACTTACATATATTTTTCTTTCGTGTTATAATCTGATATCTAATTTATCAAGTTGACTACCATTTACTAAGCAAGTGTGATAGGAATTTGTTCGTGTTATTTGATATTGATATTGTTATTTTTCCCACTGCTTCACCTTCAAACCAATTTCAAAAACCCAAAAAAAATCTGTATTTATAAAAACACATTGCAATAACTTGATGATACCCTAGCTTGTCGTTTAGTAGGTACAACTTTAAGGACTAAAACTATGGGTGACATCCCTTATCAGAGTAATAAGACAAAACTTTAAAATATATAAATCACAAAAATTTGCAATCATAAAATTACAATTTCTTAAAGGTTTTTAACTTAGTATGGGTGGCATCCCTTGTAAGAGTAATAAGACAAAAATAATGTTTGATTTTATAGAAATTAAAAATGTATCTGGGTTTAAATTTGGTTTGAAGTGGTCAAACACATTATTATCAATATTTAGGGACCTTTTGTTATTATTATTTTTTATTTAGCTTTAGTTTCAATCTTGTTTATTTATGTTTTCTTTTTTTCTTTTTTTTAATCATTTTTTATGATATGTTATTTAAAGAATTTAAAAGTATTAGGAAATATGACATGAGGGCTCGATGTGTAATTTCTTGCATACTCAACATGGAGTTGACATGTGGCATTTATTGTGTTGAAAGATGTTTTTTACAACCCAATATGAGGGAGATGTGTAATTCCTTATATTCTCAACATGTAGTTGACATATGACATTTTAAAAAATATTAATTAAAAAAAATTATTTCAATATTGGTCACAAATAAAATATTCCAATGTCCACCTTAAGTAAAATAACTTCCCCATACTAGGAAGATGTAAAAATATTAATACCAAAACAATGGTTCTCTCTCTCTC
>ML793499.1:52556-67957 GCA_009831015.1 Picea engelmannii | reverse complement strand
TCACACACACACACACACACACACACACATATAACCAACGTAGATAGAGAAATCAACTCAACATGGAGCTAACACACACACACATGAAAATAACTGGTGTAGATCCATCGTATGTTTGATCTATGCACCACTCTGTGGAGGTAAGTTTTTTTAATTAAAAAAACTTTAAAAAAAAATGCAATTTCAAAGGATTCGATACTTGTCAACTCATGATAGATCTGGACTTAAGATGAATCTTATAGACATATTTACATTAAAAAAAATTGCTTTCTTTAAATTTTATAAACATTTTAAATAAAAATTAACATATCATTTTATTTAAATCATTTTATTAATGAAATTTCATTTTAAATGAAATTAACTTTTAAGTTTTTATTAATTGTTAAAATCTTTTCACTTAATGAACTATAAATAGTATGCATACCATTTATAGGTTATTTTTAGGCTTTTAGTTGTCTTGGGGTTTTAGTGGTAGTTGTCTTAGGGATTCTTAAGTATGCATACCATGGTATCGAAATGGTATGCATACCATTGATATGCATATCAATGGTATTGTATGCATACCATTGGTATGCATATCAATGGTATTAAATGCATACCATTGATATGCATATCAATGGTATGCAAATGCATACCATTGGTATGGATTGGTATGCATACAATACCATTGGTATGCATACCAATGGTATGCATATCGTTGTATGGATATCAATGGTATGCAATGATATGCATGCCATACTTGAGAATCCTTAAGAAAAATACCACTAAAACCCTAAGACAACTAAAAACCTAAAAATAACCTATAAATGGTATGGATACATGGTATACATACCATGGTATCCATACCATTGGTATGCATACCATTTATAGGTTATTTTTAGGGTTTTAGTGGTAGTTTTCTTAGGGATTCTCAAGTATGCATACCATGGTATTGTAATGGTATGCATACCATGGTATCGCAATGGTATGCATACGATTGCAATACCACGGCATACATATCAATGGTATGCAATGGTATGCATACAATTGGTATGTGTACCATTGCATACCATTGGTATCCAATTGGCGTAGACCCCCTTCCCTCCAAAGAGTTTCTTGATATCCTGGTCTAGGATCATTCAAGTCATCAAACCGAATGGATCGTCGGGATCCTGATGGGAACCAAATTAACTTGACATAAGCCTTTCCACCTTTTCGGCGCAGGTTGTGTGGCAACCACGGACCCTCTCCTTGGCGCTTTTCAAATCCTGACGCCAACGGATGCTAGCTCTTTATGCTAGGATCCCCCTTTCATGTGACCACAGACTACGACCATGGGCCAACTCCCTTTGTGACTCCGTGCTTTAGAGATTTCATGAGCTTCTTACTCCCTTTTTCCCGATTCCTGAATCGGTGAATCCTCCAAGACCGAATATACAGCTCATGTTCTCCTTGTGGTCAACGACTGTTATCAAATCACGATTTTGGACTTCGTGATTCCTCTCTTCTCTCAACTCTATCCTTCTTGATTTTTGAATCAACGAATCGTAGATTTCTCGCCACACGTCCTATCTCAATGGACAACTAGGATTTCTTCAGCTCCCATCTCTTTGGGTGCTCTCCTCCTTTTTCTTTTCTTGTCGAGTGACTTCCTCTGAAATACGTAGATCTCTGCCATGTGTCCTCCTGGATCCAACGGTCCAGAATCACTTTGCACTTCTCTCCTCGTGAAGTTTGAATTGTTCTCCTCGAAATTCTTTCGAAGTCCAAATCCTTGAACTCTCAGATCTTCTTCCACTTGTATACCTGGATGATGGACGATTTTACAGTCTTTGGGACTTCATAAACTCCTCATCTCCTTTTCACACGTCGTGCACTTTTCCTTTTCTAGACTTAGGTTATTCTCGAACTTCTTCTGCACTCCTTCCAGAGTTCTGTGCAGGCTCTTCTATGACTTTTCTCGGCTTGAAAACCTTCAAGGTTCCCAGCTTCTCTGTGTCCTTCAATGAACTTCCTTATGCCCTCTTGGAAACTTAACGCTCTTCCTCATGATCTTGTGAGATAAACTTACAAGATCCTTGGCACACTCCTTGCGCTTGGCTAAGATTTTCGACATCTTCTCCCTTGGCCTACTTGACCATCCTAAGGCATCTCCTTTCCTTTGTCGATTCACTCTTGCAAAGCCTTCCTTCCTCGGAGTGTTCAGAAACCCTAGGTTTCTCTTAAGGATTCCAACACTTCCAACCGTGTTGCTCTTGTATGCTCTCTTTCTTTCTCTATGCCCTCCTGTAAAAGCGTTTCAGAGTGTTCAGTAAATATGAACTGTGTTTTCTCCTACACAGTATTTCTTTCCAAGGTATTGCAATGGTATGCACAAGAAATGGTATTTCCTATGCATAGCATTGAATAGCATTGCATGGAATTGAAATGGTATGCACAGCATTGCATGGAATTGCAATGGTATGCAATGACAATACCATTGCCTATACATAACATAGCATGTAATTGCAATACCATGCAATTGTATGCAATGATATGCAAAGGAAATACCATTTCCTATGCATACCAATGGTATGCATTGTCATTGGTATTTCCTTTGTATACCATTGCATACCATTGCATGGTAATGCAATGGTATGCATAGGAAATGGTATTCTCGTTGAATACCATTTCATGGTATTGCAATGGTATGCAAAGGAAATACCATTTCCTATGCATACCATTGAATACCATTGTAATGGTATGAATAGACAATACCATTTCCTATGCATACCATTGCATACCATTGCAATGGTATTTCCTATGCATACCATTGCATACCATTTCAATAGTATGCATTGGTATGCATAGGCAATGGTGTGCATAGGAAATGGTATTGCCTATGCATACCTTGGCATACCATTTCAATGGTATGTAATGGTATGCATAGGAAATGTTATCTTTTTTGCATACCATGGCATACCATTGCAATGGTATGCCATGGTATGCATAGGAAATGGTATGTCTGTTGCATACCATGGCATACCATTGCAATGGTATGCATAGGCAATGTTATTTCCTTTCCATACCATTGCATACCATTTCAATACCATGGAATGGTATGCAACGGAAATACCATTGCCTATGCATACCATGCAATCGTATGCAAAGTAAATACCAATGCCTATGCATACCATTGCATACCATTTCCTATCTATACCAATGGTATGCATAGGAACTGGTATTTCCTTTGCATACCATTGCATGGTATTGCAATGGCATGCAATCGTATGCATCGGCAATGGTATTTCCATTGCATACCATTGCAATGGTATGAAAAGGAAATACAATTTTCTATGCATACCATTTCATGTCATTTCAATACCATTGTGATGGTATGCAATGGTATGCAAAGGAAATAACATTGCCTATGCTTACCATTAGATACCATTGCAATTGTATGCAATGGTATGCATAGGCAATACCATTTTCTATGCATACCATTTTTACGCATAGATAGTGGTATTTACTTTTCATACCATTGCATGCCATTCCAATGGTATGCATAGGAAATGGTAATGCCTATGAATACCATGACATACCATTGCAATGGTATGCAATGGAAATATGATTTCCTACGAATACCATCACATACCATTGCAATGCCATGCAATGGTATGCAATGCCTATGGTATGCATAGGAAATTGTATTGAATTTGCATACAATTGCATACCATTGCATGGTATGCAAACAAAATTCCAGTGCCTATGGTATTCATAGGAAATGGTATTCCATTTGCGTACCGTTGCATACCATTGCATGGTATGCAATGGTATGAAAATTCAATACCATTTCCTATGCATATCATTCCTTACCATTGCAATGCTATTCCATGGTATGCAAAGGCATGCAATGGTATGCATAGTAAATGGTATTGCCGTTGCATACAATTGCATGGTATTGCAATGGTATGTCATGGTATGCATAGGAAATACCATGGCATACCATGGCATACCATTGCAATACCATGCAATGGTATGCAACATCAATACCATTTCCTATGCATACCATTGCATGCGATTGAAATACCATGCAAAGGTGTGCAATGGTATGAAAAGGAAATACCAATGCCTATGGATACCATTGGTATGCATAGGCATTGGTATTTCCTTTTCATACCATTGCACACCATTTCATGGTATTGCAATGGTATGCATAGGCAATGGTATTGACATTGCATATCATTACATGCCATTGCAATACCATTTCAATGGTATGCCATGGTATGCAAACACAATACCATTTCCTACACATAGGTAATGGTATTCCCTTTGCATACCATTGCAATGGTATTACAATGGCATGCAATGGTATGCATAGGCAATGGTATTTCCTTTTCATACCATTGCATGGAATTTCAATGGTATGCATAGGAAATGGTATTGTCATTGCATACCATTGCATGGTATTGCAATGGTATGCAATGGTATCAAAAGGAAATACCATTACCTATGCATACCATCGCATACCATTGCAACGGTATTGCAATGATATGCAATGGTATGCAAATGCGATACCATTGGTATGCAATGGTATGAAATGGTATACATAAGCAATGGTATTGTCGTTGCATATCATTGCATACCATTGCATGGTTTTTCAATGGTATGCAATGGTATGCAATGACAATACCATTTCCTATTCATACCATTTCATGTCATTTAAATACCATGCAATGGCATGTAATGGCAATACCATTGCCTATGCATACCATTGCATCCCATTGCAATACCATTACAATGGTATGCAAAGACATACCATTTCGTATCATTGAAATGGTATTGCAATGGAATGAAATTGTATGCATAGGAAATGGTATTTCCTTTGCATACCATTGCATCCCATTGCAATACCATTACAATGGTATGCAAAGACATACCATTGCATATCATTGAAATGGTATTGCAATGGAAAGAAATTGTATGCATAGGAAATGGTATTTCCTTTGCATACCATTGGTATGCATAGGAAATGGTATTTCCATTGCATACCATTGCAATGGTATTTCAATGGCATGCAATGCTATGCATAGGCAATGGTATTTCCGTTTCATAACATTTCATACCATTGCATTGTATTTCAATGGTATTCAATGGTATGCAAAAGAAATACAGTTTCCTATGCATACCATTGAATGCCATTGAAATACCAATGCAATGGTATGCAATTGTATGAAAAGTAAATGCCATTTCCTATGCAATGGTATGAAAAGGAAATACCATTTCCTATGCAAAACATTGGTATGCATAGGCAATGGTATTTTCTTTGCATACCATTGCAATGGTATGCATAGGAAATGGTATTTCCTTTGCATACCATTGCAATGGTATGCATAGGAAATGGTATTTCCTTTGCATACCATTTCATGGTATTTCAATGGTATACAATGGTATGAATAGGCAATGGTATTGCCATTGCATACCATTGCATGGTATTGCAATGGTATGCAAAGGCAATACCATTTCAATGGTATGCAGTGGTATGAAATTCCAATACCATTTCCTATTCATACCATTGCATTCCATTGCAATACCATGCAATGGTATGCAATGACAATACCATTTTCTATGCATACCATTGCATGCCATTGAAATACCGTTGAAATACCATGCATTGGTATGCAAAGGAAATACCATTTCCTATGCATACCATTGCATGTCATTGCAATACCATTGCAATGGTATGCAAATTAAATACCATTGCATACCAATGGTATTGCCTTCGCATATCATTTCATACCATTGCAATTGTATTGCAATGGTATGCATAGGAAATGGTATTTCCTTTGCATACCATTGCAATACCATGCAATGGTATGAAATGGAAATACCATTGCCTATGCATACCATTGCATGTCATTGAAATATCATTGCAATGGCATGCAATGCTATTCCAATGAAATGAAATGTTATTGCAATGGTATGCAAAGGAAATACTATTGCAATGGTATGAAAAGTAAATACTATTTCAATGGTATTGCAATGGCATGCAATGGTATGCATAGGAAATGTTATTTCCTTTTCATAGAATTGCATGGTATTGCAATGGTATGCATATCCAATGGTATTGTCGTTGCATACCATTGCATACCATTTCACGGTATTGCAATGGTATGCAAATGGTATTGCATGGTATTGAAATGGTATGAAAAGTCAATACCATTGCAATGGTATGCAACGAAAATACCATTTCCTATTATTTCCATTGCAATACCATTCAATGGTATGCAATGGCAACACCATTTCCTATGCATACCATTGCATGTCATTGCAATACCATGCAATGGTATGCAAAGGAAATACCATTTTCTATGCATACCATTGGTATGCAAAGGAAATACTATTGCCTATGCATACCATTGGTATGCATAGGAAATGGTATTGCCTTTGCATACCATTGCCTATGCATACCATTTCATGGTATTTCAACGGCATGCCATGGTATGCATAGGAAATGGTATTGTCGTTGCATACCATTGCATGTTAATTCAATGGTATGCAATGGTATGCAAAGGAAATACAATTGCCTATGCATACCATTGCAATGGTATGAAATGGTATGCATAGGAAATACCATTGCCTATGCAATGGTATTTCCTATGCATACAATGGGATAGAGGCAATGGTATCGCCTATGCATACCATTTCATACCATTACAATGGTATGCAATAGTATGCATAGGAAATGGTATTTCCTTTGCATACCATTGCAATACCATGAAAGGGTATGCAATGTTATGCAATAGCAATACAATTTCCTATGCATACCATAATGCAAACCAATGGTATGCATAGGAATTGGTATTTCCTTTGCATACCATTGCATGGTATTGCAATGGCATGCAATGGTATGCATAGGCAATGGTATTTTCGTTTCATACCATTACATATCATTGCAAGGAATGGCAAGGCAAGTGAAGGAAAGTGAAGGCAAGGCAAGGCAAGTGAAGGCAAGGAAATAAAAGGCGAGGAAAGTGAAGGAAAGACAAGGCAAGTGAAGGAAAGTCAATGAATATAAAGTGAAGGAAATGCAAGGAAAGGTAATGCAAGTGAAGGAAAGGAAAGGCAAGTGAAGGCAAGGAAAATGAAGGCATGGCAAGGCATGGCATGCGAAGGAAAGGAAAGGAATGTGAAGGCATGGAATGACATGTGATTGCAAGGAAAGTCAATTCAAGTGAAGGAAATGCGTGGAATGGCATGGCAAGTGAAGGAAAGGCATGGCATGGAAAGTGAAGTCAAGGAAAGGCAAGGCAAGGAAAATATTTTAACAACATTACAAATATTTTGAGAGCAGTGAAAATGAAGACAAAATTATTCATTTTAGATACCTATATGGTCATTCAAGTATAACATCGAGATCACTTTTAATATTGATGGTTTCCATTAACTTATTGTGCTCAGAGTAAGGAAAGAAGTATCATACCCTTGATAGTTCTTACTTGGAATTGTTTGTAGTTGGAGGTTTTTACTAATAACCAAGTTTGTAAAGTGGTATAAAACTTGACTTGGTTTATAATATTGAAATACATAACCACCTTTATTTCGTGTTCTTTCATCTTGTGTCAGGAATTCTCCTTTAATAGCCATCTACCCTATCGGAAATTCAATGCCTTCAGAGTCTATTACTGATCGCATGAGGGTCTAATTTGCCTCTAACCATTGTTCCAACCAATAATCAGTTCCCCATTAATTATCTCTTAGGGAAACCACTGCATATATGTTCCCTGCAAAAAATGGATTGCCAAAATGTGAGTCCACTAAATGACCAAAACATGACACATTCATTATAGTTATTCAAAATTTAATAGAAGGATTCAACAAACCTAGCAGTACGAGATCTGACACATGATCATAATCTGTTGAAATACTTGATTGGTCCTCATCCAATTGGAATAATTCCATAGTTATGCATTTACCAATGGTGAGTGATACATGATCCCATCTATCAACCCAGTCTATTGATTCACAATCATCCCATTCATTACTACTACATGGACCGCAGAAGAAAGAGAGTTTCCTCATCCATATTTCAACTATTGCATTGTTTTGTGTTCTAACTTAATGGAATCCATGAGTACCCTGGATGATTTTTCATTTATACCACTATGATCGATATACATCGACCACCTCCCAAAAATGTCTATGTACATGTCCTTTCTTGTGTCATTGGTTTTCACAGGTTCTTGTTCTCTCTCCCATTACTGAAGAACACCATTCATCAATGGATTTTTCATCTCGAATGAGGGAAGTAGTAGTGAACTTCATTTTTTTCCTGTGTAATTCCATTTTTATGCATGCACCTATTCTGGGACTCTTGATGTCCCTATTTTGGAGTTAACAATGTTGTATTTCTTGCCCCTTTAATCACTGACGAATCAATTATGGGAGGAGATTGCACATGGGATTATCTAGTTTTTGAAACATTTTAATTTCCAACAAGATATTGCACCACATGACCTTATTCACCACAATGTTTTACACCAGTTGCTTCTCTAATTTCATCCATTGTGTAATCATCTCCAAGAAAATCCTCCATCATCTGGTCATCCACAAAAAATTGTCTTGATGAGATATTGTTTGGATTTCTCTCTAATGAACTCTTGCATTTTTTCTTCTGGTCATGGAGGAGAAACAATAGCGGCATTTATTTCGCTAGAAATTGGATTTCCCTCATGTGAAATCCTACGCTTTGACATACGTAACTTTGATTTTTCTATTTCTTCTTCTACCTTTTCGATCGATTTCTTTTTTCTTAAGAAATTTATTTCTTGGATTCGATGGCTCCCCATGTTTAAAGATAAGAATTGGCTTCCAAATACCCACCACAAATTTCTCTTCTTATTATGTAATAAGGCACAACCAAGTGGAGAAATTCCAATTCCAATTCCAATTGCACTTGGAAACATTTGTCTTCCAATTACAAGAAGACACAAGAAGATACAAACAACAATTCCAATTGCACTTGGACAAATTTGTATTCCAAGTCCAAGAAGAAACAAGAATATACAAACAATAATTCCAATCGCACTTCGACAAATTTTTCTTCCAATTCCAAGAAGACACAAGAAGATACAAACAACAATCCCAATTCCACTTGAACAAATTTGTCTTCCAATTCCAAGAAGACACAATTATATACAAACAACAATTCCAATTGCACTTGAAAAACTTGTCTTCTAAATTTTACTGCAATGGTTTGGCAATAGCACAAAAAGTATTTATGGATCTAACAAGAACACTAAAAAAAGTAAAACCTGTTTGTGGAGGATGTTTTTGTCTGAAGTTGTCACATTTGTTTCTTGACCGTGAGATAGATGAGGTGGTGATGCAGCCACACCCGCAAGTACGCCCGCTCACGGGATCTTCTTCTTTCCACAGCCCGAAGAACTCTCAAATAGCTCTTCTATTTTTCCCCGTCGGAAAATCTATACCCACAGACCTCTTCGCATGATTCCCCTTGCTTTACTTATCGGGAAATTGGGACTCGCGACTTAGCGATGTCCACGGTCGATCACTGGGCTCTCGAATCCTTGAAACCCGATGGTCAGTCAACGCTGACTCCTCCCCGTACCTATCGAGAATTCTCGGATCGGGTTTTCGCTACTCGCGATATCGTGTACTCTTGATTCACCGACTCTCGAGACCCGACACGTCGAACTTCCGACGTACGTGTGAGTTGTTACCTTAACTCCCTTCACTCCTCTCGGGAATTCGGAATTCGCGGGATCACGAATTCTGATATCAATGAACTTGGGACTTTCCTTTTCTCGATCCCCAGTTTGGTGGCACCTGTCCTCCACTAACTCCTATCGTGGCCCACACAACTCCTCCGTCGGGATATCGCGTTTCGCGATTTCAACATGTAAGGATTTCTTGCCTTCGAAAAATTCGATGCCCCGAACTCCGACTCCTCGGGATCTCCTGACACACGTCCCAAACGATGGATGGTTCTGAGCTTGTCGGGATATTGCGGATCGCGATTCCTGATGTCGTGATTTCTTCACTCCTGGAATTCCCGAAATGCCGAACCTCGACTTCTCTACTCACTAGGGCTTAACCCCGGTGCAGCTCCTACCAAATCTAATGGCTGACGGGAATTCAATTGTTGATCCAACGGTTCACCAGCCTTTTGAGCTTGGACTCCGATGCGGCCGTAACCTCCTCGCTACTTCTAGTGGATCTGACGGCTAGCGGGATTTTTCACGAGTTCCCTCCACAACATCTTGACCATCGCTTCTTCCTCCTTGAGGATTTTCTTGATGCGAAAACTCCTGTGCAGTCCTTCAACAGATTTAAGGCTCTACTCCTCCTGAGCTTTCCATGACTTCTGTCTTCTTGGAAATTTCTTGCACGCACTCCTTGCGGCAACCCTTCAACCTCAACTAAGTGTTGAAGTCTCTCGACCCTACGCACTCCTGCAGCTACAGTCTTCTAACACTTCCCTCAGGTTCGCAACCCTGAGACCTTTAACCAGCCTGTGCACTCCTTGCACGACACTATGCCCAACTACACTTCTGGGATGAATGAGAACAAAATCTCTCTCTAAGTGAACCCTTCTGTCAACGCACTCCTTGCGGACGATTCGACTGTACTCCTTTCAAGAATCCTCTGGCTCAGTTAGAGAAACAATTGAAACTCATTTCCTCACCCTTCTAGGATTCAATTCATACATGAAATCACATACACAACATATAAAAGAAAATGTATGCCAGGAAGCAAAGATTCATGAGCATAACATCAATATACAGAGAAACACACAAACCATGAATTTGAATCAAAGCTCTTCTATTAATTCAAATGTCTGTACATGGGTGTTCTTCATACAGTTCTCTGCATGCTCTCTTCTCTTTCTGAACAATGCTAATGTTACCATGTACAAAGGAGGGTGTCTATATCCGTTTTCCCTCTTGGACTCTAAGCTATCAAATCTAGAATTAAATTCCTATCTAACTACATTAAGTCTATTAAATGCCGACTATCTACTAAGGACGAGAGTTATCCGCTCGAGGTCCATTACAATATACAAAGGCGTCTCTTCTTAAATGATTCATTTAAGATTTGCGCAATAATTTCCAAAGCATTTTCAAAAATTTTGTTGGCTTATCCAGCTGGTTTCCGCTTCCGCGCTGACTCGCTTGATGTGTCGTCGATTCTCCTGCATCAGGTGGGGTATTCTTGGAACCAAAAAATGCCTAGAAGGAATGTGCACGCATTCCTAGAATGTGTGTGCGTTCTAGGAACACATGCACGTTCCTATTGAGAATAAATGACCAAGTCATTCAAGTGATAGGAGCTTGTGCATGCTCTTAATGAAATGGATATAGAATTTGATATTCACCAAACCTTTTTATGAATAAAAATTTATAGGGGTATGGGGAAAACTAAGGCCTAAGGGGTTAGGATTGAAAGTGTTTTCAAGGATAGAGAAATGGTTAGAGAACCAAGGTGTGGGTGATGTGGGTGTAAATTTGTTGACCTACACATAAAATATCTAGATAAACAATGATACACACATTTGCAGAGAGAATTGGAAAAAGAAGAAGAAGGAGAGAAAGAATGGAAAGAATTCTCATTAACCATTGTGAATAATGAATAATTTACATATGATATACTCTGTATAACTCAATGAGTTCGACTTGAGGTGAACCAAGTCGCCATAGTGGTGTTATAGAGTGATCTAGACACACACCAGCAATTACGGGAGTGAACTACCACTTATTCTAGTCTCTCAGGCAGTTACGAGAGTGAATCGCCACCTAGTTGAGTTAACTAGTCAACTAGTCTTCAGTTAACTGACTGAACAGAAAGTAGTGAGGAGTTAAATCGAGGAATCAAGGCTAATGCGCCACTTTGGTGATGATACCAATGAAAGGTTGAATTAGCATGGTGATGATCCCAATACAACATCTAAACTCAACTCAACTAGCCAAACTGAAGTGTGAACTGAAAGAGAATATTCTCCAGGTGGAATATTCTCTCCTAAAATATAGGAGACTGGATAATAACTAATTATGACTAATAAAACAATAAAAACCTTAGGAAAAAGAAATCCTAGGTGTGTGTGAAGTAACTCCAACACCCCCCCCTGAACATCACTATGGTGAAAATAAAGATTGGGTCACGGCAATGAGGCCATGTTAGGTACCCAAGTACAAAAGATACACTGAAAATAAAATGAGGAAAGAGGGAAAACCTCATGGGAAAAACCCCCCTCAAGGTACAATGTATGTAAAAATAAGAACTACAGTTTCTAGGCAACTGTGTCCTTCAATCCAAGACAACCTCGCAGAGAATGGAATTTCTACCCAGTGAAGGTCTTGGTGAAAATATCTGTCATCTGTTCTGTTGAAGGACAAAACTGTAAGTCTATTATCCCCTCGTGTACTAAGTCCCGGATGTAGTGCATGTGGATTTTGGTGTGCTTTGTCCGCTGCCTATGAACTGGATCTATGCAGAACTTCAGAGTGCTATAGTTGTCACACCAGATGACGATCGGTCAATGAAACTGAATGCCCAACTCAGTGAGAAAATGTTGTAGCCACATATCCTGAATGGTTATGTTAACTACCCCTATGTACTCTGCCTCGGATGAAAATAGAGAAATGGCAGCTTGCTTCTTGCTCGACCAATAGATAGGCCTGGAACCAAGACTGAGTGAGTAACCAGATTTGGACTTGCGATCAATGTTATCACTAGTCCAATCGGAATCAGTAAACCCAATGAGATCTAATGTATATTATGTTACATAATGAATCCCAAAGGTGATGGTGCCCTGTATGTATCGAAGGATACGCTTTGCATCTTTTCAATGTAGCTCATGCGGCTCCTGCATGAACCTGGAAACTGCGCCAACTGCATATGAGAGGTCTGGTCTGGAGTGTGTAAGATACAACAAGTTCCCCACTAGTTGTTTGTACAATGTGATTTCAACCAGTGGAGTCTCCCCACCATCCTCAAGTTTGACTCCTGATAGGAAAGGAGTCGGAGAAGACTTTCAGTCTGTCATGTGAAATCTCTCAAGGAGATCTCGTGCATACTTGGCTTGAGATAGTTTGATGCCTGATGCATCCTGATTGATCTCAAGTCCAAGGAAGAAGTGTAGTGGACCCATGTCCATCATCAAAAACCTGTCATGAAGAATCCTCTTGACTGCAGCAATCACTGAAGTCAAGCAACTGGTGATCAACAAATCATCGAGATACAGAACTAAAAGTAGAAGTGAATCAGTCGTCCTTAGCATGTATACATTCGTGTCTAAATTACAATGTACAAAGTTTTGTGACAACAGGTAGGATTCCATATTGGCATACCATGCCCTCGAAGCCTGCTTGAGGCCATAAAGTGACTTCTTCAGTCGACATACCAAAGATGAGTCATGCATAAATCCCTGGGGCTGCTCCATGTAGATCTCCTTAGAGAGATCACCGTGAATAAATGCATTCTTCACGTCCATTTGATGGACTTCCCATCCCTTGGTTGCCGCAATGGAAAGTGCCAATTGTATGGATTCCATCTTCACTACTGGAGCGAAGGTCTCATCATAGTCAATACCATGAACCTACTGAAAGCCTTTGGCGACAAGCCTAGCTTTGTATCTGTTGATCTGTCCATTATGACAAGTTTTCTCCCAGAAGGAAGGGGAACCAGATCCCAAGTCTGGTTCTTGAGGAGGGAGTTTTACTCCTCCTGCATGGCAGATTCCCAAAAGGGATTTCCAGCAGCCTCGCCATAAGACTGTGGATCTAAAGACTGAACCAAGAAAAGATGCCTCGAAGGAAATGATTCAGTGGAAGTGATTGCAATAGGAGGCTCCTCGAAATTAGATTGAGTCCTCCTAGTATCGGCCAGATCACCAACAAGATCCCCTACATCCTGAAGAGTAGTCTATGCCCACTTGGGCCTCTACTCTGTCTCTACAACTGCATCTGGATGCTCTGACTCTGAATCTGAATCATCTGAGTCCTCTGAATTAGAACTCTCATATGAAGAAGAGTCATCATGTGCATGCTCATCATCTCGGACAGGTGGAAGAGTGAAGGTGTCTGCATGCGACTGCTGAGGTACATATGAGACACTTTCCTCGAATTGGAAAATACGCTCAATGATGATTCGGTCTGAGGAAAGATCAATAAGTCGATATCCCTTCACACCATCAGGGTATCCAACAAAAATGCACTCAGTGCTCTGTGGATCAAGTGCCTTCCTCTTTTCAGAGGGAATCCGGGCCCATGCACGTGAACCAAAAATGTGAAAGTGGGCCACTTCCGGTTTGAGTCCACTCCAAGCCTCATAGGGGGTCTTATCCTTGACAGATCTATGAGGAGATCTGTTTTGGATGTATGTTGCACAGTTAAGTGCTTCGACCCATAGTCTCTATGGTAGTGACTTTGAATGCAACATGCAAGATGCCATCTCCTTTAGAGATCTGTTTTTCCGCTCAACAACTTCATTTTGTTGTGGAGTGTAGGGAACTATATGATGCAACTGAATCCCTACCTCATGGGAAAGATTATGAATCTCATGATTCACATACTCTCCCCCATTATCAGTTCGGACGACTTTGATCTTCTTTCCGGACTGTGTCTCAACCAAAGCTTTGAAATCTTTGAGGTGTTGAAAGACCTCGGATGTTTGCCTGAGAAAGTAGATCCAAGTAAAACGTGAGAAATCATCAACAAAAATGAGAAAAAACCTCTCTTTTCTAATCAATGGATGTGAAAAAGGACCCATGAGGTCACTGTGGATTAGATCTAAAGGTGCAGAATCTCGCTGAGACTTTCCTTTATCAAATTTCTCTTGAGGTTTTTTTCCGAGAACACATCCCTCACATACTCGGAGAAATGGATGTCTGGTAGACCATCAACTAATCTGTGCTTGCTAAGTTGTTGCATGTATCTAAAATTCAAATGTCCAAACCTTTCATGCCATATCCTACTACTTTCATCAGCATGAGTAAGCAGTAAAGCAAAATAAGGTTCAATGAATTCAGAAAATGTATACAATCTAGATTGATGATTTACCTCACCGATAGCAACCTTGGAGTTGGTTTGTATGTCATAGATGTCCACGACATTTGGTGTGAATACGAATTTCTTTCCAGTGCTGGAATTTTTCATTTGATACATAGAGAGAAGGTTGACAGAAATCTTGGGAACATGCAACACATTCTCGAAGCTTTCGTTGGTGAGTTCAATCCTTCCTTTGCCGGTGACTTCGACATAAGAGTTGTCCCCCATCATAATGTTGGATCATGTTGTCATTGATACCAATGGTTTGATTGATTTATGTCAAGTGATTGATTGATTTCAAAGGATTGATTGATTGATGATTTATGTAATATAATATGTATTGTCCTTGATGAGAATGCATAGATGAAGATGGAT
>ML793499.1:38710-49112 GCA_009831015.1 Picea engelmannii | reverse complement strand
TGAGAGAGAGAGGAGAGATAGTGAGAGTGAGGGGGGGAGAGAGAGGGAGGGAGGGAGGAGAGGGTGGAGAGAGAGTGAGACTAATTGTGAGAGGAAGGGGGGAGATAGAGGCAAGGGGGGGGTAAAGAGATATAAATAGCTTAATGGGGAATAGAAAGTGCATGTGCAAGAATGTGGGAGGAAGGGAGAGGTATACAAATATGGGAGGTAGAGAGTGAGAGTATGGGGGGTCTATTTCATGGTCTATGTCAATCTCTAGGTCAAATTCTAACTCTATATATAGATTTATGTTGTTTTATAGGTCATGGGGGGAGATAGTGAGAGTGAGAGAGTGAGAGGAAGAGGGGGGAAAGAGGATGGTTATATAGCTAGGGAGGTCTAGGTGATGGTGTAGGCCTAGTTCATGGTCTATTTCATGGTTATATTCAAAAAATTCTCATATAACTAATCCATTGGAAGAAGAACAAAAACTTAACACTCACCTTACAAGCGAGGCTACATTTATCTGTTGCACATGTATCCTTTATTTGTTGTGAGACATGCCTCGCCTTTCTAGATGGAAAGAGAGAGAAGGAGGTATAACTAGGGGCAAAGAGGAGGAGGAAAAGAGGGAGAGATAGAGGCAAAGAGAGAGTGAGAGTGAGACTAATAACAAGGAGAGAGAGAGTGAGACTGAGTGTGAGGGGAAGGTGGGAGATAGAGGGAAGGGGGGCTAGAGATATATAAATAAAGAAATTGGGGGAGAGTATAGGAGAGAGGGGGAGGGGGATATAGTGATAGTGATACTAACAACAATGAGAGAGATAAAGAAGTGGTATATGTAGGAGAGAAATATAGGAGAGATAATGGGAGGGGAAGAGATAGAAGGAGGACGGGTGGAGAGAGAATGTGTGAGTGTGAGAGGGGGGGAGAGAAAGAAGGAAAGGGGGCTTGGACAAGGAGTGTTTGAGTGTGTGAGAGGGAGGTATAAATAAGGGCAAAGAGGGAGAGAGAGAGGAAAAGAGAGAGTGAGATGTAACACCCCAAGTTTTGAACCCCCATTTTAAATAATGTATTGTTACAATGTTGAGAGGCCAGAGTGCCCAAAACAATTATTAAAAGGCCAATGTGCCCAAGACATGTAATGTTTTTATCATTATTAATAATAAATACACGGTTGGATGCTAGACAGACAAGGACTAGAGTTATAGGGGATGTGATTACACAACAGAGGGGGCTTGAGGAGATAAGTGTTTATTCCTATTCTAATTACCCTTTTTGTCTAAGGGAGGGGATCGGTTATGTGAGCTTCTTGGGGAAGGCCGGGAGGTTCTTGATTCCCCCCGAAATTACTTAAATGCACCTTTGATCTGATGGAGGGGTTGGTCATTGGCTCGTTTTCTCCTTCACTTCTTCATTCACACCTAACTATCCCTCACGCACTTTCATGCACGCAATTCCATGAACCACTTACCCGTTCATTGATCCATTCATCATTCACATCTTGGCTCGGGGAAAGGAAGTCGAACTGTTGAATATTAGCCATGGGACAATTGGTTGTAGTGGTCGCTGGTGTGATCCAGCCGTGACCTGAGGCCGCATGTCTAAGAGGCATTGGCATGTGTCCAGCATTGTTCATAGTTGTGATTCCTGAGAGTTCCAGCATTGAGATTTTGGGCCAATTGCATTGGAGCCCGAATAAGGAGAAGGACTGCCTGAGGGACTGTGTGGTAGAGAAGGGTGGAGGTTCATTCTCTCAGGTGGTGAAAGCTAGGTAGAAGAGATTTGGGTACTTGGATTGCTGTGAGATATGGGAAGCCTGTGAGAGCTTGGGTGTTGACTGGTTTGGGAAGCCAAGTAACACTCTGGAACTGTCCTTGTGGATTCATAGCCCTGGATCAGGGGTGACGTTACTGTTGATATTTGGAACAATAGTTTCTACGGTTGGGTGGAACGTCCTTGGTCTACAGCCATTTGGTGTCATTTTTCATAAAGATAAGTGCTCTCTATTATGGTATTATTTACATGTATATGAATGTATTTCCACTGTGTATACTTAATTATCATTTAATTGAATCTTTAGACTATGCATGCTTGTTGGATATTTTTGTGCATGTCATTAAAGTATTTTATTTCAAGAATCCTTAAATTTTAAAAGGTATATGTAAGAGAAATAAGTCCAAGGGCGGGCTTGAAGGTAGCATGTGTGGACTGTGAGTGGATGGGTATGTTACAGTTTGGTATCAGAGCTTCTGGTTGAAACACTAGGACAATATGGTCCAGGTCTGTTGGTCAGAGTCTCGGGGTCGAGATCGAGTCCCGATCATGGAGTTGAAAAGCTCAAGAGGAATGGCGTTGCAGAATCTACATGGGAGATAGAATGTCAGAGACTCGTGTAAGGGGTTTGAAGGATCGTGACCGTCCCATTAAAATTTGAGAGTGATCACCACTGCAGGATCAGGAGAGATACGAGATCGTTGGATCGGAGGACAGACAAATAGGGGTCATCTGATGAAAAGGAAGCAAGGGTTAAGGTCGCAACCGTCGAATCCCATGGGAGAGGGAGATCAACGGACATGAGGCATTGTGGGAAACCAAGTTGCACGAGAGATAATTTCCCAAGGCGGTCTCGCAATCCAAACCACGGTTTCCCCAAGGGGTTACGTGTCAGCATCAAGAGAATTGAGGGGAGAAAAGAGGGTTACTCCAAAACGTTGATGCATGCCCTCGCAAATTGAAAGGCATGCAGTGATGTGATAGGTTAGGGATCGAACATCGAAACTTTGAATAACTGAAGTAGTTGGGGACCGTCGATCCATAGGAGGACATGTATCGACCAATCGTGTGCTCTGGGTGAAAGTACTTTGGGAAAGAGCGAGCAAGGAGAAGTTGAGAGTTGAAACCCCTGAAGCTCGGAGAGCCGGAGACTCGAAGTAAACATCGACTGTCGGATCATCCGAAGTAGATCCTGACCGTCAATCGTGAAGAGGTTACGTGTTGGCAGATTAGTAACTTCGAAGGAATCTATTCGAGAAGTTTTCAGTTGATATTTGAGACTCCCGAAGCCCAGAGAGTCAGAGAGCCTAAGTAAATCTCGATTGTCCGATCATCTGAGCGGATATCAGCCATTGATCTACCGAGAGCCACACGTCACCAGATCCAGGGCTTCGGATAAAAGCTGGTGGGGCCAGACAAGTTTTGTAATTTGAGATTTTTCGTATTCCGAAGACCCAAAGTAAGCCTCAACCGTCGGATTAAGGAGGACATGCAGTGCAGATCCGTGGACTCCGGGTGAAGACACAAAGTGAATCTTAGTCGTCCGATCCAGGAGGACACATGGCGACAGATTGGACAGCTCAAGAATGTGGAGTTCGGGATAATTGGAAGTGTGCTAGCAGAAAAAACTCTCGAAGTCTTGAAGCTCGAAGAGTCAAAGTGATGGGGTACGATGAAGTCACCAGGAGGTGATGTGGACCCCAAAATTTTCTAAGTGACGTGGCTTGCGTATATCACCTAGGATGACGAGGACACATGGGATGTGTTCCACACATCAGTAAGTTTTGAGCATTTGGATTATTGAAAATTTAGTTAGAACGTGACACATGTCACCTGCTTGATTGGGCCACGTTTCCTCTTCCAGTATTTTGCCACGTGGTGACAGATTGTGCAGTCCAGAGACTGGGCACTCCGGAGGGAAATATGTGACAGGTTGCGTTGGGTCGAAAACTCCCGAAGGCCCTAAGGTCAAATTAAGTATCGACCATTGATTCCAGAAGACAGATGTCAAAGGATTGTCGGATTCGGGTAAAATAACTCCAGGAGAAAGTGCAAGAGGAAGGTTTGAAACTTATGAAGCCCGAAGAGCCGAAGAGATTCACTGTCATTGATTTGTGGGAGGACACCCCTCGGTAGATCATGAACTCTGGGTAAAATCATTCCGGGAAGAGGCAAGTGAGGAAAGTTGAGACTCCCGAAGAGTGGAGTCCTGAAGTGGATCTCTATCGTTGATCGTGAAAAAGGATGAGGACCGTTCATCTGGTCATGGCTAAAAGTTCTGAAGTCCTGAAGCTATCGACAAGCACTTTTTCAGATAAGCACAAGGTCATGGCCATGGTCATATGCAGATTGGGAGCTGAGGGAAGGAGGGATAAGGGACGAATTGGTTGTCTTCGAGATAGAAAAGTGCTAAGGAAGGATTTAGTCATGGTCACCTGGGAAGGCAGTTTGAAGGAAGCACCTTCACAAGATGAGATTCTGTATCAGAAAAGGATAACATGAAATTTTTATTTTTCGGAGAATGGAGATATGATCTCCATGAAAAAAAAAAAAAAGACCTGTAGCATGGTTCGACAATTTTGTTTATCGTATGCATAATTCTAACAAAATGGTTGTTTGCACATTTTGCAGAATTAAGGGGCTTAAGCACATCAACTCAAGATGCGTATAGGAGAAATTGAAGAAGGCGAGGGAGCCTCTAGTCATGATAAGGAGGCCGAAGGCCAAAATACTAGAGTTGGTAATGTAGAGACAGATTCCAATGGACGCAAGGGAAAAGGAGAGAAGGAAACACTACTAGAAATGGTAAGAATCTTGAAGATGGAAGTGTATATCTACAAAGCATACAATGAGAGACTCATGAGAGAGAAAAGTCAGATAAATGCTCAAGTGTTGCATAGCTTAAATCAGTTGCATAGCTTAAATCAGTTGCAGAGACAAATGAAGAAGGGATCAAACTCAATACAAGAGGAAAAAGTCAAGTGCCGTGAAATAAGGGATGATCGTGGAAGAGTTGGTTATTCCAGAAGTGCTAGTATATCTCATGGACACCACTCACCTCCTTACCCAGAAAGAAGGTTTTATGCATCGGAATATCCCATAAGAAGTCTAGAGGTGTCCCCTATCAGACACCAAAGAAGGAAACAAGAGGTAGATAGTTTGCAAGGAGAGTTGAGGAAGCTCAAGCCACCTTCCTTCGATGGTGAAAGAGAAAAGGAAGATGATGTTGAAGCATGGTTGCTTGGGCTAAAGAGATATTTTCAGTTTCATAATTATTCGTCCAACCTGGAAGCCAGGATTTCCACCTACCATTTACATGGGAAAGTTGCAATGTGGTGGGACCAATTGAAGAAAGTGGAACATGTTAATGAAAGTAGGATCACTTGGAAGAAGTTCAAGAAGTACTTCCAGAAGGAGTACCTCTCAGATCATTTCTATGACAAGAAAATGTAGGAGTTCTTTGAACTCAGGTTGGGAAGCATGACTATGGAAGAGTACGAGAAGAAGTTCTTGGGATTTTTAAAGTATGTCAAGTTCATTGGTGATGAGAAAGTGAAAATACATATATTTCTAAGTGGACTACCAGCCTTTTATAAGGAAAAGATCAAATATGATGAACCCAAGACCTTCACTGAAGCCATCAGGAAGGCTAAATACATGTATGAGAAAGGACATGGAAGAGAATCCCTACATAAATATTGGAAGGATAAGAATAATGTGAATTCCAATCAGAGGAGGAAAGGATTCAAACCTCCCTTCAATAGGAATGAGCCTAATATAAATCATCAAGATTAGTATGCTAAGGGGGATTTCAAGAAAGAAGATTCCTTGGGAAAAAGGGGAATGCCACCAATCCAATGTTGGGGATGCAAGGAAGATCACCTGTACAAGTATTTCCCACACAGAAAGGGCAGAGTGAGGACTATGTACAACATCCAAGAGGCTACAACAGTCAAAGATATGGGAAGAATATATGCAACTTTAGATGATTGAAGAGCAGAGTACCAGTCCAATATGATCGAGGTGGAAGGTAAGATCATAAATAAACCTGATGCTATTTTGATTGATTCAGGAGAAAGTCAATGCTACATTGATCCTAAGATAGTGGATATATTACATTTGGAAAAAAGTAAACTTGGAAAAGCAAGTTGGGTTCAGTTAGCCACTGGAACCAAAAGAAGAATCCATGATATGGTTAGAATTTTTTCCATAAGTCTTAATGGTGTGAATACTAGTATTGATGTAAATATCATACCATTGGGGTCTTATGATATTTTTATTGGAATGGATTGGTTGGACAAGCATCATGTTGTTCTAGAATGTCAAAACAAGACATTTACATGTTTTGATGGAAATGGAAAACAGAGCACTGTGAAAGGAATTCCAAGACCCATCTCTATAAGGGATATTTAAGCCTTACAGTTAAAAATATTCTTTAGGAAAGGATGTCAATTGTATGCAACTCATGTGGAAGAGCCAGATAATACAAAGGGGCCAAGCCTCGAATATTTATCAGTACTATAGGAATTTGAATATGTATTCCAAGAAATACTCGGATTTCAACCAAGAAGGGAGATAGATTTCTCAATTGATTTAATGATAGGAGTTGCCCCGGTGTCAAAACACCTTACAGAATTAGCACACTAGAGTTAAAAGAATTGCAAATGAAGTTGGACGAATTGTTGAAGAAAGGGTACATACGTCCAAGTGTTTCAACTTGGGGAGAACCAGTACTTTTTGTCAAAAAGAAGGATGGAACCTTGAGGCTTTGTATTGACTTCCGACAGCTGAACAATTACACTATAAAGAACAAGTATCCTCTACCCCGAATTGATGACCTCTTTCATCAGCTAAGAGGAGAAAAGATATTTTCAAAGATTGACCTGAGGGAAGGATACCATCAGGTAAGAATCAAGGAAGAATACATTCATAAGACAACCTTTAGGACCAGGTATGGGCATTATGAATTTATAGCGGTGCCATTTGGACTGACCAATGCACCAGTTGTATTCATGTTCTTAATGAATGGCATATTCAATAATTATTTGGATAAGTTTTTCATAGTATTCTTGGATGACATACTTATCTATTCTAACTCTAAAGAGAAGCATGAATGTCACTTAAGACTGGTATTGCAAGTACTGAGAGAACATCAGTTGTATGCCAAGTTCAGTAAGTGTTCTTTCTATCAAAAGAAGATCCATTACTTGGAACACATTATTTCAGAACAGGACATAGGAGTAGATCCAAAGAAGATCGAAGCCATTAGAGGATGACCAACACCCAGAAATGTGTCAGACGTCATATCTTTTATGGGATTAGTTGTCTACTATAGAAGGTTCATAGTAGGGTTCTCTAAGATTGCTCATCCCGTCACTTCTTTTCAAAATAAGGGAAATAAATTTGAATGGACACTCAAGTGTTAAAATGATTTTAATCTGTTGAAGGAATTACTTACTAGTGCACCCCTGTTAAAGATTGTTGACCCAAATGAAATTTTTGTGGTATGTACAGACGCATGTAAGGAAGGAATTGGGGGATTCCTCACACAAAATGGATATGTCATTGGATATGAGTCTATAAAGATTAAGGAACATGAGAGGAACTATGCCATGCATGACTTGGAACTTGCTGCTATTGCTCACACCTTGAGGATGTGGAAGCATTATCTCATGGGGAAGAAATTCGAATTAAGGACAAACCACATTGGCCTGAACTATCTTTTTGAACAGCCAACCTTGAATGCCAAGCAAACAAGATGGCTAGAATTTTTAAGTGAATATGACTTCAATATCAAGCATATCAAGGGAAAGGAGAATAAAGTTGTCGATGTACTTAGTAGAAGAGTGCATATCATGCATGCTACTGTTGTCATTGTGCATCAGTCAGACTTGAAGAGAATAATTTTAGATGGTCTTGTTATAAAACATCATTACCTATAGGTAAAGGAAAACTTACAGCAAGGAGATGTATAGCAGAAAATAAAGGAGTATGAGATAAAGGAAGACAGACTACTCATGCATAAAAATAGAATCTATGTTCCTAGTTCTGGAGAACTGAGGAATTTGGTACTGAAGGAAATGCATGATGTTCCTTATGTTGGACATCCTGGTTACCAAAAAACAATTACAGCGGTAAGAATCCAGTTCTTTTGGCTGGGAATGAAGAAGCATGTTGTTGATTACATCACTCGATGTATGGAATGTTAGAAGGTGAAGGCTGAGAATAGACACCCAGCAAGTTTGTTGCAGCCATTGCCAATCCCAGAGAAGAAATGGGAAGTGATCACCATGGATTTCATCACAATATTACACAGAGAAAATAAGAAACATGATTCAATCATGGTGGTGGTTGACAAATTAACAAAGGACGCTCATTTTGTGCCTGTGAAGACAATGCATACAACGACTAATATTGCAGAAATTTTCATGAAGGAAATTGCTAGGTTGCATGGGATACCTAGGACAATTGTCTCGTACAGACATACAAAGTTTACCTCCAAATTATCGAGGGGATTGTTTAAAGGATTTGGCACAAATCTAAATTTTAGCACAACATATCATCCCCAAACATATGGGCAAACAGAGAGAGTCAATCGAATAATTGAATACATGCTGAGAATGTATGTAATGGATAAGCCATCTAAGTGGGAAGATTACTTACACTTGGATGAGTTTTCATATAATAATGGGTATCAAGCTTCATTGAGAATGATCCCATTTGAAGCCTTGTACAGTAGGAAATGCAGGAAATGCGATACTCCAGTAGGTTGGGACAACCCAGAAGATAGAGTGGTACTTGGGTCGGAGTTGCTCAAGGACATGGAAGACCAGGTCAAGAAGAATTTAAACACAACTCAGGATAGACATAAAGTTTATGCAGACAAGAACAAGACAACTAGATAAATTAAAGTAGGGGAGCATGTACTTTTGAAAGTGAAGCCCAAGAAAATCTCTTTGAAATTGGGTAGTTGTACAAAGCTGGCAACCAGATTTTGTGGTCCATTTGAAATATTGAACAGAATAGGGCCAGTTGCATACATGTTTGCATTGTCTACTTCCATGAATGTGCATAATGTATTTCATGTATCTTTACTAAAGAAATATGTACATGATCCTAACCATGTTATTGATTGGCATCTGATTCAGGTAGAGGCAGAGGGATGTTTTCAGGTTCGACCAGTGTGGGTATTGGACAGAAAAGTCAAAATGATCTGGAATCTAGTTATAGAGCTAGTAAACGTTCAGTGGACCTACTACAGACCTGATGATGCTACCTGGGAGCATGAAGATTCCATGCGGGCAGAGTACCCACATCGTTTTGAATATATTTGAGATTTTGATCTCTATTTTGTATATGCACTGAGGACAGTGCCAAAATAAGGGGGAGGGGATGTAACACCCCAAGTTTTGAACCCCCATATTAAATAATGTATTGTTACAATGCTGAGAGGCCAGAGTGCCCAAAAAAATTATTAAAAGGCCAATGTGCCCAAGACATGTAATGTTTTTATCATTATTAATAATAAATGCACGATCGACTACTAGATGGACAAGGACTAGAGTTATAGTGGGGTATGGTTCCACAATAGAGGGGGCCTGAGGGGAAAAGTGTTTATTCCTATTCTAATTACCATTTTTGTCTAAGAGAGGGGATCGGTTACATGAGATTCTTGGGTAAGGATAGGAGGTTCTTGATTCCCCCCGAAATTACTTAAACCCGCCTCTGGTCTGATGGGGGGGTTAGTCATTGGCTTGTTTTCTCCTTCACTTCTGCATTTGCACCATTCTATCCCTCACCCACTTTCATGCACGCACCTCTATGCACCCACTTACCTGTTCATTGATGCATCCGTCATCTGTGTCTTGGCTTGGGGAAAGGAAGCCGAAATGTTGAATATTAGCCACAGGATAGTTGGTTGTAATGGTCACTCATGTGATCCAGCCATGACCTGAGGCCACATGTCTAGTATGTGTTGGTCTGTTTCCACCGTTGCTCATAGCTTCGAGTCCTGAGAATTCTAGCATTGAGATTCTAGAGTAGTTGTGTTGGAGCCCGAATAAGGAGAAGGATTGCCCAAGGGACTGCATGGCAGAGAAGGGTGGAGGTTCATTCTCTCGGGTGGTGCAAGCTGGGTAGAAGAGAGATGGGTACTTGGATTTTTGTGAGAGATGGGAACCTTGTGAGAGCTTGGGTGCTGACTAGTTTGGGAATCCAAGTAACACTCTGGAACCTTCCTTGTGGATTCATAGCCCTGGCTCGAGGGTGACGCTGTTGTTGAGATTTGGAATAGTAGTGTCTACGGTTGGGTGGAACATCCTTGGTCTGCAACCAGTTGGTGTCATCTTTCATAAATATAATTGCTCTCTATTATGGTATCATTTACATGTATATGAATGTATTTTTGTTGTGTATATTTAATTATCGTTTAATTGAATCTTTAGACTATGCATGCTTGTTGAATATTGTTGTGCATGTTGTTAAAGTCTTTTCTTTTATGCATCCTTAAATTTTAAAAGGTATCTGTAAGAGAAATAATTCCAAGGGAGGGATTGAAGGTAGCATGTCCGACCTGTGAGTGGTTGGGTATGTTACACTCTATGTCATGGTCTAGGTCATGATCTAGGTCGTGGTCTATGTCATGGTA
>ML793499.1:0-18612 GCA_009831015.1 Picea engelmannii | reverse complement strand
ATAAAATTACAACTTCTTAAAGTTTTTTAACTTAGTATGGGTGACATCCCTTATTAATAAGACAAAAATTGTGTTTGATTTTATAGAAATTAAAAATGTATCTTGGTTTGAAGTGGTCAAATACATTATTATCAATATTTAGGTACCTTTTATTATTATTTATTTAGTTTTAATTTTCAATCTTGTTTATTTATGGTTTAAAATTTTTTTTTTTTTAATATTTTTTTATGATATGTTATTTAAAAAATTTAGAAGTATTAAGATATATGATATATTTTTAGTATTAGGTATTATGTTGAAAGGTGTTTTTTACAGTTTAGTACGAGGAAGATGTGTAATTTCTTCCATACTCAATATGGAGTTGGCATGTAGCATTTATTGTGTTGAAAGATTTTTTTTACAATCCAGTATGAGGGAAATGTGTAATTTTTTATGTGCTCAACATGCACTTGACAAATGGCATTTAAAAAAAATTAATTAAAAAAAATTATTTCAATATTGGCTAGAAATAAAATATTTCAATGTCCACCTTAAATAAAATAACTTCCCTATACAAAGAAAATATGTAATTCTTTCAATGCTAAATATAAAGTTGTTAAGTGATATTTATAAAAATATTAATACCAAAACAAAATTTCAACTTTGAAAGATCATGCCTCCAAGTACATGACATAAAAATAACAAGTCTTTAAACATTTATACAATTATAAAAAAATATAATATAAATATATAAATAATATAATGAAACAAAATCTGAGTTTCAAAGTCAAACTCTATTAATAAATTGATCATTCTTCTCATATCATGAAGAAAATTGAAACATAAATTTTAAATAAAAGAATTAGCTTTTTTCAACTAAAAATAAAATTGATATTAAATCACAAAAAATTGCAATCATTTAACTACAACTTCTTATTGATAAAATTACAACTTCTTAAAGTTTTTTAACTTAGTATGGATGACATCCCTTATTAATAAGAAAAATATTGTAATATTGTGCTTGATTTTATAGAAATTCAAAAATGTATCTTGGTTTAAATTTGGTTTGAAGTAGTCAAATACATTATTATCAATATTTAGGTACCTTTTATTATTATTTATTTAGTTTTAATTTTCAATCTTGTTTATTTATGTTTTAATTTTTTTTTCTTAATTATTTTTTATGATATGTTATTTAAAAAATTTAGAAGTATTAGGATATATAACATATTTCTAGTATGAGGTATTATGTTGAAAGGTGTTTTTTATAGTTTAGTATGAGGGAGATGTGTAATTTTTTCCATACTCAACATGGAGTTGATATGTAACATTTATTGTGTTGAAAGATTCTTTTTACAATCCAATATGAGGGAGATGTGTAATTTCTTATGTGCTCAACATGCAGTTGACATATGACCTTTTAAAAAAAAATAATTAAAAAAAATTATTTCAATATTGGCCATAAATAAAATATTTCAATGTCCACCTTAAGTAAAATAACTTCCCCGTACAAGGAAGATGTGTAATTCTTTCAATGCTAAATATGGAGTGGTCAAGTGGTATTTATAAAAATATTAATACCAAAACAAAATTTCAATGTGGATTCATAAATAAAATATTGCAATGTCCATGTTAAGTAAAATATTTCAATATCAACTTTACATAAATATATCCATAAAAAAATTATTGTGGTTAAAATGTTTGAATGTTGTGTTATTATATAAATGTGTAATTCCTTTTGTGGTCAACATGAAGCTAACACACACACAACGAATGTATATCCATCTTATGTCCATATCTATCATGCACATAGAGAGATCAACTCAAGATGGAGCTAACACATACTCACACACAAGCATGCACATAACCTGTGTAAATCTATCTTATGTCCATATCTATCATGCACCTAAAAAAATCATCTCCCTTGAAGTAATTTTTCTTAATTAAAAAACTTAAAAAATAATTTACAATTTCAAAAAATTTAATACCTTTCAACTCATTAAAGATCCCTAATTAAAATGAATCTTATAAACATATTTACATTTAACCTTTTTTATATTTTCTTTAAAATTTATAATATTTTAAATAAAAATTAACATATCATATTATTTAAATCATTTTATTAATAAAATTTCATTTTAAATGAAATTAACCTTTAACTTTTTATTAATTGTTAAAATATTTTCACTTAACATGCAAAGTTTCAAACACCCAACCTATATAAAGTTGGACACATAACTCTCCACATATCTATAAAAATACTTTCCACAAATCAAGAAAATTTTAGATCTAAGTATATTAAAGTATTTCGAATTTGTCACAATAACCACACAGCTAACCTGGATTCGAATCTCAAATACCACAGTAGGTAGCACATGGAATAATCGACTTGAAGTTAGTTGCATACCTTGTCGGCAAACAGCACGTCTCCCCTCCTTCAATAATCACTTTCACGTTCTCCTCTCGGTGGAAACAAGGAAGGAATATGCTTCTTTATCACTCTTCCCTTTCATCTTATTTTGGAAAAATATTAATTGATTGCGTACAACATAGGAACATTGCCATGTGCCATATTCAGAATTTTATAAAATAAACAAAGGGCCAACTCACTTGGATAATAATAAATGCTATACAAAAACTTCACCGTTCTTCTACCAAGCAGGTAATGAGTCAACATCAGCAAGACCCTTTCAATAACTTAGTCAATTTTTTATTAAAATTAGAAAATTAGCATAATTATATTAAAAAAATATAAATTTTTACATATGCAAACCTGACTACCTTTTAAAGTCATGGGAAATAGCTGACTACTAAATAAAAAAATCAGAGAATGACATTCAAAAGTATCCAAGGAGAGCTCTATACAGGACACTGAATCTCCAACAAATACAACATAAACATGATTCCATAAATAAAAAAACCACCATAGTCTAGAAAAAGTATCAATACATATCTTGGCTATGACTCAAAACTGAGATAAACTTCCAAACAAGGAACAGAAGAAGAGATCTGCTAATAGATGTTGATAAGGCTTCGTTGACCCTCCAAACCACTAGACCACTTGTGAAGCAAGATATATCCTTCTGGTTCCAGAAGAGCTTTTTTGGATTGCTCATCCGCTTCCTTGTTGAATTCATCATAAATGTGAAAAAAGGTGGTGGCCAAAAACTTCCTTCTTAACATCTTGATTCTTTGTTTCCGGCCTTCTATGGAACTAATGCATAGATAACTCTTGTTATTTAACCAATCTATGATAACTTTGGAGTCTCCCAGAATCTGAAGCTTATGAATGGACAAATGATTAGCTATGAAAAGTCTTGCCCAAACTCTCATAAGTTTTGCCTTCGTATTAGTTCCAGCTCCACAATTTAAGAACCATTTATAAGCTGATGATGCTGAAAGTTTTATGATACCCCCGGTGCCACTACAACGCCCATCTGCCTGGGCTGCTCCATCAAAATATGCCACCGAGAATTCAAGTGTCTGATCTATCCAACATGGGCGAAAAGAAGGATTAATCATTTTGACCACAGGTTTTTGTAAGGATCCAAGTGTTTCTATAACCACCGAATGAACGTAAGGCTCATTTCCTTCAAAGATAGATGCATTCCTTTCTAACCAGATAAACCAGCAAATGTAGGCCGCAAGACAAGGAGAAGCAGTTCTATCCGTTGTCCAATTGGATAGACAATCATCTAAATCAATCCCACTCCAATCCTAATTAAACTTTTTGATAAATTTGATTTTCAGCCAGATAAGTTTAGTGAATGGACAATGTATGAACAGGTGAGCACTTTCTTCACTATCCCTTTTGCATAAATGGCATCGTCCAGGACCCTTCCAACCTCTGTGTTGAAGATTATTCCAAGTCATAATTTTGTTCTCCACTGCCAGCCACAGAAAGAGCTTGATTTTCTGCTGGATGTTCCACTTCCACAATTGATTACGCCAACCTGTGAGCAATGACAAATTTAGTGATCCGTAGGATCTTTTAAATGACTATGGTTGAGTTTTAAACTTGCATGTATTAATTAACCATTTTGAGAATTTAGTGAAAGAATGAGGAAAGAGAAGGAATTATCATAGTCAAATACACAATATGCAGATTTGAAATGACTAATAAACAGCAAACCATAAGAACGCAGGTTGATAACGGAGTTCGGCACAAATTTTGCCTACGTCTCCGGGCCTTTTCTTTGTGGGGGAGGCTTCTTTATTTCTGCTCAAGTGCTCAAAATTACATCTCTGCAATGCCAAATGGCTACAAGACTGATCTGGTCTTGTTCTCCCAGATCTCTAGAACCCTGCAAAGAAAATGGCATGCAAAACTAATGCTCCAAGCTCCTAGAAACGATCCGACAGCGTCTCCACCTCAAAGGCTTCCCTGCATCAAACTAACTTTGGCTTGGCTTTCCTTCAGCATAACTCTGCTCTGAATGACTGTCTTTGGCCTCAAACAGGCCTAGTTTATATAGCCTTGGAGTTGGTTTCACATCCCCAACTTCCTCCAAGAGTCTGGCCTCCAAAAATGCCCAATATCCCCCAAAAATGGAAGAAATCTGCTAATCATAGGCATAATTAATTAAAAAAAAACAAACTCTGTTGAAAAACCCATTTTAATAAAGTTTATGGGCCGCAGCCCCCAAATCCCGGGCGCGCGCCCCTTTGATAGGTCACATGGAATGCCATATGGCCACGCGCCATAGCGCGAGCCCCTATTCCTCGCACCTGCCCCCGGTCATGTGGCATGATAATAGGCCCACGGGCCAAATGTTACAACAATACCCGCATGTTTTTGGTGGTAGAGCCCCGGGTTGCATGGCATGGGATCGTGGTTAAGTTATAACCGCCCGCGCCCATTTGAAACCCCGAGCCTCTGGCTATATGGAAAAGTTCTATGTGTTGGCGCGAGGGCTGGGGCTGAGCCCCGACCCTTTTTTTTCCCGCAGTCTAAACCTTTATCCAAAATAAATATAAATTCCTCCACATAGTAAATAAGCACCACCCGTCGCCCAAGTGGCTAGCCCGATTCGTTAGTCCATTGCCCTGCCGGGAGGTCGTGGGTTCGACCCCCGGCGACGCCAAAACATATTTTATAAACCAAACACAATAGCCAATCATACGGTGCCATGTGTCAGCCCGTGACTGGGCCACGTGGCACCTTACCAACCAACCAGATATTGACACGCGTCATCTGTTGATTGGCCCACGTGTGTGCCACGTCAATCTGTCCATACTGCCACGTCGATCTACTACGTCAGCCCGCCGTACCGCTCTGTCAGCCTGCCACGTCACTGGATGACGTCATCCTGCCACGTGTCACCCTGCCAGTGGTGACACGTGTCATCTCAAGACTGGTCCAAACTGTACGCCAAAAATGCCAAATCCGCATGACACGTGTCGCCTCCCGGTGCTGCCACGTGTCGTCATCCCAGGCTGCCACATGTCGCGATCTGAACCCACCACGTCAGCTGTACGGACATGCCACGTTAGCTGTACGGACGTGCCACGTGGACTGTACGGACTGTACAGTCATCTCCTTTTTTGCCTGTTTGACTTTTTGGACAGAACGCGATATCTTCTCCATACGGGCTCCGTTTGAGAAAGTAAATATACCACCGGAATCAGGAAGACGAGACGGACGCAATGGCACATGTTTCGTCGTATTTCGAGCACTTTCATTTTTGAGCATTTTTCAAGCCCTATCAGGCTTCTGGATCCAATTTCGGATCATTTAGTGTGGAAATTATAGCTGCATATACATTCTTTTTCGAGAGAGAACCTGATGAGTCAACTTCGATCCATAAAATATCATCATCATTTTCAGATAATGTAACACCTGATGCTTGTAGAGCCCGCCGAAAATGATCCCACTCTGCCACTAGATCACTTGTAAGATCCATGTCCGAGTTGTTGATCCAAGTAGATAGTAAAGAGTCATTCCCATGAATTCTCCATACCTGAGATAATACCGAGAAATGTTTCCGCTTGAGAATAGTGAGCAACAGAAGAGAAAGGAAGGATGAACTACCCATCCCCAGAATTCTATCCCTTCCAAGTGCCACGTGATGGCTCGTGCCAAGCTTCCAGCTTAGCTAAATAGTAAACAAATGAACCGACTTTAAAATGTTGTTCCAAATTTTTGAAGCCGAAGGTTGATGAAATGAAGTTGATCTGAGCCAGTTTTTTACTGTGATAAATGGGAGATACTTCTCCTTTATCACTTTATGCCATATACCTTCTTTGGTTAGAACCCGCCAAAGTATCGTCGCTGCCAGTGCTTTGCTAAATGAAAAGATATCACAAAAACCCCAGCCACCTACACATTTTGGATGAGCTAAAGTCTCCCAACGACAGAGATGATAATGTTTTGAATCACCATTCCCATTCCACAGAAAATTATAGAGTAGTTTCCTTAACTTATGTAGAATAGATAGAGGAATTGAAGCAAGAGATAACCAATAGACGGGTTGGCTTTCTAGAACGACTTTACACAATGTATACCCAAGGAGAGTCACCTATAGCTCCAATTCTTAATTTTCTTTTCGGATTTTGTTATAAGCCAAACCCAGTCTTTAGCCTTTTGTAATTCTGCCTTTAAGAAATATCTCAGATATTGGAATCCCACTGATAGATCAGAGAATTTATATGGTAGGATCAGCTTATATGAAGAGATTTATGACTCTGAGAGTCTTGAGTAATGTACCGTCGATTTTAATTGATTCACCTTTAAGCTCAAAACCGAACAGAACAAATGAACAAGTCTCTCGATTTCCTTCCATTCCTGCATTGAAGCATTTGTCAGAAGTAAAACATCGTCTACAAATAAAATATGTAGAATTTTTGTAATTATGGATACTTTAATTCCTTTTAAGATTCCTTCTCTTTGGCTTAATTTTAATAATAGGCTCAAACTCTTCATCACCAAAATAAATAGTAAAGGTGACAGAGGGCATGCCTGGTGCAGACCTCTACCACTTCTAAAAAAATCTGTTGCCTCCCCATTGACTAATACTGCAAAGGACGCAAAATTCACACAAGCCATAATCCAGTTTGTCATGGGCATTCCAAACCTCACTTGAATTAAAATCAATCCAAGAAGGTCCCAATTAATGCAATCGTAAGCTTTCTGCAGGTCTAGTTTTAGAATGAGAGTTTTTAAGTTTTTCTTTTTAATACTGTGAATGCACTCATGTGATGTGCCAATTGCATCATGGATCTGGCACCCCTCAAGAAAGCCCAGTTGTTCTACCAATAGATCCCTTGATAAAATCGGTTTTATCTTATTGGCAATCACTTTGGAAATAACTTTATAAACCAGGTTGCACAAAGATATTGGTCTGTAATCCCCATAGTTTTGAGGTTTATTGATTTTGGGAATCAATGCTAAAAAAGTATAATTTAAGCTTCCTGCAATGTGTCCACAAGACCAATCTTTCTCCACCAACACCAAAATATCCTCGCTCACTAAATCAAAGAAGTGTAAGAAAAAATCCACTATCCATCCATCAGGCCCGAGACTTTTGTCTTTTTTAAACAAAGATGAAATCGATTTCAATTCCTTTAATGTAACTGGCTTATAGAGATCTCTCGCTTCATCCTCATTTATCATCCTTGTAACTAGGCCTGCCACCCCAACCTATTATGTTGTTGAGTCGATATTTCATGAATTAAAGAAACTCTTGAAATAATTTACAGCCTCCTCGACTATAGCTTTTTGGCCTTTATGAATAATCCGAAAATCATCTCGGATCTCCCAAATATATTTGCTATTTCTCCTGTAGTTATCATACTGATGAAAGAACTTGGTATTTTGATCTCCACTTTGGACCCAGATGGCCCGACTCTAGATTCACCACAAGTCCTCCTGTGATTTTAGAAGCTTGTTCCTTTCGAATTCTAGTTTAATGAGATTAGACTCCGCCTCCAGATGAATAGTATCCTCCAAGATCATTTGTAAATGTTGCTTGATATTTCCTTCCAAGTTCTCCAAAACATTTGCATCTCGATCCCTTGCCCCTTTTGCCCTTCTTTTAGTAATAGCTTTTAGGTCCTTTAACTTCCAAATAAAATGACGCTGGCAATCTCCTTCCTATAAAAAATTATGATCATTCCAAAGCTTATGCACCATACTGTTAAAGCCATTGAGAATTGAATTTGAAAGGGTAAGCTTTTGGAAAAATAATGTTCTCCAATAGCAAAATAATTGGCACGTGATCCGACATAAAGGGAAATTCCACCCAGGATCTGTATAATCTAACATCCAGGAGAAGGTCCTCCAAAACCAAAAACCTATCCAATCTCTTGGCAATCAAATTAGAGCTTGATCTCCCATTACGCCAAGTCGGGGCTAACTTGTTAGGCTAGACATCAATCAATTTATGTGCTTGAAAGAGTGAATTGAAGAAACCTGCAAGTTGACCCGAAGAAGCAGATCCTCCTCAAATCTCTCCGGTTGAAACCATAAGATTTAAGTCCCCCACAATCACAAGGATTTTCAAAGATAGCAGACCATTGTTTGCTAGAGACGTCCAAAATGGTTTACGCTCCAGGCACGAGCCATAGACATTAAGAAGATTGATCTTCCTCTTAGAAGCAATAATCGAACCTGTTAACAAAATCCCACCACAAGTAAGGTAAGGAACCAAACTAAAAATATGGAAATCCCATGATACTAGTAGACCACCTGAAGAACCTACTGAACTCACCGCACAATTTACCCAGGACAGACGAAACTTATGCATAAAGGATCGAGTTTTTTTTTCGTGAACCATTGTTTCCTATAGGAATACAATATTTGGATGGGTAGTTTCCAAGGCATGACGAAATGAGGTAGCTTTAAGGGAGCCTCCAATCCCTCTAAGATTTAATGACATGAAAATCATTACTTAGCCCTTGCTAAGGCCTTCACTGCTCTAAGTTCCCCACTATCAAAAGAAGAAGGATCTTTGACTAAAGAAGAAGAAGTTGACGACTGTAATTTCTTCCTTGTACTTCTCGTTTTAATAGGAGAATATTCAATTCCAATCCCTCTTGACCAGGAAAATTCCTTTGTTGTATCAGTCTGTAGAGGTGCCAAGGTGCTATGATCACCAGAGAAAGTGGACAGATCAATGATGGCATTCCCGAAGAAAGTAGGTAATTGGGCCGAAGGGTTACTATCACATAGATAGGGAATCAAAGAGTCCATAACTGCGGTTAATGAGGATTCTCCCTCCTCGGATTCCCGATAGCCCAGAATCAGTTGTGACTCATCTGGGAAGGAAGAAACCCCCTGATGTACTTCCACAGAGGAGTAGGAAGGAGTAATAACCTAGTCAGCACAACTCTTGGGTCTAGTATGTTGCGGAACCGAGACTAGTAAACCACTCCAGGCACCATTCAACAAACTAACCGTATCACTTTGACCTCCTGACAATGGACTGTCAGTTAATGGTGAGAATGGTGTGACCAAAGGATTAATGACAATAATCCCCTTACCACCCCCCAAGAGCAATTCCATAGAAGGTTGAAGAAACTTCAACACTGGAGAGGAATTTAGTGCTTCTTTCTCCATTAAAGATAAGGAAATAAACAGAGCCAGACAATATAAAAGTAACTTACAAGAGATTGTAATGTCCCGATCCGACGAGGGACTGGACTCGGTTGAGGGAAACCGATAATATGCTACTGTTGAAACCACTTCGTCTTCTAAGTCCCCCAAGTCTCTGTGAAGTGTCGTGTCTTCGAAGAATTCCTCTTCCTCTCGTCCCAAACATGTGCTTCTCAGATGTCCTGCATTATGGCAGTTGCTGCTGCAGAATGGGATTTCGAGATAGTCCAGCCTCTGGACTATTATGTGGCCTCTCCACTCAATATCTAGGAGTTCGGGAATTCCCCCGTGGACGTCCATCTCCACCAAAATTTTACCCATTTTCCTATTTGGAGTCGAGAGTATGGATTCACCCAGAGAGATGAAGGAGCCTAATGAGTTACCAATCGCTTCAAAAGTAGCCACATTCCATAACTGAAGAGGTGATCCTGGGAGGAGTACCCACAGGTGCTGGAATTGAAAATATTATGTCTCTGCGTTGAAATCCAAACGACAGCGCTTAATCATAAGACTGCAACCACCTATCACCCATCTTTGTGCTAAAAGCAGAGCAATGTCTTTGGGTGTATTTCATATGAAACCCACCCAACCTTTAGTCAGATAGACTAATTCTGGATAGTAACCCAGCAAAGGATTCCAGGTAAGTTCCACCCACTCCGACAAGGATACTTTACAAAGGTATCTATAAGATAGTCTACCAACTAGACCACAAAGCGCCAACTTGCAGGTCTCTGCAAGACCAACATCTAACCCTAGCACCATCTTATGCACAATTTTTTTTGCCCTCCACTGCCTACGTCTAGAACGAGGAATCCTAGCACCTTTACCACCTTCCTTCAAACGATTAGGGAACCTCTTCTCCTTACACCTTTCTTCCCAAGACTGAGCCACCATAAGTTTCTCTGAAGACTGTGGAAACCCCGAGGAAGACGGCAAGTAATCTATAAACGAAGGAGCAAGACCATAACTAAGGAATGAGCGGGTAAGTGGAGGTAGTTGAGGTTGAGCATAGTGTGAATTAATGGTGTCATTACAAAGAACCGTTGAGTGCACCTTATTGAAAAGACCCTCATCCCACCAAACTTGTTCGTCAACCACATTCATCAATGTGTTGACGTTTGCCTCCATAGTTGATTGTATTGTAGAGGCCATGAGCAGTCACCTGGAATCCATTGAGCCCTACCCCCCAAACAAAGTATATGAAACTACAGTGTGCTAGAAAAACGTTAAATGTTGTTAATGGCTTATTAAATATGATAAATGCCACAACGCCATTTGACTTTTTCAGAAAACGCCTTTCCCAAGGAAATCGGCTATCTAGTTCCCAAAAATAGTAAAAATCCAGGGCCTCCTCTAAGACTATACCAGTAGTTAAACCAACACTCGTTCCATTAATGAATTTAGCAACTAAAAAGACAACTATCAATGAAAAACCCACAGAAAAAGAGCCCCATTTATCCAAAAAAAAAATTAGATACATCTAAATTTACTCGTTAGTAGTTTTGTGGGACTAAAAAGGTTTAAAGGCATAGTCCATAGCCTGCCCCAAACAAAGAGTAAACCCCAACACCATTAGAAGCCAACCCAAGGTGTTTCAGGATTCAAAATTCCGTTCCCGCCCAACTCCCAAGGTTTTCATCTCCTCGTATCATTTACTCTAGACTCTAGTGATAACTTAGCCACTTCGTAAAAGAGAATGTAACCATGTTTGTATTATTGTGTAAATGTTTACTCATTTTGAGTGTTATTTTAACTTAGCCACTTCGTAGAAAAGAATGTAACCATGTTTATATTATTGTGTAAATGTTTTTTTTATTTTAAGTATTATTTTAATTGGTTGTGTGATATGGTATGTAGCAAGATATAGTTCTCAATAGGATGTTCCTTATATGAATAAGAGTGTTTACAAAGTAGCATTTTTCTTATTAATATAATGGCTGCATAGTTGTGAGATGAATATGGATGTTCATTTTATTTTTCCATCGTTTTATGTGGAATATGTTATGTTTGACATTATGGAATTTTTTTTATAACTTTGAGATCTCCTTTCGTACACTTTTTAATAAAAAAGGATAAGAAGAAAAGATGACTAACTACTTTATTTCTACCCGTCATGTTTCAATTACAAAAAACTACTTTATACTCTACCCTTCTACCATTCATGTTTCAATTACAAAAATATTCATGTTCATATATATTTATATGCGCATTTCAATTACAAGAATACTCATTTAATTGTTAAAAGAGATCAAAATCCATAGCCATCGAGATTGATTGTTTCATCATACCACATACATATTTCCTTTCTACCATTCATGTTTCAATTACAAAAATATTCATGTTCATATATATTTATATGCGCATTTCAATTACAAGAATACTCATTTAATTGTTAAAAGAGATCAAAATCCATAGCCATCGAGATTGATTGTTTCATCATACCACATACATATTTCCTTTCTACCATTCATGTTTCAATTACAAAAATATTCATGTTCATATATATTTATATGCGCATTTCAATTACAAGAATACTCATTTAATTGTTAAAAGAGATCAAAATCCATAGCCATCGAGATTGATTGTTTCATCATACCACATACATATTTCCTTTCACAAGACTCCTAATGATAGTTGACATTCCTTATTTGTGCTTGAAGATTGAATTTTGTACAAAAGATGTATGTAATGCTTGAGGGAATTTGTATCAATAGCACACATATATTTCTTTCCACAAGATTCCTAATGATAGTTGACATTCCTAATTTGTGCTTGAAGTCTGAACTTTGTACAAAAGATATATGTAATGTTTGAGGGAATTTGTATCAATAGAACACACATTTTTCCTTCCACAAGACTTTTAATGATAGTTGACATTCCTAATTTGTGCTTGAAGTTTGAACTTTGTACAAAAGATGTATGTGATGTTTGAGGGAATTTGAATCAATAGCACACACATATTTCCTTCCACAAGACTCCTAATGATAGTTGACATTCCTAATTTGTGCTTGAAGTTTGAACTTTGTACAAAAGATGTATGTGATGTTTGAGGGAATTTGTATCAAGAGCACACATATTTCCTTCCACAAGACTCCTAATGATAGTTGACATTCCTAATTTGTGCTTGAAGTTTGAACTTTGTACAAAAGATGTATGTGATGTTTGAGGGAATTTGTATCAATAGCACACACATATTTCCTTCCACAAGACTCCTAATGATAGTTGACATTCCTAATTTGTGCTTGAAGTTTGAACTTTGTACAAAAGATGTATGTGATGTTTGAGGGAATTTGTATCTATAGCACACACATATTTCCTTCCACAAGACTCCTAATGATAGTTGACATTCCTAATTTGTGCTTGAAGTTTGAACTTTGTACAAAATATGTATGTGATGTTTGAGGGAATTTGTATCAATAGCACACACATATTTCCTTCCACAAGACTCCTAATAATAGTTGACATTCTTAATTTGTGCTTGAAGTTTGAACTTGGTACGAAAGATGTATGTGATGTTTGAGGAAATTTGTGAAATGTTATGGTTTTTAAGCTAACTTTAAAGCTTGGCATATGCATGTTCTATTACAACTTGATGTACATGGTTTTATCTCAACCAAATGTTATTCTATTAGAACTTAATGTATATGGTTTTATTTACACCAAAATGTTGTAAATGTTTCGGGGAGTTACCTCATAAATTCCATAAGAACATTCATCTTTAATATTATAAGAGGAATTAAGAATTTACATTGATGAGAAAAAATTATTGCAAAGGATGACTAATTTTTATATACATGAGATTGTGGCCCAAAGAGTAGTGTAGTTTCTCACATTAACAAAAATGGATTAAAATAGTTATAATATGAAGTTATATTTTGTGACTTAATATACCATATAATTTGAAAAAAAATCCAGAATTAGTGACTCAATATAAATCATATTGAGTAGTTGGCTCATCTTCAACTAATGTTTTTAATCATTAAAATCTATAGTCATGGTGTTTTCTTTTCCAATGTTGCCTTTTCATATTGAGTAGTTGGCTCATCTTCGATTAAAGTTTTCAATCATTAAAAACTATAGTTATGGTGTTTTCTTTTACAAGGTTACCTCATTTTTTTTATAAGGTCTTCAATATTATTACATTCAAAATTGTTAAATAATGATAAGGTCAGAAGATTATTACATTCAAAATTGCTAAATAATGATAAGGTTATTTTCAAACTAAAGAAACTAAATAAATATAGCTATTTACCTTATGAAAACAAATTATTTTAATATAAACAATTAGTGATATGTATATTACATGATAAATGACAAACTCATTAAATATCAATGTAGTGTGAATGTTAGATTTTTTGGCATTTTCTATATTTTCCGATCAATTTTGCTCAAATTATGGCAAAAAATTATTGAAACTCCAAATTTGAGTAATTGATTCGTGTCCGGAGGGTTTTGAATCCATTTATACATTTGCAATTTAAACAATATAAAATAGTAATTTCACCTTGGCCAATAAAAAATTCAAAAAATCGAATATTTAGACAAAATCTTAAATAATTTTTTTTTTTACTTTCTGAAAATGAAGTAATAAAAAAAATATAACTTTATATTTACTATTAATATATTTATATTATAATATCTATTTAATAACTTTTTATAAATGTAAAGAAGTTACATAGCATTTTTTAAATGATTGAAATGGAGGAAATTAAAATATTAATAATTATTATTAAAAAATAATAAAAAATACTTTGATATAATTGTTTAATCTTATTTTAAATTTTGGTTTAACCATTTGTGATTAATGTTATTGAGTATTTGGTTAATTTAATATTAATATATGTCCAATTCAAATAAAAAAATTATCATTTATACGAATTTACGAGTTTATTAGGAAATTCATTAACAAATATGAAGAAAGATCCCTTAAATTAGAAAATCCATTCACAAATATAAGAAAACATCTTTTAAAATTTCAATATAAATCTTAGGTAAAAACAAACAACTATTAACTAAATTAAATTGGTAAATTATATTTTCGATTTATTAGATAAATCTGACATTTTTTTTTTTAATGACCGTATATAAAAATTGCAGATAAGATCAACTTTCTCTAGTTGATGTGGGGTCCAGTGAAATCCATAGAAGCTTCTATGGATTTAGTAGTAATTACCTTTATTGCTTTGTTTACCCGTAATGATGCTCGCTCCCCCTTTTGAAAAATTACTTTCTCATCTCCGCGGGAACAAGGGAGGAATATGTTTATTTTTTTAAATTACTCTTTCCTTCCTCCCTAAGCTTACTATGTTTAGAAATTATTAGTTGAACATAAAAGGGTCAAACCATATAGTTTGGTGACTACGTAAATATTAATTTACATTATAATAACTGTGTGGGATATCCGAGATTGATGTTTTGATATTCGCATTCATTCCCCCTATGTCACCAACTAATATTTGACTATCCCCATCTAAATCGCTTCCATTCTCCCAATGTCACCCACTAATGTTTGACTATACCCATCTTTCAATTTTATTTATTTTCCTTTTTTTCAACGCCACCTTAGAGATTCGATGCTCACATTATATTATATGATAGAGGATTTTACGTGGCACAATTTACCGTTTCTCAAGCATCTATGACTATGAATTTCATAATATTATTATTATATAAATGTATTTTTTTAATGGTTTGTTATTTTAATTTGATGTGAGAATTAATTAATAATTTATATAAATAGTATTTTTTTTATTAATATAATAATTGATTAGTTGTAAAATAAATACTTATGTTTACTCTACCTCCCAACTACTTTTTACTTTTTATTGTGGTTATGTCTATGAATAATAGACAATCAAATATATCATATTGGTATTATGGAAAAATTTATGTATATGAATAATAACCCATCAAATAAAATATATCATATTTGGTATTATGGAAAAATTCCACTCTCTTTTAAGATATGTGCCCCTCCCCCCTCTCTTCTTTACAATGCTTTGTGATAAAATGTGATACAAATAAAAAAAAATGATGAGCTACTTTCTGCTATGTGTTATATAATCATACAGTATATATAATATGAATGTGTTTTAGCTACACAAAGATATGTTCAATTATAGAAGGAGGTGATTGTTTTTTATTGGCACATCACATGTTGTAGTTGGTATGCATGTATTGTTTTTGTGGTAATTGATAGCATTCCTAGTTTATGCATTGAGATGGAAATTGATTTGTAGTATGTTGAGGTGTTTGTGATATGTTGAGGCATGTGTGATGTGTGGTATGTTGAGGTGAGAAAGTTAATTTTAGAAGTTGGCACAAAATACTCTAAAGTTTGGTGTATTTCTAGATATTTATACCAAATGTTGTAGAAGTTTTGGGTGCTATGTTTTAGACTTTATATGGATACTACCTTTTGATTTTGTTAAAGGAATTATAACTAAGTGTGTTTTGAAGGGAGGAGGTCATTGTGAGGAATAAGTGTTTTCTAGTGTGCATAAGACTATGCATCAAATACTCACGAATGTATTTAGATCAACTAAAATGGATTAAAGAATAATCGACTTTATATAGAAATTCTCCACAATAGAACCATGCCCCACTATTTTCACCTTCAAACCTCTTTTAATGGGCCTTTAAGCTCCTCTTTGATTAATAAATAACCAAGGAACCTGAGTCAGTGGAATCTACAACTTTTGTTAGGGGAATAAACCAGATAAACCATAGGGAACTATTTGATCCTTGGGTTACTACTTTAGGAATAGTATTGAAGAATATAAGATGTCTAGTAGAACTTAATTGGTACATTTTTGTTTGACACACCATATAGAGGAGAATCTCCCCCTTTTGACACAAACCATGTAGAGGGGAATTTACCAACTGAAGTAGATTTACATGGACTCCCTACAACGCCTAATTACTCCATCAACATTTAGGGATTGTATTACCACTAGATCTACAGGTCTCTTCTCACTCATTGTAATAAATTCATAGAAAGGACTTGGACTTACCTCACTTCCTACTTCATACCTTTCCACCACTTCTCATGTAAATAACCAACCCTCCATCTTGGGTGCTCCCACCCATTGAATCCTAAGATTATTTTTCAATGACTTAATATGCTATAGGATTTGGGAAAAAAGAAAGAATCAATGGCTCAATGCAAAGCATATTTATGGATTGACACTTCCTTCAATTAAAATTTTCAATCATTAAAATTTATAAAATTTATAAATAATGTTTTTTTACATAGTTGCCTAGTTTATTGATAAGGTTTGAGACACGATTAAATAAAAAATTATTAATTCAATTAGATAGAGGATAATAAAAGGCATGTTTTCGAATGATGTACATATATTAATTTCTCAATAAATTATAGTTGTTAATACACACTTGATTTAGAATTATTATTTTTTTAAATACAAAAAAAAATGATGTTCTAAATCATTAATGAATGAATATAATATAGATCTCTTCAAAATTTATCTATAGTGTTTGAAGATAAAATATTTATAAAATAAATATATAAAATGTATTTAATCTATAAAAATATTGATACAAAATATTATACTTTATTCACCTATTTACCCTTTTGAATCCCTTTCAAAACATATAACATTTCACCACATTATATAACATGAACACAAACAAACTTTACCTTTTGCAAGTAGATATTTGTGAATTTTTTTTTTCCCGTGATCTCGACTCGACTTATAGTTTTTTTCCAAAAGAAAATTTCTCATTATATTGAAAATATAATTGTATACATCAGTTGACCATCTTCCAAAATAGGATCATAATAAGTTATGTGAGATACTAACAATCCTTCCTCTAAAGGTTGAATTAGCACCTGAGAAAACTTTGAGATTACAAAAAGTGGAATGCCCAAAAAGCTCCCTCAGAAATACAAAAAACACCACACTTGTGAGACATACTCTTATCGCATGGGAAAACAACTCTCTGATATACTAGGAAAGCTTTAAAATATTGTAAAAATTCTAGTAGGGCCTTTATTGCCATCTTCCCACTATGTGAAAAATATTTTACCACGCTGATCCTTGATCACTTTCTTTGATAGTTCATCAGCCTCCATGTTGAATTCTCAGTAGGTATGGGTATAAGTGATCGCTCCAAAAATTGTGCTCAAGTATCTTATATTTTTCTTCCATCCATCTAAAGCGATGATCTGAAGTCTCCCATTGCCATTGCACCAATCTATAATTATCTTTGAATCTATGATAATCTACAATTCTGTGAGATGTAATATTGAAGCTAGTAACAATGTTTCCCAAACACCAAGTAGCTCATCCCTATTATTTGTGTTAGGTCCAGAATTGAAGGTCCACTTATACACCGTGGACTCACTAATCTTAATTATCCCCCATGCTCCACTTTGTAAACCATCTGAAGAAGCATCTCCATCAAACCATCCCAATAGAAACCTCGCTAGAAGAGGACGTTGGACCCTACACTTTGTATGCCTAATCCGAGAAGTTGCATGATTTTTTAAAAACCCCAAGGTCTTATAAACCACTGTAGTGATGGAAGGTGTCCCATTTTAAAAAATTTCCTTATTGCGTTCCATCCATATATGCCAACAAATGATAGTTGGAAGAGTAGTCAAATCAGGTGTCTAAGAAAACCACTTGTCATAGAAGTCTTCTACAAAAATTCCATCCCAACTCAATTTATGCTTTAACACATCAGATATTATAAGTTGCCACACTTGTGTTGTAAAATAACAATGGATGAATAAATGATTAATTGTCTCAGGGCCTCTGGTCGCATGATACAATAACTTGGGCCTTCCCACCCCTTAGTCGCTAAATTGTCCCAGGTAAATATCTTGTTTTCCAAAGTAAGCCAAGTGAAAAGTTTGAGTTTCATGGCTACTTTCCATTTCCACATAGATTTGTTCCATCCCCCTATAGTATGTTGCCAATTGATCTCCGCTACAGCTCTGTAGACATTTTTTACTGATAGAACCCCCGATTTATCACCACCTGCCCATTTGATTTCATCCTCCCTGTCCTGTAGAT
>ML793498.1:440693-463692 GCA_009831015.1 Picea engelmannii | reverse complement strand
CTGAAGACTAAACCATCTCCCCGACAATCATTGGCCATTCCTTTCGATAGGGCGGTAGCATGGTTTGACGGGGCCTCACAACAAGGAGGTTCTCTTTGTGGAGTTGGGGGGAAATTTTCTCTAAATCCCCACACTTGTATCCGTTGGACTTTGAATTGCAGTAAGGGATCAAATGCGAAGGCTGAACTTTTAGGGGCTTGGGCTTCTCTAGTTCTAGCTAGCCGTCACATCGACATTTTGTTACTTCTTGGAGACTCTAAGAATACTATTGACTGGCTGAGCGGTCGCGCTGACTTCCAGGTGGCAACACTTGATTGCTGGAAAGAAAGGACAAAAGATGCTACTCATCTTTTTAGAAAGATCACCTTCCAGCATATTTATAGAGAGGAAAACAGCGAGGCAGACTCCCTCTCTAAAAAAGCTCTGCTCCAACCATCGAGCCAAATTTGTTTTACAATTTGGGAGGATGGCATTGAAGGATTAGCCTACAAGATTAGAATTTGATTTGATGCATCTGTTGTTGCTGTGTTTTGCTGATTTCGAATTGATTGTAAAGCTTGATGATTTGATCTATGTCTTGTGTTGATCCTCCGTGTTGGCGGCTGTTAGAGAAGACAGATTTGTAAAATTTTATATCCTTATGAATATAAAGAGCATTTTTTTCTCGTGGAAAAAAAAAGACACCGCAAGTACGATGAGTAGAATAGCTGCATACCCTCTTGCCTCATTATGCACGTGTGCTTTAATATTTATGGCGTGGGCCTTGATATATATCTTGTCTTGAGATTGTTTATGTTGCGTCAATGCACATAACTTGGTGTCATTCATTAGTGTACAATCTCCATAGAGCACTCCATAGTGTTAATTTAATTACACTTGTAAGTGAAAGGAATTTAACCCTTGAATTAACACACAATGAACACACAATGAACAAGGGAAAATTAATGAAACAATTAACGTTACATTACATAAATTTAACGTAATAATTAATGTTACAATATATACATTTTTTCATTTTTGATTATTAAATTATTGTCAATATTTCTTGAAAATATTAATAATTTTTGAAAATAAATGCAAGGTATGGATTGAATTATTTTCATTTTTTTTCAAAATTAAATATAAAACATAATACATTCACGAAGGAAAAAAAATAATGAAACAATTAAAAAGATTTGGTCCAACTTATTGTCAATATTTTTTAAAATATACAAATTTGGTAAATTTTCATGATAAGTTATTGTGAATATTTTTTAAAATAAATACAAAGTATTACGATTGAATTTTTTTTTTTCATAAATAAACTAAAGTGTGATTTTCTTATTATTAATATTTTCCAAAAGTATATACTATTAATATTTTCCAAGTTTATGTTTGCTCTCCTATATATTTTTAATATCTTTTTTCTATTTTATTGAAAAAAATATTATAATATGGGTCGATGTATTATATAATATTATATATTTTTTAAAATTTTGGTAAAAAATATTGAATTTTTTAAATCTTTAAAATTAAATAAATAAATAACTTGATTAATATGGTTCCTGATGTGTAGGATATTTGGTGACAGATTGTGTTGTTAAGGTACTCCCTGATGTTAAATTTACTGGTTCGAAATTCGTGAGGACAAAAAATACAGCCATGTTAAAGGTTGGTGTGGCTCAGGCTGGTGCGATCCCTGGGTGATTTTGACGACTTAGATGATCCTCGGGTGATTTTGATGGCTTAGACACCCCTGAGTCGCAATTGCGATCCTTGGGTGATTTTGACGGCTTAGATGCCCAAGTGAGTCGTGGTTTTTTGTCCCGCAAGTCACAGACAAACTAGCTAACAAAAAAAAAAAACCTTCATATGGATGTTTCTTGTTTAAGATTAATAAAATTTCTAAAAAGCTGGAAGAAAATAAATAGTATACCAATTGAGATGGGACTTTCTTTTAGTTCACCAACCAAAAATTAAGTATTTTTAACTTCAAGCATAAATGAATGACTAGCTTAATTCAATAACACGTATATGGATGTTCTTATCATGATGGTGATGTTTATGAACTATAAATTTTATAAATTAAATATTTTTTTGGTGATGTTTATGAACTATAAATTTTATGAATTAGATATTTGTTTTGAGTAGCTCAAGTAGAAATGAATGAACAAATTCATTTAACAACTTTTGAGTTGTTTATCTTGCATATTTTTAAAATCAATAAAGTTTATTGGATAAATAAAAGGAATCATATTACATAATGATGATGATGATTAACATCCACTAAGACCGAATTGGTCTATCAGACCTTAACATGGTAAGTAATTACTTGAAATTATTTAGAATTTTGTTTCTGAAAAACATTAAAATTGAGTAACCTTAAAATTATTATGATGATATTTATTATTTTTAAGATAAAAAAGATTTAATAAAAAAATAAAAAGAAAGACTAAATATTTTACAAAATGTTATTTTTAATTAGTTGTGTAATAATGAGTTCAAATTATTGATTTGGTTTGCTCAACCATTTTGTGTTTTACTTGCATCACTTTCTTAGTGAATTATGTTGTACCTTGCAGTAGATGTTTCCTTCCACAACTCCTTGGATTGCTCACATCTATCTATTTCACATTTTAACCAATCTGAGTAGATTCTTAATTGTGTTATTGCCTATTTTAAGATATGACATATTAAGCTTTAAGTAATTTTTCGCTTTGATCTCCACATGTTTGGTATGTTAAGAAGAGAAAAGAAGTACAGAAAGCATCAATGTGGAATGGAATTAAATAGCATAGAGATATGACAATCTAGCAAGATACAATATAACATTATATAGTGGGATTTACACCATTTCTCTTGGTTCACAAATCTCACTCAAGTTCCATGTCATATACATGAGGTGAGCAGACCTTGAAGTCAAGTGCGCTTGTACTTTTTTATGTTTTTTGTTGTAGGTATATATTGGTTTACTAGTTGTTTATCATAGAGTCTACATTGAATGGGTGGAGGATGCTAAAGAATGAAATGGTGGAGGAAAGTAGAGGAAGAGGATGATGAATAAATAGTGGATTTTACCTAAGATCCACTAGAAAAAAAAAAAAAAAATTCGAACATAAGAGTACCTAGCTCATTCTTGGAAGCATGATAGGGTTGGAGCAAAGTTGGATATGGTTTATCCCTATTCTCTCTACACAAATATCAAAGCCACACATTCTTCTTGGTCATCAAATTTAGTGGCATGTTTGGAGAGTTTTAAACATAACAAGATATCTATCAGTTGTTATTAGTAGGAAAATGATTCAAATCAAAAGGCAAATGTGTTTGATTTCCCGATTTGGCATGGATGCAACTATTGTCCCACATTGTGGATTTGGCACAAATGCAACTTTTCTCCTCCCACGTTGGCTAGAATCAGTAAATTCACGTGGCATATATTCTTCAGCATTCACATTAAAGTCATCTTCTATATCTCGTCGAGCCCTCCGTCGATGCTTAAAGCTAGGCCTAATCCAACTTTTCTTTCTTCTTAGAGATCCATCCAATGCTTGTGGCTCATTAGTGAAGTCAAAGTCTATTATAAATTTATCATTGAAGTCAATAGAAATATTTCAAAATACTCCTTCATTTACTAACATTTATGTTGTTCCCGTGGTGCATGACCAATTGCATCCTGCCAATTTAAATGCATGAAATTTTAAAACAAATGAATCATATAAAACATTTAGAGTGATTTGTAAATACCATAGCATATTATAATAAAGTAAACTTTAATGGATAAATCTCATATAATAAAGAAGGATCACTTGTAATCCTTGTAACTTCTCTAACATCCCTTGTATAATCAAATCACAATCATTATTTCCTTCATGAAGGGCATTGTCATCATCTCCTCCAACATTGTCCCCATTCCTATTTTCATGATCATTCTCATTGTCCCCATTGGCATCATTTGTATGGGGCATATAAGTGGCTTGTTGCTCTAGAAGTTCATCCATTGTTTCTTCCTCTATAGCATCTTCTTGGGTTACTTCATTACAAATTCCATATAGAACATTCACTTTCAAATCATGTTTGCATTTGTTTCCTCGCAATGACCATGATAAATCACACACTAGACCATTTGCAGTAGATGTTGATACAATGTAATATTTTGCACAATCTGCTTGGCTAATAACCATGTATGCACCTTCAAAAATGTCACAGGGACTAACATCATTGTCAAGAATTATCCTAGATTTCTCTAATGAAGTCTCAAGGTACCTCTCCTTCTTCCAGTTTGTTAGAAACCAAGAGTCCTTCAAATAGTTTCGATGCATAAAAAAAGGTTCCACCCTCTTCAATAGGGAGAAAATAAACCAATTCATTCTCCTAGAGCATTTATGCCTTCGGTCACATAAGAAATTGGTCTTCAAGAAGAAATGGTATGATTCAATTGAACTATTGGACTCTTGATTAGCATGAGGAAAGTCCCAATAACATTTTTCCCACATATCTAATAAGAAAAAAAAACCAATCATTAATATGTTAATTTAATATAACATGTAATTATAACTAAATTAAAATGATCTATATATGTTGGGGAAAGTAATCTAAGACAACATAATAAGTAACTTACATATTCTATACCCTTCCAACCAATGTTTTCTTAAGTAGTCCAAAAACTTAACTTTGCCAACAAATTTTTCAAAAAATGTTTGCATTGCCTCACTAAGAACATCATGATCACAACAATGGTGCATTATCTCACCTAGACTATGAGATAATTCCCTGCCTGTTTCAGGGGAAGATGCCAATTGAAATGCATTTTTTTACCAAGCACAACGAACATGCCAACAATAAAGGAGGAAGTGACAACCAAAAATTTTCCTACAAGAAAAATGATATTGTTCTTGTGTTAATTAAACACGATTAACATTTAGCAACCAAATATATTCATCATTAAATGTAATAACAACACAAATTTAGGTGTACATGTGCTAATGATAATTCATACATTCATAACGTGTAGAATATTTGTCTCACGTCAATGCTTTAATTTTTGCTAATGTATCATCTATCATGACAACATTCAGTTTGCGTGAACACACTTCCCATGCAACAGGAACACTAAGAATCGAAGGCAAGAACTGTGTATAATTGGTACTACACAAATCAATACAATAATCAAGTTCTCAATTTTATAGTACTAATTATATTGAATGAAACATTGAACTCAATAGAAACATAAAAAAAACTAATAAAACTCACCCCATATTTGTTTGTGCTAAACGTAGAATTCAAATCCAACATGTTGTTGTGAGAACACATGACCATCATATCAAGCATCCATTCTATTTGGATGCCAATTATGAATGGTACATCCTCCCCATTCTGGTCACTAGTAGAAAAAAAAAGATTTAAAATGATTTTTTCTCTTGTTGATACCACTTGTTAACACTCAAAGAATCCTTGGGATCTAATTGATACTTATCTTTCAAATGGCGGTTGAATATATTGGAGACATATTTTCTACATAAATTAAGGTCTGTAGCACCCATCATTGAACCAAAGAGCCCATCAAGTATATGCCATTCAAATATTGTAAGTCCACAAAGTGTCTTTATCATTGATTGGATCTCATTTGAAAGACCGGGGGTGCTCAAGGACTTTGGATTGCGAGATCTATCATATTTTCCATGGCATGGGAAACCATTGCAATCCTTATGTAGGTACTCATTATAGGTGATAGTTGCAACCCATGGCATATCATTCACTTCCTTTGATATAAATTTTCATTGACATCCTCTATTTTGGATAAAAGTTGGCTTTTTGAAATGTGGTTGTGGATGTCCTCTAAAAGCATTTGGGCCATAACAACATTGGAACCTAAAATATAACCAACATTCAAAAAAAATATCATTACATATAATAGTCATACCAATACATAGTTTAAGGATGTTGGATCCATCATAGAAGAATCACCATCACCAAATCCCTTCCTATGTGATCTTCATATCAATGTACATGGTACATGGGAGTTGTTTTGCTCTCCCATAATAAAATCTTCCAACCTATTGTATGGTATCAAAGAAGTACGATCAATGCTATCAATAGTGCCATCTTCACTATGTATATCACTCCAAACAAGGTATTGGCTTGAAAATATATGCTTGTTTGATAAACTTTGAACAATAAGGTTCTTAATATGTGAATGTTTTGTCTTGCAAACCATTATGCCAATTATTACATTATGTCATGTTTTGTCTTGCAAACCATTATGCCAATTATTGCATTATGTCCGTGTAGCAACCCATAAAAAGCAACCAAATCAAAACAACATAAACCATCGATTTTCGACTTCTCCCCTTCAACTTCTGGATCCATGGCTTCATCCCCCTAACTATGTCTCGGTTTCGAAACCCGTAAGGCTCCTCCTCCGCCGAGTAGGTAAGGCTCCTCCTCCACAGAATACGTGTAAGGACTCTGGTAAGGCTGTTTCCAAGGCGAAACTATCCATGCATGCACAGATTATCGGGGCCAGTGGTCCAAGCGAACTTATTGGGATTCCTTTCGATCCTTCTGATTCCCCGAGAGGTGTTTGTTTTTTGCTTAAACTTCTTTCCAAAAAATTGAATATATCCTTCTTAGCAGCCCATAAAAAGCAACCAACTCAGAACCACATAACGCATCAATTTTGGACCTCTCATCTTCAACTTCTGCATCCAGCGCTTCAACCCAGCGATGCCTTGGTTTCGAAACCCCGTAAGGCTCCTACTCCGCCGAATACGTGTAAGGGATATCGTGCGAAACGATCCAGAAAATAATGTGCATACATAAATTATTACGGCGGGTAGATCGTGGAAATCCCATCAAATAAATTGGATGTCAAATAAAATTGAACGTGAGGGAACTATCGTGGGGAGGACCTGCCTAATTAAGGATACTAAAAAGGGAAGATTGTTCCCGAGTTAACCTACTCCAAAGTAAAACCCTTTAATTTGTTAGAAAACGACGAAGGAATCAATTTACCTTTATCAGTTTGAATACTGTCCACAAGTCTAGTTTACTCAATTATAAATACAGTTTTTCACCTTGTTTGTGACAAACGATGGTCCTTAAGGTGTGGATAATGGTCATTCATACTGGTCTCTTTTGCTGTTTTTCTTTTTTTTAAAGATTGGTTTAAAATTTCTGTAAAATTTAAAATTCTGAAGAAACTGTGTCGAAAGCCAGATTTTGATTACTGTGTTTGAAAATTTATTTTTGGAATTTGGTTAATTTTATAATAATTTAAATCTTCTAATTTTTATAAAAACTTAAAAATTTACTCATCGAAAAAACAGCCCACAAAAAATGAGGCGATTTGAGTGACAATATACAATGCATTTAAAGGCCATCAATAACTAACTTGTTGTGCAGGTTTTAATGCTGCTGAAACTATTATATATAGTCAAATTTTCTTGATATATATTCCTGGATAACATTAAAACCTACTTAGCAAACTGGTTATTGATTGCCGCCATTGGTCAATCTCACTGTCCTGAAGTAGATAAGCCCTGTTTTATTCATATCCGTCGTGTAGTAAAATTTAAGATTCTGTACATACCCACAGTACAAGATAAAATGGCAATCAAACGTTACTTAATATGGACCAAAATTTAGTTAATCCCCGTCTTCCCGCTTCCTTCACGTGACGAAGGATGCGTGTCATTAAAATGTGCAACGATTTATTCTGTCGATATGTAGGTCTGACAGTTTACTCCATAGATTTTTACGTTTAAATCTGACAGTTTACTCCATAGATTTCTACGTTTAAATTTCGACCCGACTTTATCGATAGACCAAATAAAATGACAGAAATTACATTTTTGCCAATAACTAGTCTGGACATTCAATTTACTAGTTACTGCGAATATTATAATTTGATTGATAAAGAGGCGTGTACTTTAGCTTTATTTCAGCGCTGTATGCGGCGAGGACTTTCTAAGATTGATTGATGTATGCACTGCTCTTTCCACATTGAAGCGGTGGTCACATCTCTACCAGTTTTGTCGTCCACGAGGGGAAAAACACAGCGTTCATGATTCTCTGTAAGCTACATTTGTTCATTTTACGAGCCCGTTCAATTTTTTTATTAATTATTTTTAATTAAAAATATCTACAATCAGACAAGCAATTGTGGTTTTATTATTAATTATTTTTAATTAAATATATCTACAATAAGACATGAAATTGTGGGTTTATCAAAATATAGAAAATTTAACTATAATTGTAAATTAAAAAATTATTTTTAACTATATAATGGTAAATTAAAAAATTATGTTTATAAATTATTTTAATTAAAAATATTAATAATTAAATATAAAATAGTGAATTTATCACATATAAAATATTGATTTCAAAATATTTTGCATTGAATAATTTTTTCTATTATTATTATTATTATTATTATTTATTTTTTTTCAAGAAAAAAAACTTATTTTTATTTGAGATAAATAAATTAAAGTGTTATAGGGAAAGCTAAACAAACATGATCTTATTTTTATTTGAGATAAACAAATTAAGGTGCTCTAGGCACAGCTAAAAAAACATGATTTAGAGATATGTCTATTTAGAATCTTTCATTATAGATCCAAAAATATCCACAACCTTCATAAAATTCAGGTTGTTGTGCTCTCTATAAATAAGACTATGACCGACCCAAAGAAACTGATATTTCCTTTAGTTTATGTGCTAATCAAAGGATCACATGATTATATATTTTCTTTAATTAATGTGCTAATCAAATGTAATAATAATTTTGTGCTTAGGCTTCTTTAATTTGACTAATGACTCTATGAATCACCCATGACTTGAAACTTACCAATCACTCTATCCAAAGAAGATTTTAGTAAGTAATATAAGGTCTTGAATTCTCCTTAGTTACTTGTTCCTCTTACCATATTACATTTGAACTTAAATATGTGTGTCTCTTAAATATATAGAATGAAGCAAGCAAATCTCACTGATAGAATATGGGCCTTGACAAGCCCCATCCAAATAGCCCCTAGCTAAAGTCTTGTCCACCTTTATTTCCAAGAGAATTCTCTATGATTTAACATTTAGAATAACCTTATATTAGGGAAATAAAGCATTAACCTGGGAAACTTCATGAAAATTAGTCATCATCTTTTCTTTAAACAAAATAAAGTTTCTAGTTATCCATATTCCCCGTAGAAACATAAATGGGATTGCTCTAAAGCACTTTAGATCTTGCTAAGTAAACCAAACAATAATACATGTTTCTATAAATTCACATTTCCAAAGGTGATGTATACCCAAAAGCTCCCCAACTTCAACATAGACTTTCTAAGAAAAACTACAATGCAAGAACAAATAAATGTGAAATGTTTTCCCCACTACTCCAAAGTGAACAAATAATTGGACCTGCTCTATTTATTTTCTAGAGGGATTTCCATGTTAAAAATTTAATGTTCAAGATGAGACACATAAACAACTTACACTTGGGAGGGGATTTAGCTTTCCAAATTTTCTGCCACCACCATTTATCATCAACTTTTCCTAGTCCAAAAGGAGTTGAATATCGAATACTAGTAGTATAATCCCCCCCTACTCCATTTAGAGCCCAGATTAATTCATCTGAGAAATTGTTCAATCTTTTATATCCATTTTTTAGTTCTACTAAAAAGTTATCCCATGTTTGGGCCAAATTTCCTTCTAGACCAAGAGTGAGTACCTTTTTCTAGCCCTTAGACCACAAGGATGTGTCATGTGGGCTATCAATCAAATTAAATGTACATTCGCCAATTACCTATAGGTGTTGAATGATTTCATCTCGGAGGAATATGTCTCTACCACACCCCATTATTTCATCTTCCCCACTCTCACTTGTGATCTGTCTCCCACTCTCCATGTCAGACAAGAGCCTATGAGTGGGAAGGCTAGTGTCTTTAACTTCCACTAGTTGGATATATTCACAATACTTTTCCTTTTCTTTTCTAATCCAGTCCAAGAGAGTTCTTGGAGAAATTCATTTCTATAAAAGTATATTTTTCCATAGGATCTTCTTTGTGATGAGATTCCTATATGTGCTAGGGTGTGCCTGTATACTGGAATATCTTCTATCACTCAATTTATCATAAATAATGTACCTCCCTTAGAGAGTCACCTATTTCACCAAAAAGAGATGCACTTTTCAATTTTAGATAGTAGCAAGTACAAATCTACCTTTCCATAAAAATTAGGATTAAGAGCAAGGCCCATATATTTAACCCCTTCTAACATGTCTAAGTGTTGAAAATGAAAATATCATCCAATACCTAGATCTTGATCACCTTCCAAACAAAATGTATAAAATGTAGACTTATTCTCATTTATTTCCATGCTTGTATCTGTATTGTTAAGATGTAAAATGTTCCTGAAACATTAAACATCCCTTTTTTTATTCAAAATGAGATAGTAGAACATCATCTACAAATAGTAATTGTGTGAGTACCTAAGATCTTCCTATTCACACACCTTTGATTCTCCTTGTTCTCCTAACTTCACTAATGGATATACTTAATCGTTCTGCTACCAAAAGAAACAAGTAGGGTGAGACTGGGTAGCCCTGTCTAAGCCTCCTTGAAGACTTAAAGAAACTTGATGATAATCCATTAGTCAATATTGCAAAGGAGGCAGTAATCACACATCCCATAATGCACTTTACCAAAGGAAGTGAGAGCCCTATGTGAATTAAGAGTAGTAAAAAAATCAGACCCTATCATACACCTTAGAAATATCTAACTTGATCATTCTTGATGGCATATGTGAGGTTTTGATAATGTGTAGTTCCTCTTGTGTTGATCTTATAGCCTCATGTATATGGCTCCCTTCCAAGAACCCAAACTACTCAGGTGAGTTTACTTTTGAGAAAACATTGTTTAGTTTAACTGCAATGACCTTGGGAATCATTTTGTAAATGTAGTTTGATAGGGTGATAGGCACGAATCCATTAAAATTCTTAGGACAATCCACTTCCGGGATGAGAGAAACAAAAGTGGAATTAAAAGATACATACACTCTCCTAGAATTTCTCACTTCTTCAAAAACTTTGAGCATGTCCTCACCTAGTGAGTCAAAAAACTCAATATAGAATTCCACAATCAATCCATTTGGGCCTAAACTTTTATATTTCTTAAAGTAGTTATGAACATAAATAAGTTCCTCCCTTGTGACTACATATACATCCTCTCATTCTCATCTTCTCCAACCAATTGAGGGAAACAAGTTGCCACGTTGAGAATTGCTGCTATGTTTTCTCTATCTAGTTCTTTAAACACCTCCTCAAAATGATACTCTCTTAATTGAACTAGATCCTTAAAGTTGTTGACCTTCCTCCCTTGCATGTTGTTTAATTCCTAGATTGTATTAACACACTTTTTGTTATTGGAAAAGTTTTTTAAAATGTTGGTATTTTGGTCCCCCATTGCAATCAAAGTATCCCTACTCTTGAGCCTTCATTCTCTTTCCCTATCTATAAGTGACTTTTCCTTTTTTGACTCCAATCCCTTGAAACGAACCTTATCCTTTTCATTGAGTTGACATATCTCATTAGTATAAATAAGTGATTTGAGGTCTTCTCCACTTCTTTTAGCTGACCATCCCTTCTCTATGTCTTTTTCCTGCCAAGTCAACCACCTTTTCTTTAATTGTTTTCAAAGCCTTTACAAATTGTTCACAAAAAGTGCCCTCCTATGAAGAATAATAGTTCAACCAACTTACCTTCACGAGTCCTAAAACTCCTCCTTGATATCCCATACTAGATTAAAATTGAAAGGATCTCTAGGATCATTTTTATCGAATTCCTAAACAAATGGAAAGCGATTTGGGAATCTATTGGACCTTACGGTACATGACAAATACATGTAAGCCTTTTGTAGAAATCCCCCATGGATCATAAACCTATCGATACTTTTGGAAACACAATATTCCCCTCTATATACTATTGTTCCAAGTTGGCTTGACATTAATAGGTTCAATATCCACAACATCTTCGTTATTAAACAAGTTATGGAAGAATCCAACTAATCTATCCACACTAGAATTGGATCCCATATCTCCATTCTAATAAAAGAAAGATTTAAGTCCCTTACAACAATGAGGTTATCAACTTTAAAACACTCAAAAGTAAATAAATTTTCCTATTAAATTGCTTACCCTCATAAGGCCCATAAAAATTTAGAAAATATTAGTAAAGTGAGAGTCAAGCCCAAGCTTTTACTATATACCTCTATTTAAAGCCTTGAATGAATAGATAAATAATTAATAAGGGATACACTACGATTCAAACTAGAAATCAACTCCTTGAAACCCTTATGAATCGAAAGCAAGAAATTCCCATCCTCAAAGACTTTTTGAGTTAAAAAATGAGCTTCTCTCCCTTTCCCATTGTCTCTTGTATCAAAACTATATCTCGTTTGTCTAACTCCACCAATGTCTTGAGGGCTAGTCTTGTTCTCTACACCCCAAAGCTTTCATATTAATTGAAAGCATTTTCATTAGGACACTGAACAATGATTTAGGCCTACTTTAAGGGCTAGTGTAATCAACCTCTATTTACCTTGATTCACTTCTTTAATTGCTCTCTCGTGAGCTAGTTTTAATATCAAAGTTGGCTTCCCCCTACAATCAAAGGTCATATGTCCTTTGGGAAATCCAAACCCAAACCTCTAAGGATAGTAAAATTGGTGGGAAAAAACCCCTCTTTGTTCATAGGAGGTAATGCCCTTCCCCTTTGCAAAGGAGTTTGAGGTGACGAGACTCTTCCTTCCACCAATAAGATTTTCCCTATCAACATAATGAATAGACTAACATTACTAAACATCAGGGGAATCCCTACTCACAACCCCTTTAGAAAAACACAAATCACCTAACAAAGAGACAATCCTACCACTACATGTAACCTTCTACTTTGATTCCACAAAAAATATTTCTACTTATTCCATATTTTGAAAAGAAGAGGACTCCATAGGCATGTGAAGAGGTAGTGTATTAGATTTACCCAAAAACTCAATATCCTCCATTAGTGGATGTGTTCTACACTCTTTCTTATTTTTTGGTGTTAGAGCATATTGATCCATGATGAGCTCCTAAGACAGGTCCCCAATCCGTAAGTCAACCTCCACCTTGTCTGTTGTATCCTTAACATTTCCCTTAAGGATATTGACTAGGCCATGAACTTATAAACCTCATTCCCTTTTTATCAAATCCATAAGTTTATCCTCCCTACCACAATCTTGAGTCGAGAGTTCCTTCTTCAACTAAATCATTTTGAAGAGAACCTTGTCACATTCCTTATGCAGATGTCCATAGGCATGGCACCTTATTCATATAAATCACCTTATGCATCTAAATCGGATGCTCTAATAATTGATAATCTTGGAACATTTTTGATCCCCGATTACAAAATCCACCATCTCATAAAGACCAAGACTGGCGTCTATCTCAACTAGCAATCTCACCATGGACATGATATTCCTAGTAAAAAAGATATCATCAATTAGAAGTGTCATACCAACCAAATTCCCAATAATTCTAAGGGATTGTACTATCTAGAGCTCCATGGGTAACATAGGAACCTTCACCTACACTTGAGTTTCCTCCATAAACTGATCTTTAACATCAAATAAGGGATGCCATGGCTTCATGGCTAGGAAGGAACTCTCCATGAACCATACTCCTTTAGGAATGAATGGATCTTCTCTCAATTGAATAAGAACCCCAACCATCCATGAGAGAGGATGTGAAAGGATATATCGTAGCAAAAAATGTGAACGCACACATTTTGAATCCAACTTCCAAGTTGTTCCCAAGTCACCCTTTGACCCATTAATTTCCCTACCAATATATTTTTTTCCAAAGCAAGTATTTGGTTTACACCAACATCTTCTCCAAGAACCAAGGTAACCTTACTCCTTCGATTTTTCACCACATTCCATTGCTTGTTTCCCTTCACCTCCTTCACCATGTCTCTCCATGCAAATTATGTAATTCCATATACCCACCTATAAAACCACCATATCCCACCTATGAAACCCTATTCCTTCCAATTTCTTCCATAATCCATCTCAGAAAACATAAACTCCAAGTATAGAGAATATAGAGAATGTTTTGTAGGTTCAAGGATTACTCCTTTCAATATCTTGAAGCTAGTTGTATTTACTCTTCACATAGTAGAACCGTCCTCCCAAAACAATATGCTAACCATCCTGTAAAGGAGGATCTGAATCACGACAATAGGCTTGCAACTTGCAAAATGACATCACATGCTAGAACCACATTACCTCCCAATGATTGTCAATTGAAACACTTACTCGAAGTTTACATTTCACACTATATTGTCAAATCTAGGCCACGAGTCAATCCTCAAGCTCAAGCCATGCATCAAGCATATAGGTGTTGAAGAACTAAATATAGCCATGATATGTATGATGTTGCTCCCAATTTATTGCCTGTTCCACTGTTTTCATGCATGGATGTGCATAGTGTAGTGCATTGCCAAATCTCCTGGGCGCAGCGTTTTTTCCTGGGCATTGTAAATTTCCTGAGCGCTGCGTTTTCTCCTAGGCACTGTAAATTTCCTGAGCGCTGCGTTTTCTCTTGGGCACTGTGTATTCCACATTGCGCTACCTAATTTTGCTACCCAATATCTGGAAGAGAACAGGTTTGCACACCGACACAACATAAGGGGTTCTACGTAATTTTGCTACCTAATAGTTCACAGAGGACAAATGTTTGCATGCATATACACCAGAATGGCACTACCAGTTGGCACTTAAAATCTAGGGAAGTCGAGCTAACATCTTTATGAGTGGCTGATGATGGAGAAGATTGCAGAAACAACAACTAGCAGTAAGATGACAACTTACAACTTCTACAGGAAACTTGGCAATGGAAAAAGATGTGCATCAAGGAAGAAAGTGTCATTCAAATCGTGTTGGATTAATTGACAACATTTTTCCTTTTTTGTAGAAGTTTCTTAATAGTTGTTAGCATAGGTGTACGATAGATAGTTGTTGATAGGAGAATCCAATGGGAGGAAGGGCCAGCTCACACCTCTAGCTGTTGCCTTTTTTTTTTATTATAAATCCATGTTCCAATCGAGAGGAAAGGGCGAGAGGCCGAGAGGATCTGTTTTTGTAATTTGATAGAATTAATTTGAAGATAACCTATCTTATCATTTTCTGTGTTAAGAATTCATTTGCAGACGAGAGTGATGTTTAGCTATGTTTTTCTCTGTTTTGACTCTTCATATTTATTCTTCTTCAACAACAAGCGTGAGAGGGTTGCTTAGGAGGATCCTTTGCGATCTTCTACCTTGTGTGTTGCTAAATATCTTCTGAAAATGATTTCCAAATTATGATTCTTCTATTGTATAAATAGTATGCTTGAAAATGATTTTCATGTCTTTGTTCGCAATTCTATGTTTTCCCATAAAAGTCTTCGACCTGAAAGCCTTGAAAGGCTAAACATTGCTTTTGGATAATCTCTTTTGTTGCATTTGCAAGGATGGATTCATATGATTTGTTAAAGTCAAGCAAATAGCTTTAGCCTTACCTCTCATAATTTCAAAATCAACTTTTTTTTTCTTTTTGTAATATTTGATGTTACCAAGCTCACGTGATTATAGTCTAGGGTGACTTTTGGAGTAATAATAGAACAAATAGCTGGAGCCTTCTTTATCCAATGGCACTTACAACGTGGGACTGGATCAGACGCTATGGATGGGGTAGCGAGTGGAGTAACATATATAGAGAGTGTTGAGCATTGCAGTTGAAACCCGACCTCCTATGGCATGACTCGAGAGACAAATCATAGTGACGCTTAGTGTGGTAAAGGTGGAACAAATGACAAATACGCCTGATTAGAAACCCAGGCCACGATGTCGTCACACATAAAACCCCCGCTATAGAGAGGAACCCTTAGCGTGAGAACCCTAGCTCCGATCTAATGATCTCATATTCATTTCCATAGACTGCTTAGCGCCAGAACGCTAGCTTTTGATCCAGCGATCCCATATTCACTTCCAGAACCCTAACCCTAGCTGTAGTCGAGTGATCCCATACTCCATTTCTCATACTTATACATATTCCTAGTATCTCATTTACAAAATTTACATCTACGTATAATTATTTTTATAGTTTTATAATAATTTTACTATGAAAATAATCCATGCCATTTTTAAATAAATGAAAAGGTTCAAATTTAAATTAAATCACAATTATGTTCATTGTGAGGACGATGTTATCTTCTTCTTAAACGTAAAATGTGCATCTTACATATGAAAAGAATGGGATGACTTGAAGTATTTTTCCACAATGTCATTTCGAAAATGAAATTTTAAATAGTTTTAATTTTTACCAAATGAGTTTTGGTAAAATGAATATTTATCTAATTATATTTATAAAGTGTTATTGAACAAAATAAAAGTTACATTTTTTTTTTAATTTGTTACAAATTAAAATAAAAACTGCCTAACTTTATTAAATTTTATAAGGAATTAGATCCTTAAAGATGCAAACCTTTTATATAATGCAAAGCTTATGATTTTTTTTTTCACTTTAATGTGTTGCATCCGTCTCAATTTTATAGATCCAAAGTTAACATGAATAGTCCATAGTTCCAATCATAAACAATTGTATGAAAACAATGTTATTCACTACCAAATTACCCCCATTGAAATCATATCATCCATGATGTAAACATAGTGGAAGGAAAATCAAGACAAATAAAAGTTATTTACTTGATGAAAATGGTAAATATACAATGCATTGCCTTTAGTTTAGATTTTTTCTTTATTTTCTCTTCATTTTGATTAGGAGCCATATGTTGTTATTGATTTACCTATTGCAATCTATATTTTTGATGACCTTTTTTCTTATTTTTTTATTTGTTTAAATAATTTATTTTTTTTTGTCTTTTTTAATTAGTTTTGCATTGCTCTTCATTTTCATCATTATTAATATTCTCATTATGAGAAGACATATATTTATGTTGAATGTGGTATTTTGATTATCTATTTTATAATAAAGAATAAAGAATGAATATCAATACACTATGAAGAAGAAAATAATAAAACAATGCTTAAATCAATTTATCATAAAAATAATTTAAAAACTTAAAACTTAAATTAATATACCTATACATAATTGATGCCTTCTAAAAATGAAGAAAACACTTAATTCAATGTAATGTGAGAAGGAAAATAATAAAACCTAATATTCATGTAAATAAATACCCAGAACAATTATTAATGTAAACAAATATCTGGAACAATCATTTTCAACATCATGTTCTCTCTCTTTATTGACATCCAAGGAGGAATGTTATTGTTCGTAACAAAAATTGGCCACACTGAGTAAATAGACCTAAGCTCCCCGAATCGATTAACATCGTCAGCTGCAAATGAAATCCTAACATTACGAGATTCATCTTTGAAATCTGCCAATTTTTCCTCAATTTCCCTAAATGCATAACCATTGACAGGCATTCGAGGAACACCATTTCCACTTTTGTTACATGCATGGTAATCCATAAATTGTGCTATTATTTCACACCTGAACAATCACTACAAACGTGTAATTATGGGAATATGACGAAGAACCTTTCGAAGCACCCTTTTTGTTGCTTGATCAGTTCGATATCTACCAATAAGACATTATGGGCATTACGTTTTCAAAGCATGTCGTCCATAATATATAATATGATCATTAGGGCATGCATCTATAGTTTGATAATCCATTCCAATGTCTTTCATAATGGCATGCAAATCTTGATATGTGCGAGGTAAAATATTTGACGATGGTAACAAAAATTCACCTAACAATCTAGAACATAACAAATAACTAGTTAATGTAAAGAATATTAATCATAAAAGTTGCATTCTTATTTTACACATTAATTAACACTAAAAAAAATAGAAAAAAATCAACATTCATGTATATGAGATGAAACATATTACATACCTTAGGATCTCTGTCATACAAGTGTTCTACATATTATTCATAACCTTTAAGTTCACTCCTTTAAGTTCACTCGCAACAATGTAGCGGAGATAAGATTTTCTCTTGAGCCTTCATTAAATCGTTTATTTTCCTTTTCTAATAGAGGTTCATCATAAATACCATCATTGTCCCCATCCTCATCTGGATGAGAAAACAAATCTTGGATCATTTGATTTGTCCCATCATATTCGTCCATGGGATCATTAACTTGATTTGTGCCATCATCTTCTTCCATGACATCCTCATTTGGTTGATCATGTTCCTCATCTTGTACAATATCATTTGTACTACTACTTGGTGCAATATTCTGCAGAAAGTTAGAGGGAAACTCTAACTTTATAATTACAAACAATCATGCAAAATTAGTGTGTATAACAAATATTCAAACAATATATATACATATATATAATTTTATATAAAATCAACAATATAAAAACAGATAATGAATATATAGCTAATTACCATAGGACGATATGCATTTGATCCCCCATCAATGTGCCCATATTTCCTACAATGTTTTTTAGTTGTTGCTATTAAGATTCTTATGGGATGTGTAGTGCAACATTTTTTGCAAGGGAAATAACATCTACCATCACCGTTTTCACCCTCATTACTTTTTTCCCACCTCTAATATTTTTCGACATTCTTCCATGCAAAAATACCCTTTCTAAATCGTCGTGGTTATAGAAAGATTGTCACAGCTTCTCTAATTTGCAAAATATTTATAGATATTTTTTTTGTCGCAAGAGCGACGAACGTTGACCAAGTCAATGTTGACTTTGTCAAATAGTGTAACGGTCAATGTTGACTTTGTCAAACAATGTAATGATCAAAGGTTATTGTCTCAAGAGTTCGTCGCAAGATAGATAGGAGTCCATTATCTTTAGGTTTTTCACTCTTGAGATGTACAACTCGTTTCATCTCAAGAGCGACGAATGTGGGATGGATTTATAAAAAAATTAAAAAATTCAACTGTTTATCTTCAATTTTGCGACGAAAGGGTACTTTCATCACAAGTAGGCATCGCAATTTTTTCAATATGTAGTATGATATCATCCTTTGAAATATTTTCAACCAAACACCATTTTCAAAACTATTGTCAAATGGAATATGTTTCTAAGGTTTATATGGTTGCAATATTGTTTACAAATTTTTGGAATGATCCTCCAATTTAGAGGTAGTGAAAATTCTATAAGTTATAAAACCATGTTGGCATTCTAAAATTAAAAGATACAAAATTTTTTGAAAATACCAAGCATCAAAATCATGGTGAGGAGTGTTTTACACCAAAATTTTAATTGATATTGCAAAAAGTAGAGTCATATGATCCAAATTGTAAGCTACAACAATGTTGCATGTTTCTTAAGCTATAACAATATTTTAGATTTCCAAGTTACAAGAGTATTGCATATTTTTAAAAGCTAAAACAATATTGCAGATTTTTAAAAGCTATAGAAACATTGCAGATTTTTAAGCTACAACAATATTTTAGATTTTAAAAGGCACAAGGGTATTAATTGTAAAGATACAAGCATTGCTACATGGATGTTCATTGAAAAAGGGTTTTCACATGAACTATCTCAATTTTTTACACACAGTGTTCTCCAATATACTTCTAACATAAGAATTGAAATTGCCATGATTTGAAGTCAGGTGTTCCTAAAGAATTCGATGATTTGAAATTTTGACATTTTTTGGTATATATACTCCCCAAATTTGACACCATCACAATACAACATAATCTCAAAATTAAAACCAATTCCAATGTTTTTTAAATCATTTTGGTGAAATTACAATGCATGAGTTTCAGGGAAAGGTCTGTAGAATTCATAACATATTCAATGTTCAAGATCATCTCATACATCCTATGTTCCATCATTAATATCTAATGGTCATTATCTAAGGGATAGATTGGATAAGAACAAGAAATGGCATATTCTAATTAAATATGGAGAGTGCTACCTTTTTTTGAGAATTATGGTTAGTAAATGGTACTGTTAGGAAGTGTCCATCATTACCATCACATTGACATGGTTAAAATATCACCACTTAAGGAGGTTGGCCCACTGTGTTTTAGGCTTCTTGGAGAGTCCTTCCCCTACTTTGAGCTTTATGACTGTTTTGGGTGGTTGTGTAATAGAATGTGCAAACATCAACTCCTTTTTCTAAGGATTGATCTGCTGTTAAGATTCATTTGAATTTTTCACTTGGATTGGATCATGGACCTAAAACTGCCTAGTATAATTACCCACCATTTCTTCCATGACACATTTCTTGGCTTTCTTAAAGAACATTCTATGAATTCATATTGTGGATAATTATTCATAATGGATTTTGGATACTATGAATGTAACACCATGTTTGATCCAGGTGGATATTGGTGGCCACCCACCTATTCCAACTGGCTCATATTGACAGTTCTTAGTTCAACACGTTCTTTTGTAATTCTTTGTAATTGTGGGTTCTGCACTTCCGGGGTTGTATGAATCCATACACAGTTTCTAAGTGGATATTGGTGACCACCCACCTAGTCCAACTGCCTTATTTTGGAAGTTTTAATGGCAATACATATTTTTCTACTTCCATAGTCATTTTGGGGCCCTAAACAACAATTTTTTTGGCTTCCCATAGTCAAACTGTAGACGGAGTTAGATTTTGATGACATAATGTGTATTTCTCAAAAATACCTTTCCAACGGGATATCAAACGCCTAAAATTGAGGTCGTATGCAAACGTTACGACCCCTGGAAGTTGAGGTACCAACTTACCCATTGAGGCCCACATAACTTTTGGCGTTTCATATCCTAGGGTTAGGGTTTTGGATGACATGTAATGTTAAAAAGGCCTATGTAGCCTCATTGTAATCATTCTACTCAAATGGATGTGTGAAGCAGAAACATCTCTTCTCATAGATAGCTACCACCATTCGAGCAAGTTGTTTTTAGTTATGCAGGTTTACAGTTTCATCTTATTTTATTTATTCAATAGAAGTTATTGCTCACTGGATATATGTTGTTATTCTCTATATCTATGTGTTATTATATTCAATCTGTTATTTATTTCGTTCCTCTCATAAATCCATATTAGTTGTATCAGAGCGAACTGCTCTTCATTTATTTTTCTTCGTGCATGTCCCCAACAATATCTCGGTACAAGAAGTTCGGACTTGAACCAATCGAGCCTTTGCAATATTGGTCACACTGAGCCCGACCACAACTCATGGGGGATGAGAAGAAAGATGATGGAGTAGGAGATATTTTTAAACTATTTCTCAAGGAACCCCTTGCATGACAAAGGAACAAAATGATGGACAACTTTGCACAGATCCTTTGGTGGTTGTGCAGAGGAGAAACATCTTCATCAAGTGGCCATGAAACCCCCTTCAAGGTACAATTAAATTTTGATATTCCATTATTTGAAGAACTGATAGATGAAGATGTTATAGATAAATGGTTGAATATGCTCGAAGCGTATTTTTCGGTCCACAATTTTTCCGATAGGGAAACTATTACTTTTTCACTCCTAAAGATCATCCCCCATGTTAAGTACTGGTGGGATAATCACTCTAAGAAAAGGGACATAGAGGAATATGAAATATTTGTGGTCTCCTACACATGGGATTACTTCAGGGATTTGATTAAAGAAAAATACTACCCCGTTGGAAGCTATGAGGACTAGTACACAAGATGGACCACCCTATGTCAGGAAAGAGACCATACAGTACCAGATTTCACCAATATTTTCCATACCCTGCGCACTAAATTGGGTATCAAATAATATGAATGACATATGGTTCTCAAATACCACAACTATCTACATAGATACATTTAAACAAAAATGGATTTTCTCGATATCACATCATTGAGTACGGCTTATAGATATGTTGTCAAGATCGAGCAAAATTTAAGCAAAAGAGGAGGGAGTTTGGATCTGTAAACTCCTCATAACCGAAGTAGGTCAAAGGCATCCCCAACCCAAAAAAAAAGGACAAAGCGATGATGGCCACTCTCAGGACAACCAGTCCAAGCCGCAACACAAGAAGGATAATGAGAATTTGAAGAAGGACACATGAAAGTTGCGTGAATACCATAAAATCCATTGGCACAACACCGAAGAATTTCTCTCCAAGAATTCACTAGTGGGTGAGATGAAATCTTCCGATTCAGAGGAAAATTCTGACTCTAAATAAAATCCAGAAGGAGGGAAGCAGATTATCTATGTTGAACCACCAAAGTCTAACCAAGCGAACCCGAAGAACTAGAGGAAGGGGAACACCTCTTTCACTCACAGATGTGGGTAAAGGGGGCTCTACTTCATTTCATTGTCGATAGCAATAGTCAGAAGAACCTGATCACATAATAGGTCATCAAGCAATTGGATCTGTCGATGACACCACACCTACAACGCTACACCATCGATTGGTTTTTCCAAGGAAGAGATCTCTGCATCAACCAACAACGTCATATTCCCTACGAAATCAATCCATTCAAATATGAAGTATTGTGTGATATTTCTCTTCCCGAAGTTTGTGATGTTCTTTTAGGACAACCATATTTGTGGAAGTGACATGCTATGTATGATTCTATACCTCATAGTGTTATTATGACTTTGGGTAGACAATTGTATAGGATACCAGAGGTAGCGTCACCTACCTTTATTTATTTAATCTTTGTTAAGAAGTGAAGTAAGGTCATTTCATAGAATGGGAAGTTTATCTGGTTTATGATTTGTGCCCATAGTAAGCAGAAGGTCACCGCCACATCTATGACCTCTACACATATCATCTCTTTGCATCAGAAGAAAGTGGGCATAATAGTTGAAGATTATAGAGACATCTTGTTAAGAACCAACCATCAATATAGCATAGAAAAACCTCAGGAAAAGTACTCAACGCCTTGAAAAAGAGATAATTTCAGATAATAAGCCTCTTCGAGGGGGCAACCTCCTTTTACCCCACTTAAATTTTCAAGTACAAGATGATTCAAAATGAAAAT
>ML793498.1:398313-415557 GCA_009831015.1 Picea engelmannii | reverse complement strand
GAATTAACTGAAAGAGAAATATACAACCTGAGCCTTGATGTCGTAGATCTCCTTTCAATGGCTCCTAGTTCTGACACACACACTTGCTCATGCATGAAGAAAATCAACCACATAAGATGACCTTGCTATTGTCCTTTGCTGCTATAGCTTCAGTCCTCCATACAGTCTTGAACTGATTCTCCCATCAATCTCTTACTAGCTTGCTTCTAATCTTTCTTGTTAACCCTTTCCATGAGCAATCTCCTCAATATATAGTAGAAGATAACTTGGTTACTTGGATAGAGAATGATCCCAAGATATCTGGAAAGTCAGTATTTTGCCAACCATTCGAAAGCCAACTCATCCTTCTAGAAGATTCTTTCTAGAAGGATCGAGAACTCATCCATTTTCCTTCTTTAGAAACATGTCCGCACCCTGACTTCAAGTACAGTGTGAGAAGTTCGCAGTCAAGCTAAAGGCAGCCTGCGGGAATTAAGGATTCCCGCAGGTGAGTATATATGCAGCCTGCGAACTATCTTTTAAACTATGCTTTCTGGAAACTTACAAGTGTAACCTTTCTCATGAAAATGTTCTTAATAAAGAGTTTGATTTTCTATTATCATGACACTATCATGACATCATCCCGATGACCAAAAATGTGGATAACAATGTGACTAAAACATCAGACCAAATCGAATCTAGGTGTTGAAAAAGGAAAGATAAATCTCGTCTTGCTACCAAAAGAAAGGAGAAACACTATCGAAAATGGAGTATGCATAGTGGCAAAGGGGAAGTACTTGCTTAGAAGTCCAATGAAATAGAATTTAATGAAACATGGGAATATGACTCTGAAAATGGAAAGATGTATGCAGATAGAGGGTCTTTGCTTACAAGATATGGATATATTGAGCTCTATGAGGAAAAGCTCTTCCAGAGAATGACTAATCAGTTGCATTGGGACATGCAACTAATTTGGAAAGGAGGAGATGTCAGGCTTATTATATGACATCATTTAAGCCTAATTTAACTATCCTATTAACTCATCCTTGTCCCATTTGCACATCCACATGTTTATTGTTAATCTATCTTATGATGAATTGGCTATTAGGATTAATAAAATATATCTGAGTTGTTTTTCTATGAATTTGATTAAAGTGTTTTATTAGTTTCTCTTCATTTCCAAAGTATGTGCTTAACCTATGATATGAAGTGTAGGCATCTTCCTTAGTTCATTAGTAAAGTTCAATGCATTGATAAATTTATTTATGAGTTATCTTTGAGCATGGAATTCAACACATGTGAGGATCATCTCTCAAATGGATCTTTTGGGTATTTTCTTTAATATTCTATTCTTGGAGAGTTGTTGGAGTTGTTTTACCCACACATAACCACTAACATGTATAATGGGCTTCAATTGGAGCATGTTGGAGTGAGGATATTGCCCCTTATTCATTGTCTGAGAATTTTGGGTGCATATGAAGTTAATCTTTATATTATCCTTGGTTTATATAATACCCATGCTACCAAATTGATGGTGGATCGAGCTCCCTCCTCCAACAAACCATACCTAGTGCAAAGCATGAGTTTTTTAGATTTAGACAACCATTGGTCCGTTTTTCTTTGTTATGAGTTTTCTAAACATGAGATTCAACCCAACTATATATGTAATATATTTGTCCCAAGGGGTTGATATGGACATGGGGTGTTGTTCAAATATATGATGTAGATATTTAGATTACCGTAATAAAAGAATAGAGCACCCAAACTTTGGAATATTTGATGGTCATTTCTTGAATGTGTGAATTCTGATTTTCATTTTCTAGTGTTGTTATAATATATCCCAGCTCTTTTCTCTCTAGAGGGGGTCCACTCCAGAGAACAAGAGCTATGTATATATAGATAATTGTATTTAATGTATATAAATTTTATTTATTTTATCATCTATTTTTACTTTGTTGTTGTTCCATTTCCTTTACAAGTTGTGGATCTATAAATTATTTATGTACGTTATTTTAACACACCCAACCCTTGAGTACCCTTTCTAGGGATGGGGCATCAAAATTTTTCTTACTCTAATCCTCTCGAATCATCTCTCAGAGGTCTTCCTCCTTCTTCGACTCTCCCATGGATTTCTAACGACTGTTACTGGGCTCTAATCCGACCTCTTGTTTGTAAGTTATGGCCTCCTGAACTTCTTTGGGCGTCATTGATTAAGTGCCATGTGGCACCCACATGGATCCAACTCATTAGTAATATCCTCATGTTCATACCTCTCGCAGAGAAGGTCTATCCACTGTCCAATCCAACGACGAGACTTAATCCTCATCTAACACACAAGCTGGAGGAGAATTTGACGGTCGATGCTGAAAGCCCCTTTTTCCTACTTTACACATGTTCTCCGGAGTCCCAGAATCTCTCCATGTGGCTTCGGCCTTCAGGCCTTTCAACTTCCCATAATAGTACATCCTAAACCCCCGGAGTCTCGAACTCTTGAAGGGTCCACCCTCGCACAGGGTGATGTAAGAGATGTGAAGGAAAATATAGGTGGGTCCCATATACTTCTCCCACCAAATGGACCAAATGGTAAGTGCCAGGTGCGACACACGAAAAGTCATAGATGACACATCGCCCCTTCAAGATTTGACACGTGTCACATGTTAATGGACTTGTAGGTTCTACGAGATGTACGATTCCAGGTGATACATCAGTCATGGATCCACATCACCCTGGATAATGTCATTGTGCCACATCACTTTAGATTGATAGCCTTCCAATCCATTTGATCTCATGGTCGAGGTATGTCCACATAAACCATGGATCGACAACCTCCGTTACTTCATAACTTCAGCGTTCAGGGAATCTGTGGTGTCTCTTCCTCCTTACTCCTTAGGTGGTTAGTGTCGGGTTGACCATGGTATAGATCTAAAGGTCAGAGGGGATCCTAAATGATCATCGGATCAATGGCTCTTGCCAATTCATGACTTCTACGTTTGGGAGTTCTACCTGCTCAATACTCCTTTTCTCCCATAGTAGGACTTCGTTGAAGTGCTACACGTGAATCCTTCCACTCGTGGATTATATGGTTGGGAGGGGTTCTCCATGGAGTCCCAAGATCAAAAAATTGCAATTGTAACTCATGGGTCCCTTGGTCTCAGTATTAGGCCACTCCTAGAGTGACACCTGTCAACCAAAAAACTGTTGGCAAGATACGTGGCACATGCCTCAGGTCATCGACATCTCTTTGCTCTGCCACAAAGCTACCACACATGGAATCATTGTCACTTGACACGTGGATCCCCACGCACTCCTGACGTGATACACTCATCCCCATGAACAAATGGTTGAGAGGGATCCTGAAGGATTCGAATATCAACGGTCCACGATACTTTACAACTTCAAAATTCAAAGGTTTTGGCGGTTGTGAAGTTATAACATCCCAAATTTCCAAACTCACAAGACCCCAAAGACAATAATATCTTAGCTCCTCTCGGACTTAGCATAGGGTTATTGAGTCTTGGTCATATGGGACTTAATCACGTTCTAGACGCTACACTCACAGTTCTTGTCCAATAATTGGTTAAGGTCGAGGGCATGATTTTTTGGTCTCTTGGTCGATTGGTTTCAAGAAATCATCTTCCATTCACCGACTTAAGTTCTAAGACAAGAAAAGGTATTATTCGACCTATGCAAGGACCGCGAACTATTTTCTAATTTCAATTGAGGACCCATGTCTATTATTCCTTTTGCGGCTACGTGGAGATAACCAGGAACCATTAAAAAACATTGGTTCATATAATAACCATAAGCATTTCTATAAATAATCATAAAACGTAAAGTTTAAATCATATACATTCAAATCATACATTTAAATTCAAGTTGAGAGAGTCTATTGAATACTTATCTATTACAGTTGATAGTCAACCAACTGACTGTGGGTGTTCACCTTTCCACCCAACCATAGGCTCAGAGGGATTCATTCTTAGCACTCTTTCCACCTCTGTGCCAAGCCATGCTATCACTAGGGAACTCTTGTAGTTTTTCAGACACTCTCTCTCTCTGTTACAACAACTCTTGGAATTGTTCAGAGATTCTCTCTCTTTGTCAAAGCCTCTGTGAGGTTTATCAGATGTTCCCTTAACATCAAGCTCATGATCTTCTTCTCAGTTCATGTCTTCTACAAATTCTCAAAGATCCTTTTTCTTGTTCTATCCAGTAACCATAATATCTTATCAAGATTCCATTTCTTCCTCTGAGTTAGAGAGCCTCACACACTCTTCCTCTTTTCTTCTGCATATCCAAATCATGCATTTTCATTAGTTCATCTCTTCCTTGCCTACCTTCGTATCTATTATTTCATGCCTTTCTCCTCCTCAATAAGGTTTTGAAGCCATCCTGTTCCTTTTTTTAGAAGGAAACTTTGGTCATTCTGGTCCTGTAGTAAAAAATCCCCTCTATGGTACTTCAGGATGACAGTTTTTTGTCTCCTCAACTAGACCCTCCATGCTTCCATTCATTGGGGTGGTTGACGGTTCAACCACCGGTCCTTTTCTTATTAACTAATTTTTCCTTGGGATCAGGATGAGACTTATTATTTCAGTAAGGAGAAATTTGGGACATTTTGACATAATGAACCCTTTCCATAATTTTCCCACTCTTTTCCTCTAGTGATATCATGACCACTACTTCAAGGCATCATCCCCACAGTCAATCATTGGAAATATACAAAATAATACGTTTACATTTTTCCCATGCCATAACATGGTGGTCATAATTAATGATTAATTACAAGATGGGGAAACAAGGGTGTAACAATCCCCTCCCCCTTAAAAGGAACGTTGTCCTCAGTGTTCTTTTTCAGTAACACTTGTCATGTCTTTATCATTTAGTTGTTTTAGAAATATTGATTCTCTTTCTTGGTCAGGTCCTTTCCAGAATCTTGGACTTCATCACATGCCTTCAATAATCTTGGACGAAAATAATATTAATCACAATTTCATGAAGAAAAATTTCATTGTTGTGCAAAATTCAAGAGTAAAAAATTAAAAAATATAGCACAATACTTATATGTGCAGATCGTGGATTCACATCCACATGGATTTCTTGTTATCTTAGCTCACTGTTTTTCCTGGACATACCCATTGCGTGCATCGTCCCAATCAATAGTATATAAGAATTATCAAAGTCTCATATTCCTTGCATTCACTCTATGGCATCCCCAAAAAATAAATATCTATATGTGCTGGAAATTTATTTCCGTTTTTGGCAAATTCAAATTTAGAATTTTTTTTCCATTTATGGCAATTCCAAATTTTGAATTTAATAATTGTATTTAATTATTGTGATTATTGGGCAGAGATCTATTTGTACCCAACTAACTATTTGACTATGACACTTGTATCACAACAGAATAATTATATTAATTGCCGAAGGACAAATGGAACAACCACGTTAAAATCAGCTGCCAATGACTCCATGAGTGGGGAACAAGTTGAAACTGCCCCTGGGTTGATGATTACAAGTGGAAAATTAGATATTTGGCCACTGGTATCCCCTGAAAATCAAGGATTAAGAAAAACTGTGAAAATCCCCAAAGGAGGGAAAAGACTTGGACAAAAATGGATAAAGAGCATATGCGAGTAGGCAGGACATTGCCAAGTATGCGAGGAAAGGATTACTGAGCTCTCTTGCTGTTATGAACACTGTGGATTGAGTGTGAGGCAAGAGGAGCTTGCTAAAACAGAATTATCTTTTTGTTATGAACACTGTTGAGTAAGTGTGAGGCAAGAGGAGAACTGTTGGAATTGAAGGACACTGCTGAGGAGGAGTTTCCAAGTTCACCCTCATGGATTCATGGTCAGGCTAGGGGGTGAATCGGGCAAGCATATTTGGCTGCCATGTTCTACGATTGGGAGGAACGTGGCTGTTCCCTTTGTCTTCCCATGGATTGGATTAAGATATGTGGATCTATCCCTTTTTATTATGAAAGGCTATATTTTCATCCGATGTCATGTATCCTGTAAATATGAACTAGAATAGTTTTCATTTTCTGTTGAATGATTTGATATCTGATGCATTGTATTTGATTAAAAAATAGAACTGCAACGATTCCTCTTCTTTGTTTATGTTCGTTATGAGAAATTTATGTGAAGGAAATCTATATATATAGTTGTAATTCATTTGCTGGAATGTTCATATCTATCTGCCGAAGTAGAGTTACTGGTAATGGAAGATGAAGTCTGTTTGTAGTTTTACTTTGTCTGTCGTCGTGTAGTTTAGAATAAACATCCAAACTTTGGAAAATTGTTCCTCCTGTGATTAAAATGCTATATGGATGCACCTGTAATTTATATTCCTTTAAGTAAGTAAGGAAAGGAGGAGCTTAACGTCAATAGGGCAGGTCCTCTCGGTAGTTAAACCCCCAAAAAACCAAACTCATATCCCTCAGAAACATCAAATTATAATTACCAAATTCTGATGGAATGATATTCTTAACTATGTATTTTTATAGACGCACAGATCTAGTACTGTTGACATTTAATGCAGTGATTTAAAAGAGGCTCTGAGTGGATATTATAGAATTTACCCTATACAGAGAATTTTTTTATTCTTTGTGTCCCTATGTGCACGTAAATTTCCTAAGTCCTCAGGCGTTCTGAATTCTGTGAAGTAAAGGTATATCGTATCATTCTACACCCTCAGTCTCCCAGAAACAAAAGAAAGTTTTCTCCCAAAAAACGAAGTTTGAGAATACCCGCAAAGGTTAAAGACCAAGGAGTGATGAAAATAGTGTGAAGAGTTATAGTAGGAGCTCTCTCTCCCTTTGCGTTTGTTTTTATTTCCTTAACTTTTTGACAGGAGCACTTAGTCCAACTTCCCTTTCACCTTTCACAGGTTCGTGTATATTGAAGTATGGATTCTAAACTCACAAAGTTCTGAATCCCGAAACCCCGAAGCTTCCACTTTTCACTTTTCAGTTTTCCTTTTTCTTTTGTGGTTGTGCACCATGTGTTCGTAAATCCCAAAATCCTGAAGTAGTGGGTCCCACTTTACCTTTTCGGAACCTCGGTAAATGTCTTTCACGGTTGTTGACATTTGAAACCCCGAAACGCCAAGTTCCGAAATCTCGAAGTAGCGGGTCCCACTTTACCTTTCCGGAACCTCGGGAAATGTCTTGCGCGGTTGTTGACATTTGAGACCCCGAGTTTCGAAATCCCAAAGTAGCGGGTCCCACCTTACCTTTCTGGAGCTTTGGGATATGTTTGTGTTGTTGTTTGACATTTGAAACCCCGAGTTCCAAAATCCCGAATTATGGGTCCCACCTTTCCTCTTTTTCACCTTTCGTGATTTCGGAAGTTCTGGTGTGTAAAGGCTTGGCGTTTGAAGTCACAGGATTATGAATCTCGAAATCTCGAAGGGGGTCCCACCTTTCCTCTTTTTCACTTTTCATGATTTTGGTAGTTCTGGGGTGTAGAGGTTAGGCTTTGAATTCACGAAACTCCGAACCCTGAAACCCCGAAAGGCGGGTCCCACTCGTCCCTTTTCTCTTTTCGCAAGTTGTTGTGAGGAACTTTATGATTCGACAATTCATAGGATTTTAGTACTTTCCCGTTGAATTTTCCACCGTTCGTTCCTCTAAAGACATCTGATCGTTACCCTCCTGAGTTTTGATAGATCATCCTTAACTTCTACATAGATCTATGGGATCTAACGATCCACTAGATTTTGGTCCATTTCCCGACAATTTTATCACCATTCGTTCTCCTAAAGATATATGGCGAGGAAGATTTGGCATTTTTCCACTGGATATCGACCCCTGCAAGACAATGTTTCTCTCAACCTCGCTCTGAACACTTCAGGGTGATATCCTTTTCTCTCTCTGAACAACAGAGGCTCCTTCGAGCTAAGTTCGTATCGCCCTCTTACTTTGAGTATGATGGAAGGGTGCAGGGAATAAGGGAAGGAACAAAATCATGGAGGGACTTTTCCTTTTACCCACATAAGCTTCTATTTGAAGTAGATTAGATGGGTGTAATAATACCCTTATGGTTAGAATTGAATCATTCCTTGTTTTTTTTTTTTTACATTATAAGCTTATAACGAAATTGATTTATTCCATGGGAATAAACTTTTTTTAATGGTGATTTTTTAGGTTCATTACATATGGTATCAGAGCAAAAGTTATAACACTGGGCCTGAACGGGGCCACATTAATTATTTAGTATTAACAAACCTTGTGAATTGCAAACAGAAAGATTTTCTGTTTTGTGTTAAATAATGGCAACTTAAGAAGGTGTAGAAATCAGGATGGAAGAGAATCCACAACAACAACCTCCTGGAGATCTGAGACAAAACAATGATGGAAGCTCACCCACGGAGGTGTTGGAAACAATGAGAAACCTTATAGTTGAACTACAGGTTTTCAAGGGCGACAATGAAAAATTAAAGAAGGCACATTAGGAACAACAAGAGATAAATGAAGTCTTGTTGTGTAGTATAGTAACCAAGAAAAGCCCAAAAGATGATAACCATGAGGAAGAGGTCAGCAAAAGGGCCTCCAAGAATTCTGATGCGAAAACAAAAAAAGGAGAAACAGTTGGAATGGTCTGACTTCAAGAAGTATTTTAAGAAACAATACCTTTCTGAGAGCTATTATGAAAGGAAGATGAAAGAATTTTATGATTTATGACTCAGACAAATGATGATGGATGACCTTATAAATAAATTTCTGGAACTACTAAGGTTCGTACCATACATTCGGGAGGATAAGGTAAAAATCCATTGATTCTTAAGTTGTTTACCATAGTCCTACAGGGACATAATTGAGTTTGACAACCCCAAATTCTTGAGTGAGTCATTCAAGAAGGCACGAATGTGCTATGACCAGTATAAGCAGTGGGTAGAGTTTCCCAAGACCTGAAAGGATAAGAAGCAAGATGGAATAAACTAGTGGAAGAAGAGATACCAGCCAACTCCTTATCAGAATGCGGCAAAGGGTTTCCCAAGGAAGGATTTTCACTCCGATCATCCGAATACGCAAGGTAGAGGTAAACCAATAAACCTTGGAATGAAGAAGTTTGGGGACAACTCCCATGAGCCATTAAAGTGTTGGGAGTGTGGAGAACCTCATCTAAGGAGGAACTATCCATGTTTAATTGCAACAAATAGAACTGTTGTTCACAATTTGCAGGAAGCCTCGATAGTGGGTGACATGGGCAGAAGTCTGCATCGGATAAATGCAGCCATAGATGGTCGACAAGATGACCACCAATCCTCAGTGGTAGAGATTGAAGGTAAAATCCTTGACACTCGAATTTCTATTTTAATTGACCCTGGAGCTATGTTAAGTTATATTACTCTTGATGTAGTAGAGTCGAATAAACTTAAGAAACAAAAGAATGAGAAACCTTGTCTTGTACAACTAGCAATAGGGACTAAAAGAAAAGTAGTTAACTTTATTTTTGATCTTGAGTTCAGTTTAGATGGTCAAAAGATAAGGACCAATCTGAACATCCTTCCACTAGGGTCTTATGATATGATTATTGGGATGCACTGGTTGGAATAACACAAAACAGTACTAGATTGTTATTCAAAGATACTTAGTTATAAAGATAATTTTTGCACCATTAGAACAACCCAAGGCATACCAAAACCTATGTCAGTCAGACAAGTTTCAGTGATGCAATTCAAGAAATGTATTAGAAAGGGATGTCAAGATTACGCCATCTAAGTAATGAATCTATTAGAAAAAGAAGATAAGCCCAAGTTAGAAGACTTTGTTGTCCTACGTGAATTCAGAGTCATGTTTGTTGATGAGATACTAGAATTGCCTCCTAGGAGAGAAATAAATTTCTCCATAGACTTACTACCTGAATCAGCCCCTATCTCAAAATCACCCTGCCGAATGAGTCTACCAGCACTGATAGAATTAAAAATACAATTACAGGAATTGTTGGATAAAGAGTATATCAGACCAAGTGTCTCGCCATGGGGACCACCGGTCCTCTTTGTGAAAAAGAAAGATGGTACTCTAAGACTATGTATCGATTATAGACAACTGAACAAAGTGACCATTAAGAACAAATACCCCTTACCACAGATGAATGATCTATTCGATCAAGTTGGTGGGGCCACCATCTTCTCAAAATTGGATTTATGATCTGGATATCATCAAGTTAGGATAAAGGACCAGGACATAAATAAAACAACTTTTCGAACAAGATACAGACACTACGAGTTTGTAGTCATACCTTTTGGACTCACTAATGCACCAGCCACGTTTATGTGCTTGATGAACATCATTTTTAGCAAGTACTTAGAAAATTTCTTGATAGTATTTATCGACGATATTCTGCTCTATTCTAAAACGGAAGAGGAACATGATGAACACTTATGAATAGTTCTTCAAACACTAAGAAAAAACAAACTATACGCAAAATTTGACAAGTGTGATTTCTATCAAAAATAAATACAATATTTAGAACATGTCATTTCCTCGTATTGTCGTGGACCCGGAAAAGATAAAAGCCATTATGGAATGGCCAGTACCTCAGGATGTGGCAGATATCTGGTCATTCATGGGAATCACCAGATATTATCGCAAATTTATAGAAGGGTTCTCCAAGATATCCTACCCTATCACATCGTTACAAAAGAAAGGAACCAAGTTTAACTGGTCACAAAAGTGTTAAGACAGTTTTAACAAGATAAAAGAATTATTGACATCAACACCTATCTTGAAGGTAGAAGACCCATATAAAGACTTCACAGTATGCGTTGATGCAAGTAAAGAGGGGCTAGGCAGTGTTCTAACTCAGGAAGGGCACGTGATTTGTTATGAATCCCGAAAATTAAAGGAACACAAGTGAAATTATGTCACTCATGACTTAGAATTGGCAGCAGTAATACATGCCTTAAAAATGTGGCGACACTATATCATGGGCAGGAAATTCTTACTATTGACAGATAATAGTGGAGTGAAATATTTGTTTAACCAACCAGACATTAATGCGAGACAAGAAAGGTGGCTAGCCTTCTTGAGAAAATTTGACTTCGAAGTCAGACATATCAAGGGTAAGGAATAAATAAAATAGCAAATGCTTTAAGCCACAGAATCCATGGGTTATTTGAGATAAATATCAACAAAGAAGAAAGTGATTTGGAACAAAGAATAAGAATGACAGGTATTAATGATGAAAATTACACTAAGATGATGGCGGAGTTGCAAAATAGTGTCACAAACTTAGATGAACCAGATATAAGTATTGACAAGGAGGGACTATTTGGATTTAAAAACAGACTTTACGTACCAGATTCAACAGAGCTAAAATTAACTATTTTAGACGAAGTGCATAAGAAACCATACTTTGGCCATCCAGGTTACCAGAAAAGAATAACAACACTCAGAAAACTATTTTATTGGCCTAATATGAAGGGAGAAACAACATAGTACTTGGCTAGGTGCCAAGATTGCCAACAGGTTAAGGCTGAACACCAGCATCCAACTGGCCTATTATAACCATTACTAGTACCAGAATGGAAATGGGAGACCATCTCACTGGACTTTATCACAGGTTTGCCTAAAACTCAGAAACAAAATGATTCTATCATGGTTGTAATCGATAAACTCAGTAATTCTGCACACTTTATTCCTGTAAAGTCTACTTTTAAAGATATTAACATTGTTGAAATATTCATGAAAGAAATTTTTAGAGTGCATGGTATTCCTAAAATGTTGATTTTAGATAGAGACGTAAAATTCACATCCGCTTTTTGGAAGGAACTGTTTGCAGGGCTAAATACTAATTTGAATTTCAGCACTTGTTATTACCCACAAACAGATGGAAAGGCCGAAAGGACAAACCAAATCATAGAAGATATGGTTCGCATGTATGTAAGAACAAAACCGAACAAGTGGGAAGACTACCTACACTTGGTGGAATTTGCATATAACAATGGGTACCAAACTTCGGCTAAGTTGAGCCCTTTCGAAATACTGTACGACAGAAAGTGTACAACTCTGATTAGCTGGGATAACCCGGCTGACATACTCATGGTTGGACCAGTGATGCTCCAAGAAATGGAGAACATGGTAAAGAAAGTACAACAAAACTTGAAAGAAGCACAGGACAGAAAGAAGAGCTATGTGGATCAGAAAAGAAGAAACTTGGAATTTCAAGTGGGAGACCATGTTTATTTGAAGGTCAAAGCCCAAAAAAGCTCGTTGAAGTTGGGGAACTGTCCCAAGCTGGCACCCAGGTTTTGTGGCCCCTTCAAGATACTAACTCGAATTGGACCTATAACATATCAACTTGCTCTTCCAGCTAATCTAAGAATTCATAATGTATTTCATGTTTCTTTGTTAAAAAAGTATATTCATGACCCTACTCACATGATTGATTGGAACTTGGTGTAGGTGGAACCCGAGGGCAAGTTCCAAGTGGAACCCCTGCGCATTCTGGACCGGAGAGAAGTAACACTTTGGAGTAGAGCCATCGCTTAGGTAAAGGTGCAATGGAAGCACTTTAGTCTTGAGGAGGCCACTTGGGAATTGGAGGGAGATTTGCAGAAATATCATCCAATCCCGTTCCAGGAAAGGAACGAACATTGAGGATAGTGTTTTACTGAAGGGGGAAAGGATGTGACATCCCCCCAAAATAAATATTTTTATGTGCTGGAAATTTATTTCCATTTTTGGCAAATTCGAATCTGGAATTTTTTTTCCATTTATGGAAATTTTGAATTTTGAATTTAATAATTGTATTTAATTATTGTGACTATTGGGTAGAGATCTGTCTGGACCCAGCTAACTATTTGACTATGACACTTGTATCACAACAAAATAATTATATTAACTGTCGGAGGACAAATGGAACAACCACGTTAAAATCAACTGACCATGACTCCATGAGTGGGGAACAAGTTGGAACTTCCCCTGGGATGATGATTACAAGTGGAAAATCAAAGATTTGGCCACTGGCAGCCCCTGAAAATCAGGGATTAAGAAAAGCTGCGAAAATCCCCAAAGGAGGGAAAAGACCTGGGCAAAAATGGATAAATAGCATATGCGAGGAGGTAGGACGTTGCAAAGTATGTGGGGAAAGGATTTCTGAGCTCTCTTGCTGTTATGAACACTGCGGATTGAGTGTGAGGCAAGAGGAGCTTGTTGAAATAGAATTGTCTTGCTGTTATGAACACTGTTGAGTAAGTGTGAGGCAAGAAGAGAACTGTTGGAATTGAAGGACATTGCTGAGGAGGAGTTTCCAAGTTCGTCCTCATGGATTCATGGTCAGGCTAGGGGGTGAATCAAGCAAGTAGATTTGGCTGCCCTGTTCTATGGTTGGGAGGAACGTGGCCATTCCCTTTGTCTTTCCATGGATTGGATTAAGATATGTGGATCTATCCCTTTTTATTATGAATGGCTATATTTTCATCTAATGTCATGTATCCTGTAAATATGAACTACAATAGTTTCCATTCTTTGTTGAATGATTTGATATCTGATGCATTGTATTTGATTAAAAAACAGAACTGCAACAATTCATCTTCTTTGTTTATGTTCGTTATGAGAAATTTATGTGAAGGAAATCTATATATATATATATATATATATATATATATATATATATATATATATATATATATATATATAGTTGTAAGTTGTCTACTGGAATGTTCATATGTATCTGCAGAAGTAGAGTTACTGGTAACGAAAGATGAAGTCCGTTTGTAGTTTTACTCTGTTTGTCATCGTGTAGTTCGGAATAAACATCCAAACTTTGGAAAATTGTTCCTCCTATGAGTAAAATGATAGATGGATGCACCTGTAATTTATATTCCTTTAAGTAAGTAAGAAAGGAGGAGCTTAACATCAATAGGGTAGGTCCTCTCGGTAGTTAAACCCCTAGAAAACCAAACTCAGATCCCTCGGAAACATCAAATTATAATTACCAAATTCTGATGGAATGCTATTCTTAACTATGTATTTTTATAGACGCACAGATCTAATACTATTGACATTTAATGCATTGATTTAAAAGAGGCTCTAAGTGGATATTATAGAATTTGCCCTATACAAAGAATTTTTTTATCCTTTGTGTCCCTCTATGCGCGTAAATTTCCTAAGTCCTCAGGCGCTCGGAATTCTTTGAAGTAAAGGTATATCATATTCTTCTACACCCTCAGTCTCCTAGAAACAAAAGCAAGTTTTCTCCCAAAAAACGAAGTTTGAGAATACCCGCAAAGGTTAAAGACCAAGGAGTGATGAAACTAGTGTGAAGAGTTATAGTAGGAGCTCTCTCTCCCTTTGCGTTTGTTTTTATTTCCTTAAATTTTTGACAGGAACACTTAGTCCAACTTCCCTTTCGCCTTTCAGAGGTTCGTGTATATTGAAGTATGTATTCTGAACTCACAAAGTTTCGAATCCCGAAACCCCAAAGCTTCCACTTTTTTCTTTTCGGTTTTCCTTTTTCTTTTGTGGTTGTGCACCATGTGTTCGTAAATCCCAAAATCCCGAAGTAGCGGATCCCACTTTACCTTTTCGAAAACTCAGGAAATTTCTTGTGCAGTTGTTGACATTTGAAACCCCGAAACCCTGAGTTCCAAAATCCCGAAGTAGCGGGTCCCACTTTACCTTTTCGGAACCTCGGGAAATGTCTTGCACAATTGTTGACATTTGAAACCCCGAAACCTCGAGTTTCAAAATCTTGAAGTAGCGGGTCCCACCTTACCTTTTCAGAGCTTCAGGATATTTTTTCTTTGTTGTTTGACATTTGAAACCCCGAAACCCTGAGTTTCGAAATCTCGAATTATGGGTCCCACCTTTCCTCTTTTTCACCTTTCGCAATTTCGGAAGTTCTGGTGTGTAAAGGCTTGGCGTTTGAAGTCACAACATTATGAATCCTGAAATCCTGAAGGGGGTCCCACCTTTCCTCTTTTTCACTTTTTGCGATTTCAGGAGTTCTGGGGTGTAGAGGTTAGGCTTTGAATGCATGAAACTCCGAACCCTGAAACCCCGAAAGGCGGGTCCCACTCGTCCCTTTTCTCTTTTCGCAAGTTGTTGTGAGGAACTTTATGATCCGACAATTCACGGGATTTCGGTACTTTCCTGATGAATTTTCTACCATCTGTTCCTCTAAAGACATCTGATTGTTACCCTCTTGAGTTTTGATAGATCATCCTTAACTTCTGCACAAATCTATGGGATCTAACGATCCACTGGATTTCGGTCCTTTTCCCAACAATTTTATCACCGTTCATTCTCCTAAAGATATCTGGCAAGGAAGATTTGGCGTTTTTCCATTGGATCTCGACCCCTGTGAGACGATGTTTCTCTTAGCCTCACTCTGAACACTTCAGGGTGATATCCTTTTCTCTCTCTGAACAACAGAGGCTCCTTCGAGCTAAGTTCGTATCGCCCTCTTACTTTGAGTATGCTGGAAGGGTGCAGGGAATAAGGGAAGGAACAAAATCATGGAGGGACTTTTCCTTTTACCCACATAAGCTTATGTTCGAAGTAGATTAGATGGGTATAATAATACCCTTACGGTCAGAATTGAATCATTCCTGGTTTTTTTTTTTACATTATAAGCTTAAAATGAAATTGATTTATGCCATGGGAATAAACTTTTTTTTTATGGTGATTTTTGAGGTTCATTACACACTCACCCTCCAGGCCCAAGGTCAAGAATCATCGTCTCAACTCTATAGTCCTTCGGGTGATCCATATTTCCTTTCCAATTATATCTCACACATGAAGAGTTATAAAGACTTCATTGATCCTTATAGTCGAGGCATTCCTCAAAATTTCTCTTCCAAGCAATCCTTCCGACTTGTGTTGCCACAACACAACATATTATAGGGTGGTCACGACTTACCACAAGGTTCTCCTTTCTCAACAATATCCTTTTTAATGTTTTCCATCTTGACATCCTTCACCTTTCCTCCCTAGACAAATCTTTTTCATCTCACCTGTATCACAAGTATACATAAATTATGATAAACTATCATCAATTTATAATTTATAATTTTCTTGCAAATTTGTTACCCACATATTTCCAAATTCCACATATATTTTAAGATATGTTCCGCACATGAACCAGATTCACAAGTATGGGAATTTCCTTCCCATGGAAGTTTATATCAACATGCAATTTGTCTTCCTTATGGGCTTACAACACTTCCATATCCAAGACCCTTTTCTTCTTGCAATTTCAACATTCCTCAGCCAAACTAATTGTTAGTTTTCATGCACATTATATTTTCAAAACTATGCATACCAATAGTCCAATTCATTTTCATCCATTCAAGGGTACATAGATAAAGTAAATATCACTATTTACATATGCATCCTTTCAACATACTAAATTTTCCAAACAAAATTCAAATATCAAATGAATTTAATCAATGTGCCAATATTCATGGTCACATTCATACCCAATGCACCCTTGCATTGATTTCAAGTTTTCCACACTTATGACAAGCACTTTTCCATGGTGTGTTGGACCTTATACAACCTCTTCACCATATGGCTTATTCATTCTCATTCATTATTGCATCATGATTATGCTTCCTTCTACATGTTGATCATGATCCCCAATCAACACATATGAGACTAAAAGTTGCTCCTGAATGCACCCAAGCATTCTTCCTTCATTAGTAACCAGGGTGCCAACACTCATGGCCACCCCAATTTCATTTTCTTTAACAACTAAACAATTCAAGTGGAGTATTGGAAGGTCCTCATTCCTTAATGGGAAATACATTGTTTTCCCTCTTATGAAAACATGCATTTCCTCAATGCAGTCAATGCAATGTTCCAACTATGATCACCTTTATTCCCAATATCCCTAGATTGGTCATTATACCCATGGTACTCCTTACTCATGCATTTTCTTGCAAGGATTATAACTCATACTAGACTAGCATAGACTCCCTCTCCCTATTATTCAGATTCTTCTTTCCTGAATCTTACCCTTCTTTGGTAGCAATGGCATACAATAGCCACTCAAAATTATTTGCATATCAGTAAGCAATTAAAATACTTTAGAGGATATTTTTACCAAATCCTTCCATACCTTATGCCACATAGACATGGATAGTTTTATACCGGTTCTAGATTGTAGCACCCTTTTTCAGATTTTTACCTGATCATTACTTCTCCATGGGGTTCACAAAGTCCTTTCAACAATCTTCCAAAAATAACCTTCTTGCATTTATCCTTTATCAGAGGTTATCTACAATTGGTAGCTTCCCTTTCCCAACAACTTC
>ML793498.1:368217-398304 GCA_009831015.1 Picea engelmannii | reverse complement strand
TATATAAAATGCATGTATCATAGCATTTAAATTAATAAAACGTTTTTAGATATTCCCCAACATATCTCTATGCACTCTACCACATTAGTCCTTAATGTGTTAGCTAGTGCTTGATCACAACCCAATTTCAATTGTATTCTTTAATCATACAACTATTAGCATCCTTATGCAAAAACGCTTACCTGCATTAGTAAATCAATCTCTCGTACCAAATAAATACAATAAACAACAAGGAAGGGGTCAAGGAACTCTTCCCTTGTCCAACTCCTTCTACACAGCCCTGGACTTTCAGTTCAATTGAGTTAGTTTTTTTCCAAGGCCTCACTGCCCCTACTTATCATGGCTTAACCAAGCCTATTCGTTCAAACTTACTTATCTACTTATTTCCCCTTTTCTAGCTATACTTGCTTCCACAACTTCTCTTCTAAGGCTTGCAACTTTGTTAAACAATTCATAGTTTTGGGGGTGAGAAAAGTATTCCCCCTTTTCTCCTTCTTTTCTTATGCAATCTATTCCCTGTTGGGATATTCATGCTCCTTCCCTTGAGAAGCTTTGGTTAGGTTCACCTTAACTTTCTTGGTGAATCAACATGCTACAACAACAAACCTTTTGTTCATGATGAATCATGAACATGTGCATTCTACACATTATGATTCATTTATCAGATTGGTCAACTTTCATTTGTTAGTCTTCCACTCATACATTTTGTTTTAGAATGTAATCCAATATATATATATATATATATATATATATATATATATATTCTTGCAACCCATTGACCAATTTCCAGTAATCATTAAGGTTGTGACTATGTTCTCCTGACATAGCCTTTACACAGTTCCTTCACAGGGAACTCCTTCGGCATGCAACTTTATTATTTCATATCCATCACTATCTTTGATGGCCTCAACCTTGTGTTAGCTTCTGGTGTTTACCAAATATTCCGTAAGGAATATAAACATGCATCTTTGTTATGCATCTAGATTATTTATCCACACATATTCCTTGTTTGGTTAACTTACATCCATGATGCACTTAACCACATGTAGAATCATAAGCCTATGTGTTTCTACCATAGGTATATTTTTCAGCTCATATACATCTTTACATTAAAATAATTTAACTCGTGATTGATCAAAATTGTTCTTATGTAGTCCTCAAAGGCATAATCATGTTGCCTTTTATCATGACAATAGAGCATCCTTGCTTATTTACTCTTTCATCTATTTATAATAGCCTTTCCTAATGGAATAGAACACATTCCCCTTAATCTATTATTCAAAACAAAACCTTCACAGCTCTTCAAAATAGAGTCAACCATGCATCTATGGTATTCATTCAATGTGGGAAAGTAAAATTCTTGCCTTACATTTCACTCATACATCATACGTGTGCATAATTTGTACGTTTAAAATCATTTATTCATATCTATTCTATCTTAATATCAGTCCTTATATCAAGAAACCTTACGATGCATTAAATCCATCAACTCAAGAAAAAATGAACACAACGAAACATTCATCATGCAAGCTCATTGCCTACACCTTTTCCTTGTCACTCATACAGATGGACATATCAAACTTTCAGATCCTTCTCCCAAGGATCTTCCAATCATTCTTATGACAAGTCTCATTGGGACACTCAATACAGAGCTTCCCTCTCAGTTGAGATATTGCAGTCATATTATTCTTTTAAGTATGTATCCATATATTTGTATATATGTAGGTGCATCGCTTACACCTCTCTACCTCATCCATTCACATCGATATATTTGTTTTAATTTTAGTGTTGTTTAGTGAGAGGTTACAGTCAATCATATGATGACTCTCACAGTCATAATTCATACTGATATTTCCCTTTCTTCATGGAAACGACCAATGAGGGTCATATTTTTCCTTTCTACTATAAAACCTCCCATAATTTAGAATTCGGATGGGTAGTTATTGCATCACTCAAGGCAGTAGGATAACCATTTCTAGTCTCTTATTCATGCCTTAGTTCACTCTTGGTCAATGGATCTCTACAGGGGAATATTTTCCTAAACTCCCTCTTTTGGATATCTGAGTATACCAAGCCATATATATATGGCTACCATCCACATTTGGATGCCAACTTGACCCATTGGTCATCTAGAAGTGTCCCAACACTTCATCTTCCACATCTAGGATCAACATTTCATTAATTCCTCCCACCTTTTCCTCATAAGGCATTATGTACTCAACAACATCAACCTTTTACTTATGCTTCCATAGTCATATCATCACTAACCATATGATCTATGACATCACCATATTTTTCACTCAATGACAGGCTATAATAAGTATATATGCATTTCATATGCATGCTCTATATTTGCAATATGCATTTCGGCATATCTTCGTTCACCAAGCATTATACCCCTTGGCATATTCTCACTTTTGGAGGACTAGCTATCATTTCCCGAAAGAAATGATATGATTCTTGTACAATAGTATAGCATGATTCAATATTGTTGGGTAACATCTCAACTAAAGTTTAATCTGCACCCTTCTCCTCACAGAACTTATGCATATAAGTTTTGTACGACAGTAATACTCTCGACATGCTCATCTTATCCTCGGTAAACTAGTATCGTGACTATTCTCCGACCCATCCAAGCCTGTGTTTGAATCATCCTTTTCTAGATATGGTAGGGCAGGGTGCCCTCTCCCCTAAAATTTTCTAAGAAAGAAAATATACTCACTTAACTCTCTCGTGATCCCAAGAAGGCCAAGTGTTGTTTCCTACTCTGATACCAATTTGTAAAACACCCGACCCTTGAGTACCCTTTCTAGGGATGGGGAATCAATATTTTTCTTACTCTAATCATCTCTAACCTTCTCTTCGACATCTTCCTCCTTCAAATCAACCATGGATTTCTAACAAATGTTACCGAGCTCTAATCCAACCTCTTGTTTGTAAGTTATGGCCTCCTGAACTTCTTCGGGCATCATTTGTTGAGGGCCACATGGATCCAACTCATTAGTATCATACTCAAGTTCCTACCTCATGCATGGAAGGTCTATCCACTATCAAATCCAATGGTCAGACTTAATCCTCATATAACACAGGCTGTAGGAGAATTTGGCATTCGATGTTGAACATCCCTTTTTCTTACTATACGCATGTTCTTCAGAGTCTTGGAATATCTCCACTGGCTCCGACCTTTGGGACATTCAAATTACCCATTACGCTACATCCCAAAACCCTAGAGTAGTAGACTCCTGAAGGGTCCACCCTCATACAGAGTAACGTACTAGATGTGGAGGCAAATACAGGTGGGTCCCGCATACTTCTCCCACCAATTGGATCAAACAGTAAGTGTCAGGTGTGATATGTGAAAAGGCAGAGATGACACATGGCCCCTTCAGGGGGTGACACGTGTCACATGTTAATGGGCACATAGGGTTTACTAGACATACGATTCCATGTGACACGTGGCATGTCAATCATGGATCCACGTCACCCTGGATGACATTACTGGGCCACATAACTCTAAACTAATAGCATTCCAATCCCTTTGATCTCAAAGTCAAGGTGTGTCCATGTAACCCATGGATCGACGGCCTTGGTTACTTCGTAACTTCGACGTTCAGGAATCTGTGGTGTGTCTTCCTCCTTACTCTCGAAGTAGTCAACATCAGGCTAACCATGGTCTATATCTAATGGTCAGAGGGGATCCTAAATGATCATCGGATCAATGTCTCTCATCGATTCATGACTTCAACATTCAAGATTTCTACCCACTCAATAGTCCTTTTCTCCCAGATTAGGACTTTGCCGAAGTTCTACACGTGAATCCTTCAACTGGTGGATCATATGGTTGGGAGGGGTTCTCCATGGATTCCCTAGATAAATGACTCGCAACTCTATCTCAGGGGTCCCTTGGTCTCGGTATTAGGCCACTCCTAGAGGGACACCTCTCAACCTGAAACCTGTTGGAAAGATACGTGGCACATGCCTCAGGTCATCAAAATCTCTTTGCTCTTCCACAAAGCCAACATACATGGCACCACTATAACTTGGCACGTGAATCCCCATGCACTCCCTATGTGATACAAACATCCCCATGAACGGATGACTGATATAGATCTCGAAGGATCCGAAGATCGATGGTCCACAATACTTCACAACTCCGACATTCATAGGTTTTGGTGGTTGTGAAGTTATAACATCTCGGAGTTCTGAACTCCCAGGGACTCGAAGCCAATAAGATCTTAGATCCTCTCGTACTTAGAAAAGGGTTCCATGGTCTTAGTCATATCATACTTAATAACGTTCCAAAGGCTACACTCACAGTTATTTTCCAATATTTGGTTAAGGTTGTGGGCATGAGTTTGTGGTCTCTTGGTCGATTTGTTTGAAGGACGTGTCTTCCATTCATCGACTTAACTTATAATATAGGCAAAGTTATTATTCGACCTGTGCAGCGATCATGAAATATTTCCTAAGTTTATTTGAAGACCCATGTCTATTAGTCCTTCTGCGGCTATGCGGAGATAACCAGGAACCATTAAAAAACACCGGTTCACAAAATAACCATAAGCATTTCTATAAATAAGCATAAAACGTAAAGTTTAAATCATAGACATTCAAATCATACATTTAAATTCAAGTTGAGAGAGTCTATGGAATACTTATCTATTACAGTTGATAGTCGATCAACTGATTGTGGGTGTTCATCTTTCCACCCAACCAGAGGCTCATAGGCATTCATTCTTAGTGTAACAACCCTAGCTAAATGTTTGCTTAAGATTTATCAAGTATAATTAATTAAATAATTAACTGTCCTAATGTGTATTAGTTAAATAATGATTATTCATTAATAATATTATTTTTTTATTGATTAATATGTTGATTAATTAATTAATTGATTAATTAACACATTTAAATGTTGGGTAACAAATTAAAGACTTAATAACTTTAATTCATTATTAGAAAACTTTACGTATGCAGGGATAAAGCATTGAATGGAGGGATAGGGTATTGAATGGGGGGATAAGGTATTAAATGGAGGGATAAGTTGGGTGGCATTAAAGGAAGGGAGGAGGTGGTGAATGGAGGGGGAATATGAGGGGGCAGAGGCATTCGGGAGAAGGACTTTTGGAATTTTTGGGAAAGGGAGAATTTTGAGAGCAGGGACTGTATTTTTCTATTGGGGATATTTTTCTGGTTTGGAGTTTGGGTGGACTGTTATAGGGGTGCACTAGGTTGCTGGGATTTTTGGGCTTGGGGGCTAGGAATCCTCACAAAATCCTGGAGCTAGGGAGCCGGATAGGCTCTGTTCCTAGCTGGCAGGGAGGAAAGATTCGGTTTTAGGCAGGGTTTGGGCAGAGCAGTAGTGAGGACAGACAGAGATTGGAGAAATAGCATCAGATAGAGGTATGTATTTTTATATATTTTCATGATTATGGGATGGTTATGTGATTTATTTTCATGTTGTTAATACATTTAATTTATGCTGAATAAATTATGGTTAAATGTTGAAGATTAAATTGTACAAAAAAACATTTATCTACTCTCTATTTTTAACCTGTGCTTTATAAGGATCTTTGGGGACAGAGACCTTACACATGGTATCAGAGCCTGGTTTTAGAACTAAAACCTAGGCTTGACCACCCACTTAGCTATGCAATCTACTCCCAAACCCCTAACCTACAATCTGTTGAATCCAATGAACTCGTAGTTGAACAAGCTAAGAGAAGAGAGGGGCAGTTGGTTCAGGATCTAATTAATCATCGATCTTTAACAAATCTAAAATCTAGTTGAAGATCAATAGTGGAATAATAACAAAGGCAAGGTAGCTAAGGAGCAGTACAGAGAGCATGTTCCTTATCATCAAGTGTAGATGATTGAGGTTGATGAGAAGCAATGTAATCCCAAAGCCCCGTGATTTGGACTTGGGAAGATGAATTTTAAGAGATTGCTACTTGGCAAAAACTTGACAGACTAAATAATAGATAAAATATTCAAATCTTGAAAAAAATAGATTAGAGGGATCTGTGCAGGCCCATTGCTAAGGGAAGAGCAAAGTCATAGAGGTGGAGCAGGTTGGGATAATTTTGGGTCAATGTACATAATTTTTTCAACTTACATTGTAACTAAAGCTGGGGGAAATATAATATATTGCAGGTGAACTATGACGCTTCGAAAGCAATTTGATCCCTTATCATGGCATATGTGTACTTTTTTTTAGACTTGGAAGGAAACATCTCACAGAAAAACGAGGGAAGATCCACATAAACTCCTAGCAGATCCCGAAACTAACAAATTTCATAAAAACTTCTTCAGATGAAGCCACAAAACGAAAGGTTGGAAACCATTACAAGGTAGCATACACAATAGTAAACAATCTGGAAATAGGCACAAACAAGAGAAAATGAAAAAAGCATAGATATGGCCAAATCCTCTATTTGCATCTACAAAAATATCGAAAGACTTGAATTGTTACTTACAATCATCAAAACTTTCATGACTGTCAAACTTTTACCAGATTAGGGAAGTTTTCAAAAGCCATCTCGATTCCTATTTTACAAATGAAAATATAAAGGTTCCCAATAAGACATAACTATTCAGAAATCTCTCAAGAGACAAAAGGCCCAAAAACCCTAACAAAGCTCAACCGTGGCTAAAAAGAAAAGAAAATTTCAAGCCCTGACAAAATACATGAAAAGTCAACATCTTAGGGGCAATAAATCTTCAAAGACCTGTAATGCTATGAAGATTCTTTACAAAACACATTAAGATCCTCTATAGGCCCTACCTATAAAAGAAAATCTCTCTCTGAAACTGCCGCAATGAGAATTTGTCATACAATCAGTTTTCCTGTGATTTTTCTTTTTTGCTTAAAGGAATTGACCCTTAACACATCAAAGAAATGAGATCCATACTCCTCTCGTCTCAACACATAGCTCAGCGCAAGCACCAAACTTTGAGTCCACAATTCAAGACACAAACAAACACAATCCCAACGTAAGTGCCAAGGCCGACTCCTTTCAACAATAGCAGTGCAAGCACAAAACTTTTCCGCATGTCAAGCACATACCAACACACAAGTTACCTAAGCGCAAGAACCAAAATTTGATTCCACAATTCAAGACACAAACAAACACAATCCCAGTGTAAGCGCCAAGGCTGACTCCTTTCCACAATACCAGCGCAAGCACCAAACTTTTCCGCATGTCAAGCACATACCAACACACAAGTTACCCAAGCGCAAGCACCAAAATTTGAGTCCACAATTCAAGACACAAACAAACACAATCCCAGCGTAAGCAACAAGGGCGACTCCTTTCCACAATACCAGTGAAAGCACCAAAATTTTCTGCATGTCAAGCACATACCAACACATAAATTACCCAAGCATAAGCACCAACGGAGTTTAAGGGCAGAGGCACAGACGAAGTTTGTGCCAAAGATGAAATAATCCAAATGGAAGGTCGAACCTTCCTTGAGCACCAAAAACTCAACAAACAACCAGGGGACAAATAAATATAACAAATGCAATGGAAGAAGAAGGGGTATCACTATGATGGATTTAGGTACCGCGGGAACAGGGTTTAGATATTCATGTTATATGAAATAAATCTCTAAAAAAACAAATGTTCTATGACCAAAGTGTCAGAGCCCAAGCACGTCAGCGCCAAACACACAATACCATCCAAGCACCTGCAACAACAAACAGTCAAGCAGTGACCAAGCACCAAGCCTAGTCACGAGGGAAGAGACCACTGAAGAACTAATTGTGCACCAGTTGAGCGAGAGAACCACCAAGGTGATGCAGAGGGAACGACCATGGTTGCCGACCATGTAGCCTAGGACAAAAAAAAAATGACGGGAAAATGTAGGGTTAGGTTTAAGTATGGAAGGCGATGGAGGAAGCAGGGCGGGCATGTGGACTTCATGCGTGCCCTCACCTAGTTAATAATGTTTTTTTATCTTTTTTTATTTTAGTTTTATTTTATATATATTTTATTGAATTGATTATTATTATTATTATTATTTATTTAATTACTCTTTTAAAGTATTTTAGATTAGAAAATTAAAAGAAAGATGGGTAAATTAAAGTATTATTAGATTTAAAATTTTAATGGTTTAAATTAGTTTAAATAAAAAAAAGTTTTGTGTTTAATTATGTAAATTAAACATATTTTAATTTGTGTTTTAAATTAATTATAAGTTAATATGATTAATCAAAAGTGGTTAATCAATGGGAATAATTTAAATTAAATTAATGATTAATTATGTACTTAATAAATTAATTAATAATAATAATAATAATAATAATTTTAGGGATTAAATGAATGAGTTGATTAAGACGACTGGAACTTAGGTTAAAGGTTTAGTTTAGATTATTTTTAAGTTCTTAATAATTAATCAACTTTAGGTTGAAAATCACCTTAATGGGTTTTTAAATGCAAAGTATAAGGACTTAGACCAAGATAAGCGAGAGGGGGGGGGCTTCATGCACACTAGGTAGGAAAGTTAGAGAAATTGGCGAGTATGGTGCAAATCTAGTGTAGCTACTAGGCGAGAGAGTCGGTAGTTTTCTTAGGCAGTGACACCAAGCTTAGACGCTTAACCCTAACCTAGCCACTTCCCCTAAAGAGAGTAACGTCTGTTTACAGACAAGTAAAAAAAAGCTTACGCCTAACCCTGTTTTCTAGTTTAAGTTGCGCAAATGTGAAATGTCCTTGAACTCACCCTGAAAACTTTGGTTGATGCAGGTTAAATCATACAGGATGGTTAGGACTCAAGGAAATCAAGGCAGAGGGGCATCGTCGTAGGGACCGCCAGTGCCACCACCACCATCGCCTGAACTAGCTCTCATATTGCGCTCTTTAGAGGCCATAAATGAGACTTTAAAGGGGCATCAACCAACAGGGATCAAAGTGGATCCCCCACCATTTGGAATGGGTAATTCAAAAGCATCGAGGGATTCAGGGGGAGGTCCTCCACCCGAAGACATCACTAGAGAACTGCAGAATATCAAACTTCCGGAGTTTACTGGGGGTCGTGCTAGTGAACGTGTTGAGGCATGGTTGGAAGGCATGACAAGGTGTTTTTCCTTAAGATACTATGTGTCCACTTCAAAGGAGAACATAGCGATTTTTCAGTTAAGAGACAGTTCCTTGAACTGGTGGGGCAACCTGGAAAGGAAACTTCATCTTACCCCAGACACCGTATCTTGGGAACTTTTTGAGGAGAGGTTCCGAAGGAAATATCTGCTAGCTTACTATGAGGAACAACAGGTAGGAGCGTTTCACGCTCTAGTACAGGAAAACAAGACCATAGAAGAATATGAGATTAGGTTTATGGAATTGGTCAAATATGTCTCATACATGGATAATGACCACCAATAGGCAAAACGCTTTGTCTATGAGTTAAATCCTAAGATAAGGGCTATCGTACGGATGTGGAAACCATATTCAATAGTAGAAGAAGTGGAAAATGTCTGTTATGCGGAGGAACACATGAAATTAACTGGAGGTACGAGGCTGACCTTTCCACATCATCTTGGATTCATAAGGAAGGCCCCTTGGACTTTTCCTAGGGGAGGGGGCTCAAGGACACCTCCATATGGTAATAGAGTCACACTAAAGACAATAGTCGCAGGGATTTCAATGGAAGCAAGTGTAGCATCCCATTCATCACCAATGACACAAGTAGGTACATGACCATCTCAGGGAGAAACTAGTAGGGGCAGGGGTTCCAGGGGAAGGAACTCATTTCAAAGATAGTCACAGAACAGTGCGTAGGTTCAATCTTGTGTTACCTGTTGGGGATGTGGGGGACCCCGTTACCAGCGTGACTGCCCGGAGTTACAATCAGGATTTGTGCATAGAGAAGGAAAGGCCCCGATGGGAAGAGCAATTGGTAGCCACCAGATTTACGCAACGGTTAATAATCGCCAAGCAGAACATCAATCCACAGTGGTAGAGTCATCAAGTACACTAAATCATATCAATGTTAATATTTTATTTGATTCTGGTGCTACAGATAGTTTCATTTCACCATCTGCATTAGAAAAGAGTGGGTTGGCAGCCTACAAGCACAATGACTTTAAACAAGTCGAGATGGCTTTGGGGGAAAAACAAGGGGTAGGACCTAGCGTCGATAATTGTATAGTAGACCTAGGAGTGTGTACTACTAGGTTGAAGGTATACGTCACTACTCTCAGGGTGTATGACCTAATCATTGGAATGGATTGGTTAGAATCTCATCAAGCTTTGGTAGATTGTTTCACAAAAAGGGTGCTTTGTGTCGACGATGAAGGAAGACTAGTAGAGATCCAGGGTGTACGGAGAAAGGTTTCATTACGCTTTATCTCAACTATGAAGGTTAAGCGATGCTTGAGGCAAGGGTGTCAACCATATGTAGTAGAAGCAATGAATAAGGAAGGGACCCTCCTTGGATCAGTACCCGATATTGTCATAATTTAAGGATTTTTTTCCAAACGAGTTACCAGGGTTACTCCTGAGAGGGAGATTGATTTTACTATTGAGATAAAACATGGTGTAGAACCAATTTCCAAGACTCCATATTGGATGAAAGAACCGGAACTTTGTGAGTTGCAAATGTAGTTGAAAGAGTCACTGGACTTAGGGCTAATAAGGCCCAGTGTCTTACCTTGGGGTGCACCAGTAATTTTTGTGAAGAAGAAGGATGGTTCCTTACGACTGTGTATAGATTACAGGGACTTGAACCATGCTATAGTGAAAAATAGGTACCCAATGCCACAAATAGATGACTTTTTTTATCAGATGAAAGGAGTGGCGATATTCTCAAAGATTGATTTGTGATCAAGGTATCACCAGTTAAGGATTAAGGAAGGTGTTATCCCAAAAACTGTCTTTTGAACTTGGTTTGTACATTACGATTTTGTAGTAGTACCTTTTGGATTGACCAATGCGCCAACAGTATTCATGAGCCTCATGAATGGAGTATTCTGGAAGTACTTAGACCATTTTGTACAAGTCTTTCTAGATGACATCCTCATCTATTCCAAAAATGAAAGAGAGAATGAGGAACACTTACGAGTGGTGTTATTCTGCCTTAGAGAGAACAAATTGTATGGGAAGTTGTCGAAGTGTTCCTTCTTCTAGAAAGAGATCCACTATTTAGTTCATATCATTTCTGGTGAAGGAATCTATGTGGACCCAGAAAAGGTAAAGGCCATTATGGAGTGGCCAGTGTCGAAAAATGCCCATGAGGTGAGAAGCTTCATGGGGCTAGCAAGTTATTATTGGAGATTTGTGGAAGGGTTCTGTAAAATAGCGAAACCCATCACCACTTTGCAACGCAAGGGGGTCAGGTATAAATGGACAGAAGAATGTGATAGTGCATTCATCAAGCTTAAGAGGTTACTAACTAGTGCGCCAATTCTATGAGTGTCGGATATGGAAAATGACTTCACAGTCTGCATAGATGCCTCGAAGAAATGGTTGGGGGCCGTGCTAATGCAGGATGAAGGAGTTATAGCTTATGCGTCAAGGAATTTGAAGAAACATGAAGAGATTTATGCCACTCATGATTTAGAGTTGGAAACTGTAATGCTAGCTCTGAAACTTTGGAGGCACTATCTTGTGGGGTGAAACTTTGAGCTCAAAATGGACCATCAAAGTTTAAAACATCTCTTCACTCAAAGGGATCTGAATGCCAGTAAAAGGCGATGGAGTGAGTTTATGAGTGAATATGATTTTGGTATTTCATACATCAAAGGAAAGGAAAATGTGTTTACAGATGCCTTGAGTAGGAGACCACGTGTCTTCTCCTTGGTACCCTTAAAGGTCAATCTGAGGGAACGTGTGTCGACGCAACTCCAGGGAGACAGTTGGTATTTAAAGGTTACTTCAAACCTCCAGAGTGGGAGGAAATTAAGTACAAAGTATGAAGGATATGGTCTGGAAGCAGACAGACTATTGAGATATCGGGGAAGGATGTACATTCCTGATGATGGGGATATTCGAAGCATCATACTGAAGGAAGCCCATAGAGCACTTTATTGTGCGCATCTGGGTGTGAAGAAGATGTACGTAGCCATGAGGAAGATTTTCTTCTGGGTAGGAATGAAGCATGATGTAGTCCATTTCGTCTCCAAGTGCCTAGAGTAACAACAAGTGAAAGCCGACCACCATCACCCAGCATGCCTCCTACAACCACATGATGTTCCTATGTCCAAGTGGGAAGTCATCTCTATGGATTTTGTTGTAGGGTTTCCGCTCACATCTCATAGACACAATGTCATTCTTGTGATAGTTGATAAGTTAACCAAGAGTGCTCATTTTATTCCAGTTAGAGACACTTATGATGTCACTGATGTGGCACGTGTGTTTGTAAGTGAGGTCATCCATTTGCACAGGATACCTAAGAAGATCATTTCAGATAGCGACTCCAGATTCACTTCTAGGTTTTGGACATGTTTGCAGTCAGCATTGGGGACCCAGTTGAACTTAAGCACAACTTATCATCCTGAAACAGATGGGCAAATCGAGAGAGTAAATCAAGTCATGGAAGACATGCTTAAGATGTATGTCATGAATAATCAAACCCATTTGGAGAAGTACCTACCTTTGGTAGAGTTTGCCTACAATAACAGTTTTCATAGCTTTATCAGAATGCCACCCTACGAAGCTTTGTATGAAAGGCCATGTAGAACATCATTGAGTTGGGATAGATTAGAAGACCGAGTAACAGTTGGGCCAAAATTGATTCAAGAGATGGAGGAATAGGTGATTCAGATTAGGCAGAGACTAAAGGAAGCACATGATAGGTAGAAAAGTTATGCAGATGCACACAGGATTGACCAAAGTTATAAAGTGGGAGACCAGGCTTTCATTCGTATCAGGCCTAATAAGAGTACCATATGGTTCGAGAAGGGGACAAAGTTGTCACCTTGATTTATAGGACCATTCAGAATCCAAGAGAAAATTGGACCTGTTGCCTATCGTCTCGTACTGCCACCCCACTTGCATAAAACTCATAATGTTTTTCATGTTATTGTTCTACGTCATTATGTTGTTGATGAATCACATAAGCTAAATTGGAAGGAATTGTAGGTATCGGATGCGGGAACTCTCACGGTAGAACCATTACGCATATTGGACTGTAGAGTCTAAAAAATTAGGAACCATCTGGTAGACCAAGTTAAGGTCCAGTGGGACAAGTATAGTCCAGGATCTGCTACTTGGGAAGACACCGAGACACTACGACAAGATTATCCCTCACTTTTTTGACCACCTCGAGAATATGTTTCTTGAAGGTTGGGTGTATGTAACACCACCTTTTGACTTAGATAACCAAGATTACCTAAGGCTTGCACACCCTTATTTTCTATTCACAAGTGAAACTATTAAATGATACACTTGAACTTTTAAGACGTATGAATCTTTATGAATGTTTAAATGTATTTGGATAATGATGGATATGATGCAATATATTGTGAGAATGTAAATTTTATGAATGTTTAAATGTTATTGATGATGATGGATATGATGCAATCTACTATGTGAATGTAAATTCTATGAATGTCTAATTGTTATTGATGATGATGGATATGATGTGAAATATTGTGTGAATGAGAATCCTATGAAGGTTTAAATGCTATTAGAATGATGTTGGATATGATGCAATCTATTTTGCAAATAATAATTTTATGAATGGGTGTCGATAATTGAATTATGGGATATTGTGAGATCTATTTGTAACTTGAAAACTTTGATGTTAAAGTTGTTGGTACACGGATACCGAATTGAAATTATAGTTGTGTGTAATTATAGGATGATAATGCATAGAAATGTATGATTTTGTGTTACAGACTAATCTGCAAGTTATGGGCTATGAAATAGCCAAGGGATAATGATGATGAAAGTGGATGTCATGACCACTGGCTGAGAAACAATATGGTATGAATCTGTGTGTGTGAAATTATATTGGTTTGGATGCATTGCTATGATATGAGGACCAGTGCAGGATTTCAGGTGATGAGACTACCCAAAACCGAATAGACAATGAAAAAACTCCCAGCAACACGGTGCCACTTTATATTCCATTGTAGGGTGTGGACCCTAGTCCTGTTAGGAGGGGTGGAGGCATTTTCCACCGTGTATCCTTTGAAACTTGAAGTCAAGGGAGGACGATGTTAGCTCATGCTCCCCTAGATGTGTGATGATGACTCTCAGTTGCCTGCTGGGGAAGCTTGGTCAAGATAGTGACACTTCTTCTTATGGGTTCTATTTGGAGTTAGGTCAATATAGTTGACGCTCCAAGATAGTCCAACAGAGGAAGGATAAGATTGGAAGATGGAAGTAAGTTAGGGAGGAAAGATGAGTAGAAATAGTTTAGAGTGTATGGAGATTTGTCTTATGGTGGAATTTATTGTTTTCCTTCTGAAAAGAAAATGTATATATATATGAATATTCATAATTCTGTAACTAAACTACAATTGTCTAAATAACATTGTTGAGCTAGTGAACAGAATCTAGACTAGGGGTCAAAATTTTTCTCAAAAATCAAAGTTCTCATAATTGCCTCAAAACAAATGGGTGCGTAAGCCTCGTCATCATGAACCCAACGCAACTCATTTGGGTTCAAATGGATGTCATATGAGAGAGATATCACATTCTGTTCAAATCGTCAAATAGGCAAAAAAAAAATGTGCTGACGGTATAGTCCGTACGGATGATGATGTGGCAGATCCGTACGACATGTGGCATGGCCATATGACACTTGGCAGGTGTTGGTTGGCAGTTAGACAATGAATCATTTCTTGACATGTGACTTGTTGTGGCGAATGGGATGGTGACATGTGGCCCAATCAATGGTCGCCATGTGTCACCTTGGCTATGGTTTAAAATATATGTAGTTAGTAGGACTTGACCCCGTGACCTTTGGGTAGGGGAAGAGCCTTGGGAAGGGCTGCCCAACCGGCGCACCCACATATGGTTCTTAATATGTATATGGGTTTCAATTTATTTAAGTTGCATGTGTTTTGAAATGGGGGCACGGTCCAGGCCGGGGCTTAGCCCCAGCCCCCGATCATATTTATATGCCATGTAACCACTGGCACGCGCCTTCTGACCATTACCACATGTTTTAACCCTTGGTCCCTTTTTGTTTGAGCACACGGTCACATGGACCCATATGCCCACGGTTTTGGTGGTTAGGGGATGGGCGCATCCTAACCGTCCTACAATTTGCACTGTTTTGTGGTTGCGCCTGGTGCTAGGTTTTAGCACGAAATGGAGTGTAGAGGCTAGGATGGACGTACAGAGGTGCGTTTTGGCGAACCAGAGATAGTAAACTTGAAGGAAGAAAATGGCAGGAGGCTTATCTTCTTCATTTTTTGGCCAAATGAGGTGCCAAAAAAGCCCAGCTAGGGGTTTTTGGACGTTCTGAATCCATTGGCACAGTTTTCAGAGGCATTTGAAAACTTCTTTTGCATGATTTTCACCATTGGATTTTCAAGGAGCTCTAGGGAGCTTGAAGCCCTCATTGATGGAGGTCATGCTCATATGAGCCCAAGTCTGTTTTCTGTGGTGTTTTTGCCACAAGGAAGCTCAGAAAATCTCAAGGCCACATGTAGAAGAGGTCATGCCCGAATGAGCCAGGATCCGTTTTCAAAGTTTTATTCGTCATTTCTGGGGTTTTATGTATTCTGAACCCAATGGTACAGTCAATAAATCCATTGGAGTTGAGTAGCATCTTGTAAAAGAATCTTTGAAAAACTAATCCTAGAGAGCCTAGTCCATTGAAGGAGGCTCAAGGAGATGTATCCCAGTTGGGGGTGAACTCCTTTATCATCTTGTTATTGTTGTGAGTTTGATGGTTTATTTGCTGCAAGTTATGTTTGCTGTGTATTTATTTAAAACACATATTTAACCATTTTAAAATAAAATTTCCTCGCACATGAACATTTAAAAGAAGATACATAAACTTGGCACGTAATTTATCTTGCATAGCTAATACATTGAGCAAGATCCTGAAAAGTTTATTTAAATGAAGTAGAGGATTCTTGCATAACAGAACAAGTCAGCCCCCTATTTTCAGATCAGGTGGTATCAAAGCTTAGTTTGTTTTTCTAATGTGATTGCCATTGATAGCTAGAGATTTAACTGTTGGTATTATTGTGCAAGTTTTGTGTTGAAGTTTTATATCTTGCAAGGATGGAGGAAGCTTCAAACATTGATAGTTCTCATACATCTTCATTATCTAAGTTATTTGACCAAGAGATGTTGAAGGAGTTTCTAACCATGAGAGATGTGGTGCAAGAGATGTGAGAAGATAGAAAGAAGAGCATTGTCCTTCAAGAGCAGTTGATGGCCATTAAGGAGGAGAAGCACCAGCTTCTTGAAAAGTTGCATGAGAAGGAGACTCAACTCCATGAGGCAAATGAAACCCTTATCAAGTACATGCATGAAAATGAGGTATGTAATGTTATTTTATCTTCAAATTCCTCTCAAGATGAATGCTTTGGTGTTTAAATCACACTAGAGGAATAGGGGCCAAGTTATTGTTAAAAATGGGCTATGAAGGTAGAGGGTTAGGCAAGCATGCACAAGGCATTGTTGAGCCTATTGTTGTTGAAGCGAGGCCCAAGTATTGTGGTCTTGGATATGAACAAAGAGATGGAGCAAATTCGAAAGTTGAGGAGACAAGGGAAAAAGTTCCAAGAACAAATTTTGTTTCAAGTTCAATCCCTCAAGCATGCAAAGCTTGTGTTCAAGATGAATGCAAATGTGTGAAACAAGAGAGTTGTGACAGCCATGAGGACAAGAACATATTTGTTGGTCTTCAAAGGAGAGCTTGTAACTCTTCAAATTCACCTCCTCAAGAAGGCGATAAAGGTGAATGTTCAAGGTATATTTCTGCCTATCATTCAATTGCTTTTGATTATGTTAAGCATGATAAATTTGCATGTAAAAATGGAAGAAAAAGTCCATGCACATATTGTGGTTTATATAACCATCATGTTTCAAAATGTTGGAAAAGATTGACCACTTTTAGGAAACTTTACAAGCAAAGACAACTTGAAAAAAGGATGCAAAAGATTTTCACTCATTGTCAGAAGTGGGGTCATCTCATTGACCAATGTTGGACATTGCATCCAACCACTCATCCATAGCACAAGAAGCAGATGGATAAAGAGATTGGAAAGAATGGAAGAGGAGATTCCATCATCGATGTGAGTCAAGATGATTTAAAAGAAGATGATTTTCAGAAAAAAAATCACCATTGAGTTGGCTTGGTAAGAAATGGTTGAATTTCTTGAGCAAGTAAGGCTTGCATTTTCTATTGTAGATGCACATTTCAGCCTTATGTATGCATTTATGTTGAGAGTATGACAAGTACAACTTGTATGATGCAAGTTTGCATGTGAATGCAATTCATTTGAAGGAATTCTTATTGTTGCACAACTTCACCAGGAGGGTGTAAAAGAGGGGTATGATGCTCACTTGTTACAACCTTATATATTTTTCATATTCAACTCTTATGTACCCACATGTTTTGGGTTCATGTACTTATGTTTGTACCTGAAGGAGAGTTGAAGAGTCATGCACATGCATGTGTGTAAATAGTGAACCTGGTGATAGTTCATCCTGAATGACTCATGATTGTAACATGATTGTGTATCATGAATGTCGACTTGTCATTTTGGGAAGGTCTATATGTTTCAAATGAGTCTCGACTTGTGTCGATGTTGTCTTGATGACTGTGTTGTGTCGATCATGTTTTTCGACTTATGTTTAGTCGATGGTGTTTGTTGGCTTGTAAGTCGATTTTGAGCACCAAGATGTAGGAAAACGCCATGTGCTTTGATGAAGTACAAGATGTGACCATTTGCTTGAAGAGAAAAAAGACTTTGTTGGCATCATTTTCAATCTTGTATAAATTTGTTTTCAAGATTGATGGTTTTCTTGGTTTGTGACAAGATGTTGCAGGAAATTTTTTGCAACCATTGGAGAGCGGATTGTTTTGATGCCAAAGAGTTCACAAGAGGGACTTGATTCTCAGTGGGAAGGCTGGAAGTCTTCCAAGCACAAAGAGAATAGTGGGTCAACAACAACCAAAGAACAATGGTTGAGGGACATAGCCAGTTGAAGTGCACGGCATGTCAAGGAATCCAGGTGATTGTCAAAAAGACTTTTCAAGTAGAATCAGTTGATAGAACTTGGAAGAAGAAGAGTATTGAAGCTCAGGAAAATAATCATAAGTTTTTGTGGGTCCAAAAACCTTTCAGTGGGAAGGTGTGATCAGAATCTAGACCAGGGGTCAAAATTTTGCTCAAAAAACAAATTTCTAGGAATTGTCTCAAAACAAACGGGTGCGTAGACCTCGTCGTCACGAACCCAACGCAACTCATTTGGGTTCAAATGGATGTCAGATGAGAGAGATATCACATTCTGTTCAAATTGTCAAATAGGCAAAAAAAAATGTGCTGACTGTACAGTCCATACGGATGCTGACATGGCAGAGTCGTACGACACGTGGCATGGTTGTACGACACATGGCAGGTGTTGGTTAGCAGTTGGATGATGAATCGTTTCTTGACACGTGGCTTGTTGTGGTGAATGGGATAGCGACATGTGGCCCAATCAATGGCCACCACGTGTCACCTTGGCTATGGTTTAAAATATATGTAGTTGGCAGGACTTGACCCCGCGACCTCCGAGTAGGGGAAGAGCCTTGGGAAGGGCCACCCAACCGGCACACCCACATATGGTTCTTAATATGTATATGGGTTTCAATTTATTTAAGTTGCATGTGTTTTGAAATGGAGGCGTGGTCCGAGCTGGGGCTTAGCCCCGGCCCCCGGTCATATTTATATGCCATGTAACCACCGACGTGTGCCTTCAGACCGTTACCACATGTTTTAACCTTGGCCCCTTTTTGTTTGAGCACGCGGTCACATGGACCCATATGCCCACGATTTTGGTTGTTAGGGGCTAGGCACGCCCTAACCATCCTACAGTTCGCACCATTTTGCGGCTATGGCCGGTGCTAGGTTTTAGAAGGAAATGGAGCACAAAGGCTAGGTTGGACGTACAAAGGTGCGTTTTGGTGAACTAGAGACAACAAACTTGAAGGAAGAAAATGGCAGGGGGCCTATCTTCTTCATTTTTTGGCCAAATGAGGTGCCGAAAAAACCCAGCTAGGGGTTTTTGTACATTCGGAATCCATTGGCACAATTTTCGAAGGCATTTGAAGTCTTCTTTTGCATATTTTTCACCATTGAAGTTTCAGAGAGCTCTAGGGAGCTTGAAGCCCTCATTGATGGAGGTCATGCTCAGATGAGCCCAAGTCTGTTTTCTGTGACTGAATACTCATTTTTGGCTAATTGTTATGCTCTGAACACATTGGGATAGGTTTTAGATCCATTTGAGGGCTTTTACAGGTTTTTTTGCCACAAGGAAGCTCAGGAAAGCTCAAGGCCACATGTAGAAGATGTCATGCCTGGATGAGCCATGATTTGTTTTCAAAGTTCTATTAGTCATTTCTGGGGTTTTTATGTATTCTAGACCCAATGGGACAGTCAGTAAATCCATTGCAGTTGAGAAACAACTTGTAAAAGAATCTTTGACAAACTAATCCCAGAGAGCCTAGTCCATTGAAGGAGGCTCAAGGAGATGTAGCCCAGTTGGGGGTGAACTCTTTTATCATCTTGTTATTGTTATGAGTTTGATGGTTTATTTGCTGCAAGTTATGTTTGTTGTGTATTTATTTAAAACACATATTTAACCATTTTAAAAGAAAATTTCCTCACACATGAACATTTAAAACAAGATACATAAACTTGGCACATAATTTATCTTGCATAACTAAGACATTGAGCAAGGTCCTGAAAAGTTTATTTAAATGAAGTAGAGGGTGCTTGCATAGCAAAACAAGTCAGCCCCCTATTTTCAGATCAACTAGATAATTCTAATTAAAGGATTTCACAAACATTTGATTGGTTTATTTTCTTTTATAAAATGAATAGTCTTGTTGAACGGATTGGATGCATATGGAAATTACTATAGAGATGATAGTTATTGATATTAGTACATGAACAAGACTTGTATGTACTAGATACACATGCATTTCTTGCACATGTACACTAGTATATATGAGTTTCTTGGCTTACTTACTAATAATGTCGGTTATTTGTTAGGAATCTGTGAACCATGTTCTTTTCCCTTGTATCATAAAATACTTTAACTTTGGGACGAAGTTTCCTGAAGGGTGGGTGTATGTAACAACCCTAGATAGATTATTGCTTAAGATTTATCAAGTATAATTAATTAAATAATTAACTGTCCTAATGTGTATTAGTTAAATAATGATTATTTATTAATAATATTAATTAATTAATTATTGATTAATTAACACATTTAAATGTTGGGTAACAAATTAAAGACTTAATAACTTTAATTCATTATTAGAAAACTTTACATATGAAGGGATAAAGCATTGAATGGAGGGATAGGCTATTAAATGGAGGGATAAGGTATTAAATGGAGGGATAAGGTGGGTGGCATTAAAGGAAGGGAGGAGGCAGTGAATGGAGGGGGAATATGAGGGGGCATAGGCATTCGGGAGAAGAACTTTTGGAATTTTGGGGAAAGGGAGCATTTTGAGAGCAGGGACTGTATTTTTCTGTTGGGGATATTTTTCTTGTTTGGAGTTTTGGTGGATTGTTACAGGGGTGCACTAGGTTGCTAGGATTTTTGGGCTCGAGGGCCAGGAATCCTCATGGAATCCTAGATCTAGGGAGCCGGATAGGCTCTATTCCTAGCTGGTAGGGAGGAAAGATTCAGTTTTGGGTAGGGTTTCGGCAGAGTTTGGGCAGAGCGGCAACGATGAAAAACAAAGATTGGAGAAATAGCATTAGATAGAGGTATGTATTTTCATATATTTTCATGATTATGGGATGGTTATGTGATTTATTTTCATGTTGTTAATACATTTAATTTATGCTGAATAAATTATGGTTAAATGTTGAAGATTAAATTGTACAGAAAAACATTTATCTACTCTCTATTTTTAACCTGTGATTTATAAGGCTCTGTGGGTACAGAGACCTTACACTTAGCACTATGGCCACCCCCGTGCCAAGCCATGATCTCACTAGGGATCTTTTGTAGTTTCTTAGAGACTCTCTCTTTGTCACAACAACTCTTGGAATTCCTTAGAGATTCTCTCTCTCTATCACAACCTTTTCGAGGTTTATCATATGTTCCCTCAGCATCAAGCTCATGATCTTCTGCTCAAGTCATGTCTTCTACAAATTCTTAGAGATCCTTTTTCTTGTTCTATCCAGTAACTAGAACAACTTATCAAGCTTCTAGTTCTTCTTCTCAGTTAGAGAGACTCACATGCTCTTCCTCTTTTATTATGCATATCCTGGTCATGCATTTCCCTCTGTGCGTCTCTTTATTGTATTCCTTCACATGTATTATTTTAGACCTTTCTCCTCCTCATGAAGGTTCTAGACCTATCATGTTCCCTTTTTCAAAATGAAACTCTGGTCAGTTTGGGCCTGCAGTAAAAAATTCACTCTATGGTACTTCATGCTGACAAGTTTTTGTCTCCCCAGCCAAACCCTCCATGCTTCCATTCATTGGGATGGTTGATGGTTCAACTACTAGTCCTTTTATTATTAACTTATTTATCCTTGGGATCAGTATGAGGCTTCTAATTTCAACAAGGAGGAATTTGGGTCATTTTGACATAATGAACCTTTTACACAGTTTCCCCACTTGTTTCCTCTAGTGATATCGTGTCTAGTACTTCAAGGCTTCACCCCCACAATAAATCATTGGCAATGTACACAAAAATAAATTTACATTGTTCCCATGCCATAGCATGGTGGTCATAATTAATGATTAATTACAATCTGGGGGAAATAGGGGTGTTACAATTACATGTTCTTTTTAAATGTTGTAGCCTAAATGATTTTACATGTTTTCTTTTACATTTACTTGTTAATTCATGATGAAATTAGAAGTGTAGATATATTCATGATGATAGGTGATAATAATAATGGTCAAACAGAGCATGGTAACAATTATGAATTACCTCATAGAGACAATGGTTACCTGAACTCTCACAATCATTCATGCTAACTTAAGTGTGTTTATTTTTTTGTAAGTGTGGTCTGTTTATTTTTCCACAAGTGTGGTGTGTTTGATTTTACTTATTTTCATTTCATTTCCTAGATAAAAATGTAATTTTGTTCTTGTATAAGAATATTACGAAACTAGTGCAAGCTAAGAATTTGTAGCTTGCACACATGGTGCATGACATCTCACAAGTACATTGGAACCTTAGTTGATAAGATAAAATGCATGAGTGTTCCTAGTTAAATAGAAGATATATAGAGACATTGTCACTTACAATGTAGATCCACTTCCACACACACTCAAGTATTTCCCCCGAGAGATTTTTTATGACAATTTTAAATAAGAAACTTATTTAATAGGTCAACAAAGAGACTGATAAACATCCATAAACCAGCTGGAAGGATGGGAAACACTAGTGAGAGAAGGTAATATGCCTAGTCACAGTCATTAGGATTGAAATCTACTCAAGGTGTTGGTGTCAGGGATAATTTTAAGGATGGAAATTTATATTAAAATATAGAAACATCGGCTAATCTCACTAGTCCTTAATATGAAAAATGTAAAATGTTTGGGATAGTTTTGTAAAAATATTCAAATTTCTAAGGACTTTTTATAGTTTTTATAAATATTTGGTGATCGTTAAGGTAATATAATTTTATTCAATGGAATTTCAGCAAATCGATTTTAGAAAAAAATGAAATTGGTGGATCCTTTTTGGGAAAAAACATGGAAAAATTAGCCCATTGGTGAAATTTAGCCCCTGAAATCATCTATGGTTGGTTTCGGTACGGGGAATGGTTCAGGTGTTGGTGGTTTAGGTTCAAATGTCATAAGATCTAGAATTTTTGGTTTTGAGGGTGTTTTCTCTGACAATGTTGGTCATGGTGGCATTGGCTAGATTTGAAGAGTCCCTATAGAGAAACATTAGGGTAGTCAATACAAAATGAGTTCACACCCATGAATGGGTATAAGACTTAGTATCTATAATGAAAATAATCAATTCATGAAGGTTTGGAAACATTATAAATCAATGCAAATGTAATATTTGAATAATACAAATGTGAGGGAAAATAAAAATTAAATGAAAACAAAAAGAATAAGAGAGGAGAGAAAGGATGAGGAATGGGAAATGAAGGTTCATGGTTGTCAGTATTCCCTTTATCCCCCACCTCTCTCTATATATTTCTTCACTCTCATTCTCAAGGGGTCATTTGTACAAGAGAGGAAGAGGTATAGAAAACCATGAATGCATTGTATTAGAGATTGTTGGAAATGAATAATCGAGCCCCATTCAAGGTTGGTTTTCTCATTTGGCTTTCCAGGGTAAATAATATGTCTTTGTTGATGCCCAAAAGCACAACATGGAACCCCTACTTGCAAATCGGTTGCAATTGTAAATGTGTTGAACCTGCAAAGAATAGATTTAGCTATAAAATACCACACACATTTGCAGAGAGAAATTGAGAAAGAAGATGCAAGAGAGAAAGAATGGAATAATTCCCATTAACTGTAATGAATAATGAATAATTTACACATGATATACTCTGTATAACTCAACCAATCTGCACTGGAGGTTAATCCAATGTGCCATAGTGGTGGTCTAGAGTGATCTGGACACATACCAATAGTTACGAGAGTGAATTGCCACCTAGTCTATTCTCTATTCTTTCAAGAAGTTATGGGAGTGAACTTCCACCTAGCTGAGTTAACTAGTCTACCAGTCTTCAGTTAGCTGACTAAAATAGAGTGAAGTGAGGAGGATATCAAGGAATCATGGGTAATGCGCTAGTCTAGTGATGATACTAAGGCTAATGCGCATTAGTTGGTGATGATCCCAATCTTGCATGGTGACAAAACCAATGCAGCATCTAGACTCCACTCAACTAGTCAAATTGAAGTGAAAAATGAAGAGAATATTCTCCCTAGAGGAATATTCATTCTAAAATATAGGAGACTAGATAATGACTAACAAAAAAGGAAAAACCTTAGGAAAAATAAATCCTAGGTGTGTTTGAACTAACTCCAACACCCCCCCCCCCTAAACATCACTATGGGGAAAATAAAGAATGGGTCCCCACAATGGGGCCATATTAGGTACCCAAATACAAAATATACACTGCAATAAAGTGAGGAAAGAGGGAAAACCTCATGGGAAAAAACTCCCACTCAAGGTAGAATGTATGTAAAAATAAGAACTAACAACTGCTAGGCAATTGTGTCCTTCACTCCAAGACGACTTCACAGAGAATGGAACTTCTGCTTAGTAAAGGTCTTGGTGAAGATGTTTGTCATCTGTTCTGCTAAAGGATATAACTGTAGGTCGATGATACCCTCGTGTACTAATTACCATATGTAGTTCATGTGGATCTCAATGTGCTTCATCCACTACCTCTGAACGAGATCTATGTAGAACTTCAGAGTGATCTGGTTGTCACACTGGATGACCATTGACAGATAAAACTTAATGCACAACTCAGTAAGAAAATGTTGTAGCCACATAACCTGAATTCTTATGTTAACTACCCCTCTGTACTCTGCCTCGACTGAATTTAGAGGAATGACAACCTGATTCTTTGTCAACCAACAGATAGGCCCATAACGAAGACTGAGTGGGTAACCAGATGTGGAATTTTTACCAATTCTATCGCCAGCGCAATCAAAGTTAGTGAATCCGATGAGATCTAATGTAGAGTTTGTTGCATAATGAATCCCAAAGGTGATGGTGCCCTATAAATATCAAATTATATGATTTGCATCCTTCCAATGTATCTCATGTAGCTCCTGCACGAACCCAAAAACTACGCCAACTACATAGGAGAGGTTTGGGATGGAGTGTGTGAGATACACCAAGCTCCCCACTAGTTGTTTGTATAGTGTGTTGTCAACCATTGGAGTGTCACCTCCATCCTCAAGTTTGACTCCTAATAAGAAAGGAGTCGGAGCAGACTTGTAGTCTCTCATGTGAAATCTCTCAAGGAGATCTTGTGCATACCTGGTCGGAGATAGTTTGATGCCTGATGCATCCTGACTAATGTCGAGTGAAAGGAAGAAGTGTAGCAAACCCATGTCCATCATCAAAAACCTATCATGTAGAATCCTCTTGACTACAACAATCGTTGAAGTCGAGCAACCGGTGATCAACAAATCATCAACATACAAAACTAAGAATATAAGTGAATCAACTGTCCTGAACATGTAGACATTCAGGTCTGATTTACAACGTAGAAAGTTCTATGAAAACAGGTAGGATTCCATATTTATGTTAGCACCATAAGTCACCTCCAGATTTTGTTGGAGGTAAGCCCATTACCCATTAGTGTTTATATGTCACAGGATGGTTTTATACAAGGTCAATGGGTGTAGATTCAAGACAATATCATTTTAACTTAGAAAACAAGGATTGGTACACACAAATAGGTGCGGTCTTGATTCAAATTAAGTCAGTAAGTTGAGATTAAGTATGAGTAGAGGGAATACTTAACGATAAGGATGAACAATACTACTATGGGCATCAGGCCTTCCAACAGCTCGAAGAGGAAAAAATCCATACTCAAGAGCAATCTTGAGATCAAGCTTCAGACACTGAAATATGGTGCAAGAAACACAATTACAGTAGCAGGATGATCAAGCCTTCATCACCCTACAACTGCAACAACTCGAATAGATCTTCCATGCCTGAGCCATGCAATGTAAGAAGGAAAAGACAACACAGGAAACTGATTAAAACTGGTTGCGATGGCACTATTATCAAACCTACATCACAAAAACATAACTACCCTCGACTAGATCAACCATGCTCGAGTGTTCTAACACAACTGTTATAGAGAAATGGAAAGGAAGTTGACTTTTATTAAACAAGAAGTCTCAAATCAAGATACATAACTAGAAGAACCAAAGCTTCATTAAAAATTTACAATGCGAGAGCCTAGCAACCATCCCTGCCCCCCTTTAACAAAATATCAAAACTGAGTATATATACTGAAGACTACTACAACTACCAGGAGCATGATCGGACCCCTACATTCAAAGGTTCCATTCGACGCCCACCTTGTCAGACTATGTGGGCATTCGTCTGTCAGACGTGAGCTCACATCGACATGGGTATGGTAGGAAAATTTTCTCGTAGGAGTACCACGGGCTTAAACTTCAGTCCCCACGATCAGACCTTCTGTAGCTTCCATTTATGGAGTGAGTCGATGTTTCAACCACTGCTCCTTTTTTCATTAACTTCCTTCATCAGGATCAGGATGGGACTTAACTTCCAAGGATCTACCTCGCACTGCTAACAACCATGTGAGTGAACCCGACATGTTGAAACCATGATGGTCTCGATCTCTAACTCACACGGGCATCTGTGGCTTCTAGTGCAGGTCTCATGAAATTCACACCCTTTCCTTTGCACTTCCAAAGCTCCTGGTGGTAGCTCCTCCTTTACCATATTTTTCCTCCATATGACCTCGGGCTATGACCATGGAACTGACTCCTGGGAACATTGCGATTTCACATTTCGGGGGCCTTCACATCACTTGCATACAAAATCTCGATACCCAATATTATGAAATTTCCCTTCTTTAGATTGGTGGTCAGATTTTCTATGCATTCGATGACCATGATTGCTCCCAAAACTCCCAAAATTCACTTCCATGAACCAGCATATCGACTTCCACTTGTCCCTATAAGATCCACAGTCCATATCATATCAGGATTTCACTTCTAGGGAAGTTGAAAGGCTACTCACCCCCCTTCTCCTAATTTCTGAAAAAGGCTACTCACCCCCCTTCTCCTAATTTCTGAAATCGTGAAATGGACCCTAACAAGCACCAACTTCTCTCCTTAACCTTCAATAATGTGACCTCGGCTATGACCAAGTTCTTATCTAGAAGGTGTGTATCGAGATTTTGCGTCTCGGGAAGTTGAAGGAACACTCACCTCCCTTCTCCCAATTTTCAATTTCACCCTCGCCTCAGATCAATGGTCCATGACTTTCCTCGATCCAACGACCCAAATCATATCAAGATTTTTCACCTCGCAAGTCCTAACAACTTTGCCTCTGCACTTCCTTAGTTACGAAACCGTGAAATTCTAATCCTACACCATGCGTCCTTCTGAATTGAACGGTCCAAATGATTTCAAGTTCTTGGACTTCTGTCTGACGTTAAAGTTTGTGCAATTTTATGATCCCAATCTCCTAAGGACCACAAATCTGAACTTCGAATGGAATCTCCTCTGCCGACAACTAAACTTACTCGCTCATTTGATTTGAGTCGATATTAGGTCACTCTAAGTGTTGCACTTTGTGCTGATGGCTGCAGCCTGCCGCCCTTGATAATTTTATGCGATAAATTTTTACCAAGGGGTTGAAAAGACATCCTTCAACTGGATTTTGAGGGTGTTTGAGTTGTTCAAATCTCAAACATTTTCATTCTTCCTATGGAAATCATGGGCAGAATACCACATGACTCACACCATAATGCTCTTGAGGGTAAACCTTAATTACTTCTTGAGTCCTATGAAGTAAGATGCAAATTCATGTGTTAACATATAGGCTCCATGGGGGATAGAGACCTCCCTGTGAGGCTCTAAGAACTCCTTTTGCAGTTTCAGTGCCTTAGTTGTTGGGTTATGGAGTCTGGATCAAAACATTTCGCTGAAGGCTGACATGTACACTATTCTACTTATAGAAGGAAAACAAACACACATGCTCCAGAAGGATCTTATTTATGTACAAAGCCTAAGTTAACTGAATTTTTACACAGTGCTAGGTGAAAGCGAATTTCCACCAGAGCTAGTCAAGCATCTTCCTAACTGGAAATCCACTGACTTTGTCAGTGTTCGATAACATATGATGACCCCATGACAACAAAATTATTACACCTTTCAACCCTCCTCCTAGTGATGAAGTCATGTTAAAGCTAGGAGGATTCTATAAATGGAGGAAATGCAACTCCGTGTGTTCCTTCACAAGCTCATAGGCCAAGCGACAAACTCCAAAAATTTTATTTCAGGCAGCCTTCTCTGTCACACAATTTCTCACACATGCATGAATATCTCTGGTATGCATAGGTGGATGAGAGGCTAATGTAGGTTGACTAACCTCAAATGATGATTGCTCACTTATAGGCTCTAGACAGGAGATAAATTGCCCCTTGTGCTGCTCATTTTCGTCTTTGTATACTCTGAAAACATCTGCTAGCTGAGAGAAAGAAGTCTCTTCATGTGTATCCAAGGATGGCTCTTTCTCTCTACCATGATGATCTTGGTAGGAGCTTTTGCTTTCATAAGAAGATTGACATACTATGCTTTTTGCTTTTGAATACTCTTCAGGGGCAAGTGAGTGCATAACTCTTTTATCTTGCAAAGAGAAAAGAGAAATATCTTGATTCTTTTCTTCAACCACTTATTCTTTTAATTTTGAGACAACAAGTGTACTAGGGGCAAAAAATAATGCATCCATAGTTACTCCATCATCAATGCTATCATCAATCATATCAAGAAGGAGTTCTTCTTGGGAAATAGAGAGAGAAAACGTTTCATTTGTATTTGCAAAATAATCACTTTCATCCTTGATTTCCCTCTCAATCACATCTTCATCGAAATCATCACACGAGGAACACTCTATCATCTGCAGAATGTGGAGTGAAAACCTCTTACAACAGTAATAAAAAATAAGATGATCCGGGTAAATCTTCCCGTAATACGAATTAAAATCATTGTGAAAATCTTTCAAAGAATGGATACTAGCAACAGGGAGAGATTTACACCATTCATGAGCATCTTCCTCTAAAGAAAATTTGAACATCTTGATCAAGACATCCTTGTGAAAGATGCCATTTTCATGAATGCACATATGAAAATTTAATAAGTGCTCACCAGGCTGGTCATGCTTGCTTTCTCTGAATCTCGAAAGATAATCATCCCATTAATTTATAGTCGGCACTGTGTGTGGACAACCAGTGATAGATGAGAAGTTGAATGGGGAAAACCTCTTGGCTAAGATTTTGTCCATTTCAAACCAATGGAGTTGTCAATCGATTCTTTAATCATGGATTCACCAGGTGAAAGATATGCAGTAATAGTGTGTCTGATATTTGTTCACCATCAAAGACTAGATCTGATCATTATGTTCTCCCAAGGGCTACTAGGTGTAGCCAAAAGCAATCACACTAAAATAGTGGAGTTGAGGTAGTGGAGTCACTGGGTGCAAGCACAATCTTCAAAGGTTATTATTTCTAATGCACCTTTAGAATCATAAGTTCGTTGTCATTCTACCCAGGGAAAATCTTCAAATCGTCCCCGGCAGTGGCACCAGAAATGTTAGCACTAAAAGTCACCTCCAGATTGCGTTGGAGGTAATCCCAGTACCCATCATAGTTTATATGTCACAGGTTGGTTTTATACGAGGTCAATGGGTGTAGACTCAAGACAATATCATTTTAACTCATAAAACAAGGATTGGAATGCACAAATAGGTGAGGTCTTGATTCAACTTTAGTCAGTAAGTTGAGCTTAAGTATGAGAAGAGGGAAGAATTAGTGAGAATGATGAACGAGAATACTATGGGAATCATGTCTTCCAGTAGCTCGAAGAGAAAAAAATCAATACTCAAGAGAAATATTGAGATCAAGCTTCAAACATTGAAATATGGTGCAAGAAACACAATTACAACAGCAAGATTATCAAATCTTCATCACCCTGCAACTGCAACAACTCAATTGGATATTCCATGCCTGAGCCATCTAATGTAAGAGGGGAAAGAAAACACAAGAAACTGATTAAAACTGGTTGTGATGCCACTGTGATCAAACCTACATCACAACAACATAACTACCCTCAACTGGATCAACCATGCTCAAGTGTTCTAACACAAATGTTACAAATAAATGGAAAGGAAGTTGAATTCCATTAAACAAGAAGCCTCAAATCCATATACATAACCAGATGAACTGAAGCTTCATTAAAACTTTACAAT